>VXAU01001281.1:710881-796559 GCA_013399695.1 Formicarius rufipectus
GGGAGGCAGGAGCGGGCAGGCAGCCCGCTGTCCGTCGCCTCCCGCCGGAGCCCCGCGAGGAGGCGAGGCCCGGCCGCCTTGCCCTGCCCTGCTGGCCGGGGAACATGAAACTCGTGGGGAAGCGCGGCCTTTGGCGCCGTGTTTAAGGTGCCGGGTCCGCTTCTTCATTCCGGCGGCCCCCGGGGTTGGGAGTTCGCGGAGGTGGCGGTGATGTGGGCAGTGCAGTTGTGCCTGACCCGCGTGTCTGGTGATGAGACCGTGGGGTTGTTTGGCTCTGAAGGGGTGCAGCCGAAAAGCCGAGACTAACAGGTTTTCTTTTCTTTTTTTTTTTTTTTTTGCCTCTAAACAGTTGTGGTTTTTTCTGAGTTCAGATCTGAAAATAATTCTTATTTACTCAGGTCTCGAACATGATTCGTGTCCCAGGCATAGCCTGTGCTTTTCTTTTGAGGAAAATCTGTGTTCCGATGCAGATATCCATACAACAGAGGTGTTTTATTTTTTTTTCCTCACTTTCGGTAAGAGTATTTTTCTTTGGTAAAACTTTGCAGAAAGTTGTAACTGATGGGTTGGAAAATCGAGAGGATGGGATGAGCACTTTCAAGTTAGGTGCTGTTTTTCATATATGGTGGTGACAGTCCTAAGAAATATCCAAGGTGCCTGGAATGATCTCACTTCTCCGTTTTGTAGATCCCTGTATCTGTTCACCTACTGTTCAGCTCTTTAATGCAAGTATTCCTTCTTGGAAAGCTAACAGAATAAAGCAAACCCAAACCAAACTGATTTATAGGGTTTCCCTCCTATGGTTTAGCAGGGGATTGGCCTTACTCAGTGGGGAAAAAACACGTCCATTTAATTACCCTAAGCTAAATTAGTTTCTTAATTAAAAATTCTTGGTTGTGGCTGTGGCACTGGTTTGTGCATTGCTGTTTGTGGCTGTCAGTAGACTGAAATTTCAGTGATTTGAGTTGCTGATTGTAAATTTCTGTTGTCACTGTCTGGCACTCTTGCATCTTAACTGTAGACTTAGATATTGTTTAATTAGGTGCTAGGAGAGTTGGATTTATTTTTTCAGTGCATTCCTTCTTCCATATGGTAAATATGAAACATTGCTGCTGCTGCCACCACAGCTGTGAATAAAACGTGGTATTGGCATCTCCTTGTGGGAGAGTCATACGAGTGCTTTTCTTAAAATAATACTGTTTGGAAAGCATCTTCTTTTTCCCCATTTGCTCTTCAGGAAAAATGAAGAAAGAGATTTAGGGCAGCCTTTGTAAATGTAGAAATGAGGGCAGGCCAGAGAAATGTGTGCCCCAGATTTAATGGGAGTGATGTGTAACTGTGTCTGTCTGAAGTGATATCACAGCATGCACTTTGCCAGCCAGTGCCAGTAGGAAGGAAGGATTCTGCAGCTCTTCTTGTCCTGTCAGACAAAGTCCACACTGGTTGTCTGTCATAAATGATTTAGGACAAAACTCAACAATATATTCTCTTGGTGGTGGTTGTTACTAGATTGGAAACCTATCTGCAGATATCTGTATGAATTGTTTCTGAGGTCAGACCTTCAGTTACTGAAGGGTTTTGTAAAGGGCCACTCAAATTTGAGATACTGTGATCACGTTAGTTAATACTGTGGTTCTATATTTCATTTTAAAACTTTTGTAGTGAATATTTTTCTTCCTTCCTAAGAAAGAACTTGGGGGCATATAACTTAATATTAATGCCAATTTATAGATTTGTATGAAAACATGCAGCACTGAGGGACCAGTTCTTTTCCTTTACACTCCTTTTCCTAATTTAAAAAAAAAAAAAAGAGGAGCTGGTTTGTCCTCCTCCCTCCTTCCTTCCCCCCACCTTCAGTTGACCTGCTCAGCAGTTTTGATTGAAATCACTGAGGAATGCAGGGACTTAGCATGTCCTCATGAAAGAATTGAAGTGTCCTGATAACACTGCATGTCATGCTGCAGGAGAGACTACTCTGGAGCTCTGGGAGTTCATGTTTTCCAGTGGTTAAGCCCTACAGGCTGTCTGCAAAATAACCTTGTCCGTACAGGCAGTGCAACTCACAACATACGTTGAGAGGTCTGTGTGTCTGTGCAGGAAGGGTGTGTATGCTTGTGAGAGGGAACAAGAATCTGCACCATAGCTGAACAACACTGTGTCTGCTGATGGAGTTGAAAAAAGTGTCTAGTCACCTGCACAGTGCATCTGGAGATCCTGATCTTGCTTTGCTAGGGCAAAATCTGCTGTGTTGCAAAGATGAAGCCGTCCTTCAGAAGGACAGCACTACAGCTCTAGTTACAGCATACACCAAAGAAGACCTGTGTGTGAGGAATTGGTATGAGGAGTTGCTGAGGGTTTTCTCACCTCTTTGGAGGGTAGAAGATAATGATGGAAATAATCTTTTGAGAGAAGATTTTATTTTAAACATTGAACTTAGCAGGTGTAGAGTTCTTTACATGTTAAATGAGTGGTGCAGCAGCTGGATGTGGTTGGAAGCAATACAGCTTTCCTGGTTCATGTGAGTTCATCTGTAAGACTGAGCAGTTAGCGCTGTCGGGCTCCTGTGTCTGCAGGCTGGAATCTGCTTTCCTGGAGCTTTGTCTCTCAGGTCTGTCTTGAAACCTGACCCTCTTTCTTCAGTTCGCTGCCACAGTAGAGCTGTGTGTCTTTGTTGCCAGCACTGGCTGTGTGTCATTTCACTGTTTTCAGCTTTGTGATCACCTAATGATTTAGAAGGAGATCAGCTTCTTCCCAGCTTGTTTGATAACTAGAAGGGAAGGGGCAGGCAAAATAACGCTACTGGTAAAAACTGTGTTTGGCAATTGGACAAAAATGTTTTGTCCTATAAAACCCCAATTTTACCATCATAAGGATTCCAGTTAGAAGTGTTTATATAAGGATTACATTTAAAAGCATTTATAACAAAAATGAGTATGTCTGCCAGTACTCTTGAGACCCAGTTTCTGCATCTCAGCAGCTGACTTTGACATGTGAAGTAACAGTGCATGTGGAATTTAAGATGACGTCTCCCAGTTTTGTCGAACTCAGTCTGATATCTTCCAGGTGTCTAGTTAGTTGTCCATGGCAGAACTACTTCACCCTTCTCCTCTGCATGCTACTTGTAGGTAATGAAAGAGTGAAAAGCCTACTTTTTGTTGAACTCCACAGGAAGTACACATGCAGCAGCTGTGCTCTTTTTCTTTTGTTCTACTTGGGAGTGTTTTGCAGTTTCACAGAATCAGAAGTACCACTTGGTTCATATCTTTGAATAGGGAAGGAGATGTACTGATATCTTACTCCAGTCTGCTGACTGCAAGAAAGTCTAATGAAATTATTTTGGTTCCAGGTCTTCCCTGAATTCATAGGATCCATATTGGAATACACTAGGAAAGTGACTTGGGTAGATGTGTAGTTTCTAAAACAGTGTCAGTTTCAGAGTGCCTGTCCAGACTTAGGCCACATCACTGTGACCTTTCTGTCCCATATTTCTAAATTCAACAATCTCTTACAACAGTAAGGATTTGGGCAAATGTTTGTTCTCAGTTCTGCTCTGCATTAGCATCCTGATTAACCTCATACTTACTCATTTCATAAAGTAGCCCATGTCAATGTGATAGCAGTAACTTCTAAAACCACCAAACATGTGAGGATGCTGTATTGTCTTTGACTAATAAATATGTTTTCTATGCTTTCATTGACCCAGAACTGATATCTTCCTGTTCCAACACCTTCTTTCAAACAAAATGAGTGTAGTAGTCTGTGACTTTTAAATTTAACTTCTGAAGCATGCAAGTGGATGTTGACTCCAGTGTGCAGGTACCTGAATTTAGGCTGCTCATGTCTGCACAGTTCATTTTGCAGGAACTGATACTCAGAAGGTACAAATCTGTATTTTGAAATTTGTGAACTAATGAGTCATGATAAATCATAGCCATGCTCTATAGCCATCTGTGATTACAGAACTAAGTTGCTCAGTTGAGTTTCAAAGGCGTGGGTTGTGCCAAAGAGATAACATGCAATATGTGGAGTAGGTCACCTTGATGGTAGTTTTGATATACATTCCAATTTCTGAATTTGTGGCGGTTGCATGAATTGGCAGTCAGGTTTCAGCTGATGCATCCCTCAGAGTATGAGCAGTCTATCAACAGAAAGGACACCATTTGGACCAGATTATTGTTTGTAAGATTTCTGCTGAAGTATGGAAAATGTTGCATGAATCTTAAATATTCTGCTTCCATTGCAGAGGATGTTGCTGAGACCTAAGTGAGTATCTCATAATTTGGTTTTGCCTTCTTAGTAGGTTAAATGTTAAACATGGAAGGTACTTTGGTATTCCAGATAGCGTGTAATGACTGCAACAGTTTGTCAGTGAGAGAAGTTAGGTTTGTGTCTTCTGAAAATGCCTCTTCTGTTTTCATAAAATAAGTAGCAGCATTCACATAAGATGTGCTTATGCAGTGCATAATTTGAATCTGAAGTACACAGGCTATAATGTTCTATACAAGGCTAAACCAAATACCACTGCTGATGAAACTGCAGGTTTAGAGGATGAAGCTCAGCACACTTAGTGCATGTAGATGCAAGTAAATTTTTATTGCTGCATCTCATGCCAAGCTGATGGAAGCTGTGTTCTGGCCAGGGATGCTGGTGTTAGAGGGCTGGCATATGAGACTATTCGTGACATAGTCTTTTGTGTGAGCTCATGACTTATGTCCTGTGCGGGTCAGTTTTGTCTTGGTTGCGTGGCCTGTGTGAGGTGTGCTGTATTCTCACTGGAGAACTCCCACTTTGTTGTTCATCAGCTGGCTTTGAAATTCCATCCTTAGCATACTTCTTGTCTTTCCCACAGCATCTGTAGAGGATGAGTGGTGTTGGCATGTTCCTATGAGGAAGTGCTATCCTGCAAGGTGTAGAGGGATCCTGTAAGGACCAATGAATAAAACCGAAGGAAAATTCAGATTGCAAAATTGAAATGTTTTGAAAGTTCCAGCAGCTTTCTAACTGCTTGTTTGCCTACCAGTGGTCAGGCTTGTAGATGCATTTAAGCATTCATATACTCCGTTCCTCATTTGTAAAAAAGGCAGTACATATAATCTGAACTCAAAGGCTACAGGATTAGTACTTGAAGTACCAAGAGATGTGGGTACCTTCTGCAATGCTAGTGAATGTTGTAACTGTTAAAGGCATTAATAGAAGCATATAGATTTGGTTGTTGAGGAATCAAACATAAAAATTGTTGCCTGTCCCTTTCAATAAAAGGTGAAACAAGTTGTGGTAGTTTTTGTGTGTTTTCTTTACTATCTATTCTGGTGTGTATGCAGCACATAAAGAGTACAGAGCAATTGGAAGACTACTGAGAACTTTATTTTCCTCTTGCAGTGTCAACATGTCAAGGAAAGCAAATGCTGCTTCTGAATTTCTGTATGGCTCAGAAAGAGGAAAACGTTCAATAAAAGCCTTCTTTTTAAAGAGTAGCTGAGCAGGTTGTTTTATAGGTAGGAGTATGCAAGTTTTTTGAGAGCTTTTTTATTGATTCAGTTCAGTCACTGTCTGAAGAAAGCAAATTGAAACAACACAATAAAGGAAGAAATGCAGCCCTACTGTAGGATACCTTAATGAATTACCAGTCCATCCCCTGTGTTGTTCTTGAATTTTCTCACTGAACTACCTCATTAAAATGAAACAGGAAAGGGTGTTTGTTTTTCACTTGTCTTGCTAGAACCCTTAATTTATGAGTGTGTGTACCTCTTGTGTTCTTGAGACTGCAGGCTAAGAGAGTTTCAGATACCTAAATATGCAGCTATAACTGAAACACTTTGGTTAGCTAAGACTACCAAGTATGAAAAATGAGCCAGTAGTTCATGAGCAGATTTCTCATGAGGAGGAAGCACTGCTGAAGCTGTTTCACATTAGGAGAGCTTGAGAGCTGATGTGAAATAAGCATGGCAGGGAGGTCTTTCTCACTCTGCTTTATCAATCTCTGCAGGATAAACATTTCTAGAAGATGTTGAACTTGTTATGTTGAGGAGGAGAGAATAATGCCTATATGCATGAGAAAAATACAGCTACTCTTCAACAGTGCGTTTGTCTGTGTGAATGGCTGTCCTGTGTGTGCTGTCAGGACAAGAGGACTGTGACAGGAAATAGGTGTTTATCAGGAGAGATGAGTAATGGCTAAATTCTAGGCTTGCAGTTCATTTGGTGGTCTCCAAAATTCCTGTTTGGTTGCCTTAAGAGTTTCGTTGTCTTAAGAGTTGGAAAAAGGGCTTAATTTGTTCACACATGTATATATAAAGAGCAATTTTTGATGGTCCAGTGAATTGCAGGCTCCCTTGGACTAGCAAAGGTGCAACAAGCACAAGAATTCCACTTCCCAGGAAAAAAAGATGATTGAATTGGGGATTCAGTCATAAAGGAGTTCTTTCAAGAAAATTCCAGAGGCAAAGCATAGTCTTCATGGATCATAAGGAACCAGATCAGATGCTTGTTTCTTCTAGCTCCAGGAATTTTCTTGATGGCATTCTCAGCAGGAGAATGAATCCCCAATTAAGACAGTCTCCTGGCAGATAAGGCAGAAATAGTTTCTAATCTCTGATCTTTATGAGTGCCTAGGAGCTGCATCTCGCAGTTTGTCTAAAAGAAGTGCACTGTCATGTCTGAGATTTTCAGTGTGTGATTTATTTTGCAAAGGCCTCTTACAGGCCTTTGAAGTGGCTGGAGGAGGGGGATTTGATTAGTTTCACGTGTTCATGCCAAATCTCATGGTAAGTAGAAGAACTTGAAGTTATGAAATATTGTGGCATACGTGTTTTGGAACACAGTAGTTGTCTGAACAGTTTCTTTTGCCTGTGGCTTTGTAACTTGGGATTCAGCTGCCTTCTGTTCCCCAGTGGGTTCTGCTGACCACCTCTTTTTCACATGCACATTACCCCCTGCAGTCTTCAGTGGTCTGTCTTCCCTGGTGGAGCAGTGCTGTGCATTGCACCTCCAAATGACTGTGAGACTCTTCCCTCCTTGCCAAGTCGGTTTGAAATTCATCTATGGGTTAGCAAGCACAGACAAGTAAGTGCCTTGTTACCTTGCTAATTTCTAAAGAAAGTTAAACTTTAAAAAAACAAAACAAAACAAACAAACAAAAAATTTACAAAAAAACCAAACAAAAACCAAAACAAAAAACCAAAACAAACAAAAAACCAACAAAAAAAACCAACAAAAAAAAACACACAAAAAAAGAAAAAAAACAAAACAACAAAAAACCAAACCAAAACAAACAAACAAACAAAAAACAAACAAAAAAGACACCAAATAAAGAAAGCACAGGTTGAAAAATCAAGCTCTAAGAAACTTGGAAAGGCATGGATTTAAGTTGTTCAGGTGTTTGCCAGGATTTGATCTGAACCATCCCCTTTTCTTGCTGTTGGACATGGTAGGAGGAAGTGCTTCAGGGTTCATGTGCTTCAGTTCATTATCTGTGTAACAGCAAGGTATATTCAGTCTTCTCTCAGAGGCTTCAATATTATATTTGAAGTATCGTGGCACACAGAAGTCTCCTGTGAATACACAGATATACAGGGATGGCATCTTTTTAATATGGATGAGCTAGGTCAACCTGGAGTCCAAGGTATTTGACTAATTCCCCTAATATATGGACTTTTACCAGTGCTGCTGAGGAGAATGCTGGCTAGCTGAGAAGCCAGAATGCAGAAACGCATCTTCTGCATGGAAGATTTCACCTCTGGTGGAACTTGAGCAGATCTGAGCGCCTAAGAACAAGATCAGAGAATCACAAAATGTCCTGAGCTGGAAGGGATCTTAAAGATCATCTAGTTCCAACCTCCCTGCCGTGGACAGGTTGCTTAGAGCTGCATCCAGCCTGGCCTTGAACATTTCCAGGGATGAGGCATTCAGAGCCTCTTTGGGCAACCTCTTTCAGTGCCTCACATCCTTCGCAGTAAAGAATTTTTTCCTAATATATAATCAAAACCTCTTCTCTTTGTTTGAATCCATTCATTCCCCCCTTTCCTGTCACTAAATGCTCTTGTAAAAAGTCCCTCTCCTTCTTTCTTGTAGGCTCCTTCAGTTACTGGAAGGCTGCAGTTAGGTCACCCTAAAGCCTTCTCTGTTCCATGATGAGCAAACCCCATTCTCAGCCTTTCCTTATAGGAGAGGTGCTCCATTCTTCTAATCAACTTGGTGGCCTCCCCTGGACTTGCTCCAGTAGGTCGAGGTCCATGCTGTGCTGAGGACCCCAGAGCTGGATGCAGTACTCCAGGTGGGGTGTCACCAGAGCAGAGTAGAGGGGGGTAGGATTACCTCCCTTGACCTGCTGTGGCCAGACTGCTTTTGATGCAGCCCAGGATACAATTGTCTTTCTGAGCTGTGAGTGCACCTTACCGGCTCATTTCCAGCCTCTCCTTCACCAGCACCCCCAAGTTTTCTCAGCAGGGCTTCTCTCAATGCCTTAATTCCCCAGCCTGTATTGATTCCAGAGGTTGCCCTGACCCAGGTATAATGCCTTGCACTTGGTCTTGCTAAACCTCATGAGATTCCCATGGGCTCACTTGTTGAGCTTGTCCTAGAAGAAAACTGGCAGACTTGCCTGTCATTGTGGCTGCCCAGCCTCTCAATGGCCATCAAGGCATTATGCCCTGGGTTCCCTGCGGAGGCTGGAGTTGGGAACCATGGTGAATCAAGGTCTTTGATTTTTCCGAAGGTTGTACAGGTCAGTTTAAAAATGGTGCTAGTTAGCATGAGTAAACTTCGAAGAGGACCTCTCTCTTTCTCTCCCTGTCCTCCCCTCTGACCAGTATCAGATACATAATTTAGTCAGTGGTTAGAATGGGATGAGGTTTTCTAAAATGTCACATGTTGGGAAAAAATACCTTTTGGTGCTTCCGTGTAGAAGTCTATTCTTTAACCAAAACTTGCAGTTTACTATTTTTTAAGAGCACTCTGTAGGTAAGATACATGTTTTCAAACACCAGCAGGCCTTGACCAAGTTTAGGACTTTAGCTTATGTTTAGGACCAGCTCATTCACTGTCAGAAAAATGCTGTGGTATTTTGCACATAAAGCAATTGAGAACCAAGTCCAGAACTGAGCATCAAAGTATTGGTATACCCTGAGTGATGTTGTAGTTGGAAAAGTATTTTCCCAGAGGGCATTTGGTTTCAGCATCTCTGCTTTGTACTGTCTCTCCAGTTCTCCTGTTGCAGTTGTTCCTGCAACTGTTCGATCATCTGAGCTTAAAATGCCTTGGTAGCATGGGGAGTGGAGGAAGGTTGTTGTTTAACCTGAATCTGTTCCCCAGTCAGGTTTATTGCCTAAGTCAACAAGTAGTTAAATCAGTCTATCCAAGACAGAACAGGATTAAAAACAGGCACTGGGTTCCTGTAAGCTCACAAAGCCACCAGACTGTCTGGAGTGAGGTGCACATGAGTTGGTGTGTCCCATTCAGATTGCAGGTCTTGTGGCAGAACTTTCCTTCTGCTGTGCTTCTTTAAATCTATCCACACATAAATTATGGAAACACTGAAGCAGAAGTACAGCTCAGCTTCACCTGCCAATTCAGCTTACTCTGACATCCAAGTTTCCTTGATCTCACTCCTTTAAAGGTGGGAAGGCATCGTCCTAGGTTTAAAATTATTTTATGCATTGTAGCAAAACAATGGAGTGCTTATATTGCCTGTGCAGACTTCTCACATTTTTTTTTGAATACTTTTTTTTACTGAACCTCTTGAACTGTTTGCAGGGTGTATTTTTTGTTTTAATGAGGTATTTTCCTTGTAGCTCAGGAGCTATGTCTGTAGCTGTTGCCGACTCCAGGGCGTGAGGCTCTGTTGGATTTCATGGGGATTTTGCTCCAGAGACCATGCAGAAGCCAGGATCTTGGTCATTCTGCTGTTTTCTTGCCCAGCCTACAGCTGTGGTCTCCGTTTTGCATGCTGACTGCTAGCAGGGAACAGTGCAAAGGCATGAATGGATGTGTGCCAGCTGTTGGAATTACACTCATGTGCTCACACGGCCTTGGCAAGTGTTCTTATTAAAGAAACATACTTTAGGCAAAGCTGGAAAGCAAAAGAACTCACTTGAAAGTAAGGGCTGAAAACCAGGGTGCAGAGTGCTAATCTGACTGCAGGAGACTGTCAGTTTGGGGAAGGAAGGACAGGACTTGCCGTCACATTTCTGTGCTGAAATACTCTGTCGTCTAGATAGCCATCCATCCAGCTTTACTCTAGCCTCACCTGAGTGTAGAGCGGGAGCCAAACTTGTCCCTCCACTCCTTAGAGCAGGACTGCAAATATGTTGTATGATTAAGTTGGTCTGGACTCCTCTCCAGCCTTGGAGCTTCATTAAGCCTTTTACTTAATGAAGTAAAACACTGTTCACTCATACTGTGAAACAAATCAAAGGGTGATAACCCAAAGTGTTGTAGTAAGGAAGCAGTACTTTCTTTGAGTGCTTCAATTTTAGTGGGATAGCAATGAAAATAAGCAAAATGAGTGCTATGCACATTCAGTGTCTTGTACAATCCCCTTAGAATACTGCCCAAGTGAAATCGTAGCACTCTGCCAGCTTCAGGGAAACCTTTGAACTTGTAAGGTTTCTTCTTTCATCCATATTGTTAAACTGAGACATGGAAACCGTACCCTGAGGGTTTGTATACGCCATTTCCTGTGTTTTTTCACACACAGTCTTACTAATGGTCTGACCCTGGCATATTTGTAAGTGTATCACATGATGGAGATCAAATAACTTTGTGTGTGGCTCTAGTTGAATATTAAGGTTGTGACTGCTCTCCTATTCTGTGTAGCAGTGAAGTCCTAGAAGTACAGATTTGGTGTAGTTTTTTGGACAAGATGGAACTACTAATCAAGTTGAGCAAGATTTTTGCCATTGCAGAAACCGTTTTGCAGTTGTATTGTGTCTTCAATTACTGAATGACTGATCTGGAGCAAAGAGACATTTTTAAGACAGTAAAAAAAGCAAATTCCAAGTTCCCTTGAAATCCACCTTTGTTTATCAAGATGCTCTCAGTGTGTATGTGTGTGAGAACAGGACAGTGCTCTGGATTTAGAGCCACTTTGGGAACCATACTGAAACAGGCTGGTCCTACCCTACTGATGATGGTTATTACTGTTGATTTGTTGTGGTTATTTTAACAGCAGAAAAGTTGGAGAAGTGATAAATTTGTATCTTCAGTTTGCCTTTTTTTTTACATCAACCTTATATGATACTGTAGAGGCACATCTGCTTTCCCCCCCTTACAGTTCTTAAACAAATATTCTGGGTTATGCCATTAATTTTTAATTCTCTCCCATTCCTTTTACTTCTTGCAGTTCTTTCTTGTGTGGTTGGTGAAAATAAGCCTACGCTGCAGGGATGCAAGAGGAGCAACAGCCTGAGGTAGGGCTTGGAGACAAAGTTTGTTTCTCAGTACAATTGCAGGGAAGACTGAATCAGTCAGGGTCTTCCACTCGTCCCTGGGGAAGTTCTGCAAATTCATAGGGTTGAAAATACCAGAATGAGACGCTTTCAAAACAGGTGTATCTGAGTGCTGCTTTTTTTTTCTCATGTAGTTTATTTTTAGTATCTTTTCTTTCCAATTGCGAAAGCTAAAAAGGGTCTTTTGTATTAATCTACTTGCAAGTGAAGAATTTCAGAAAATTGCTTAAACTATGAGATTAAACCTTTTAAACCTTTAGGAGAAAAAATACTTTGTGAGTAAATTACAGAAATTGATAAGATACAAATAAACACTGTACATGGCTGAAGTTGCTTGCCAAATGAAACTGATGTGCTTTTTCTACCCTTTCTGTTCCTTCTCATCTCCTTTCATATCCGTATATCTCAAAATCTTTGATACAATAGGTAAAGCTCAAGAAATTTTTATCTTATGCGATATAAGAATGTAAGTTCTTTTGTGCTGTTAATTAGTTAAAAAGAACAACAGACTCTTAATGCGGTGACTTAATGCTTTTCTCACTGCAATACTGTGATGTTATGATGATAAAGCCAGCATAAGTGGCAGGAGTATTTCCTTATGTTACAGATGGATAAATTTTTCCAAAATATTTTTGTGACTAGAGTTAACATATGCAAGCAATAGAGACAAGCCATATGTTGTGATCAAATGCTGAGCTGGTGTTAAATTAGATTTGTGAATGTGATTGCGATTTGCAGTGTAATTGCATTTGCAGTTGTCAGTGAACAGACTTCTGCTTTGTAGTGAAAGGATGATGTGTTGCTGTATTGTAAACTTTGCACTGTAAAGCTGTTGCACTTTTTGAGCTTACTCCATGAAATGTATCATAAATTATTCCTTGCCTTCAGTTGGGCCATGGTAAGACATCCAGGATTTATTTTCCCAAAATTCCTGTTTGGCATAATGCAAGAAGAAAATAGTTATTCTTGTTGAAAGCTCTTAAGAACTGGATGTGTTTTGTACACTTTTGCTTTAAATCTTACCAGGTTAAGTCTGAAGTAAATAAATCAGTCATTTTAGCTGAAATGCTGATGTCCTTCAGAAGAGCTTGGCTGCCTGCTTGCTGGCTCCTTAATATTGCCTTTCATTTGGAAAGTACTTTAATGATGATGGTTTTTTATCCTGTCTCTAAATTCTTTGACGTAATGTTCAGGAATTCCTAATTCTCCCACTAGCAATTTTGATTAAACTTTGAATTAATATAGGTACCTAAAGATAATTTATTGTTTAGTTTTCTCTTATTTCTAAGTCTCCTTTCTGCACTAACTCTGCCTCTCTGACTTGGATGACATTTGCTGAATGACTGGGATTGTTTGAATTCTATGCGGTTTTAAAACTTGCCTATTAATTAAAACCAAGAAAGGTTTTTGTTAGCCAAAGTCCTCCATCATATTCTTCTAGTGATAATATTTAAGAATCTGTCTTTTGGAATATTTTCAATTACTTTCTGATCTTTAGAGAGCAAAACTATGCAGATGCCTTGTATCTTTTTGACTTGGATTTCCTATCTATGTTAAGTCATCATGCATGTAACCATTATAAGATTGGGTGTGCATACTGTGTAATTGTCTTATACTTAGTCCAACAAGTAAAACACTTGGCCTGATTTGTCTAGGATGGATGTGTTTAGTCTTGTGCGTACTGATTATCAGACTCCTTTCAGACTAATGTTGACTGGTGGTTGAGTCAAATGGTATTAAATTAATCAGTGCACATTTTCGTTTCCAACAAAGAAAATTACATAGTAGTGTTAGAGATAAATTGGATTCTAGATAAAAAGAACAAATTTATTTTAAAGCTTCATGTCAGGTATAAATACTATATTTTAAAATAAGCGTGAAGAAATTAGTTTTTAATACGTTCTTTCTCATGCAGCTGGGGAAAAATAGTTGTAAAATTACAGATATTTTGAAGTGTGACACTGCTAAAATTATTTACTTGTTTAAGTATTATATGTAGGTTCCAATTGAGCAAACTCTCAAAGGGAAAGATATATTAAAACATTTCATTATAATTCCCAACCTCCTTTTGAATTTGTTTCATACAGGCTGCTGCAGATCCAATGTCCTCCTCTGAAGCACCGGAAGATGGCCCGAAGGAAACGTCAAGTGTATCGCAGAATATCTGTATGTTTCTGGTTTGACTGGGGAGGGTGTATCACGCTGGAAGGGTATTAAACTAGGTGTCCATAATTTTTCCTTACCTAATAGGAATGTGGCTGTTAGCTAAAGATGGAGAAGCAAATGAGGTCATACCTGACTTAATCTGTTCATGATTTGTTTTAAGGCCCAGTTGTGTAAATCAAATTTAGAAAGAGTGATGACATATCAATTGTCAGTTTGCTGATCCCGTACTTTCAAAAGAAAGTAAGTATTTTTAGATTTAATAGGTCCACTCAGATACTGTTTTAAGCTCAGCTATTGCTTTCTAAGCCACGGATGCATAAGTATATGTTTGCTTCAGCAGTCCGGCATCTAGTGATACAATGTTCATTAGTTGTCCCAAATGGAATCTTTGGCCACGATAATGTTTTGATAGGAAGGCCAAGCCTGGGCGATGCAGGAATAGAATTATTCCAACCAAAACTCTCTCGTGAGGCCCAGGAAGTGTATTGATACTTCTCTCTTACTGGTAAGGATCCAATACTGATAGTCATTTCTTTCTCAGGAGGAGAAAGCAGGATTTGCACCCTGTTGTGATATTATGTACAGTGCTCATTTATAACAATAGGAACATTCAGATTGTGCTTTCTGGCAAACAGTAGGCTCTGAACCGCCTTAGGGCAAGTTAGTAACAGCAGCATCACTATAATGCTAAAGTTGCTGAATAATCCCTAGGGATCTCAGCTTTCTTGGGAGCAAACAGAGCCTTGACTAAAGCTATGGGAAATATATTCAGACCGGTTAATTTTTTATGTTGCATTTTTCTCCAGATATAGAAGCTGAATTAATGAAAACCATAGCTACTCCTCAGAAAGTTTTCCTTGATAATGTCCTTAAATTATAACATTTGATACTGTTACAGCAGTTTTTCTTTACATGAAACATTACTCAGTCCAATTTTGAGTATATGTATGAGGGGAAGGCTTGAAAAATGAATAAAAATTACATCCTTTAAGGGTTACCAAATATGGAAAAACTGCTTTCAGCTGTGAGAATGTGAACTGTAGATGTCTTTAGGCTAGGAGAATATGTGGGGCAGGTATTGTGCACACTTCCCCATTTATTATAGCCTCCCTTAGACATCCGCTCCTGACCATTGTGGGAGGCAGGATATTTGCTTATGTAGATTTTGTTTGATCCGCTATGGCTGCATCTATGATTATGTGACTGAGAGTGCTACAGATGCAACAACCCTACCTCTTCTTCCTTCTTTAGTCATGTTTTCCCTACCTTCTCTTTAGCTTCTTCATCTGTTTTGGCAGAATTGTTGTCTTAGCCCAGGCATTACTGGTTGCAACACACCATGAAATCGTGGGCTGCTAAAATGCTGACTAAGAAGGATGTCGAAAGGTTGCTTTCATTTGGGGGGCTTTTTTTTTTTTGTTTTGGTTTGGGTTTTTTTTTCTCATTTGGGGATTTTTTTGGTTGGTTGTTTTTGTTTGTTTGTTTTGTGTGTGTGTTTGGTTTGGTTTTTTTTTACATGAAGTCTTATAAGTATTTGTGGGACAGATCTGGGGCCAGAACCACACAGTTAAACCAGATTCATGAAATAAATGGTTGGAAACTAATTTATCTGCATCTCTGTCATGCTGCCTTCAAACTGTTCACTAACGTTTTTGTTTTTCCCCTGGGATTATGATCCTGTTCCAGGCTTCTGGAGACCACTTGAGACCTCTGCTAACTTGTACAGCAGCTTGCCAGAGAAAGAGAGTTGGTTGGAAACAAAACTCTGCTTTCCTGCTCGATACTTTTTTTTTTCCTGAGATGCACTACAGCTCAAGGATGACTCATTCAAAGCAACTATATTGCCCACTGATGTAGACCTGATACTTCTCTATCTGAGTTAATGAGGCTGTCTGGCATTTCACAAACAACTGTGTCAGGAGTGACAGATCCTCCTGTTTTTCACATGGCAGGCTTGACATAGATGGTCTAACTCACAATGTACTGTTTTAATCTTAAATAGTTTGTTGTTGAAACCAGAGAAGAGTGATTGGCTTTCTGACCTAAATATCTCTTGAGGTTTAATTTTCTAATGTGTACTGATCTCTGGTGTGTTAATCACAGAAAAGGCTAAGGTTGATACTGTAGGTAGCTTATATGTGCCAATGTGTGCATGTGACTGCCAACATATTCACACCAGTGTACATGTGTTGCTGTCTTTTATATAGATAAAAATCCCAAAAGAGAACATTTTTGCTTTAGAATTTAAAAAATGCTCTTTTTTTTATCCTAACTTAGTGTATACCTTTTCTAAGTATTCTTTGCTTCTCTATCCACCTCACCTACCACACAGCTTCTCTCTTTCCCTTACTGAACTGCGTGGACAACCTGTCCCAGTGTCCACAGGGTAGGAAACCTGGACTGAGACCCATGCTTGGAGGCAGCCTCTCCAGTGATGGCACTCTCAATGATGTAGCCTCAGAATTGAATGTAAGATTACAGTGGTAAATCAATGGCCTTTTAGCTCTGCTCTGCTGTTTAGTGGCGACATTTTTATTTTCTGTTTTAATTACCTGCACTTTATATCATGTGTTCTTTTCTATTTCTTGTTACATTTATAGCTGATGCAGATGCATTTAAAATTCTTCTGGAGATGAAGTTGAAGAAGAGGCAGAAAAAGCCTTCTTTACCAAGCACTGTGACTGAGCTTGACACTGAGGATGGTTCTAAAGTATACGTGGTTGGAACAGCCCACTTCAGTGACAGCAGCAAAAAGGATGTAGTAAAGGTAAATGCTAACTGTGAGCCCTTCAGCAGCATGGTTATAATGTTGTTGACTTAGCATTAAGTAGAATGAACTCCAGGTCTCTGACTTGGTTCTTTGCTGTAGCCTTCAGGCTCTGTTTTTTTTCTAGTTGGCCGTTGAAAGGCTAACAGCACTGTGGGATGAGAGGCAGACATGTTGCAGTAATAGTTCTTGATGCAATACATTGCTCTCCCATCTGAAATATTTTTATTTTTCCTTAAAAAAAAATACAGATACAATGCCAGTGTTGAAAGTAGAAGTCTCTATAGTGAAGCTTGTGTTGCCTAACATTTGTGTGTAAAACCATACTGTCCCAATCCTGGTTTCCATTCTTAAGATACCAATAGGTCTGAAGCCCTAGTGCAAGTAGGAACTGTTTCATACGGTGCCTCATGCAACGTCTGCAGTTTAGAGTGGCTTTATTATCCAGGAGCTAGAGGGGGAGGAACCTCATGCCAGAATCATCAACCATGGTTCTTACAAAGTGTATTCTGACTCAGATTGCAATTAATCACAAAATGTGGTCAATTTAATTTTGTGAATGCAAAAAGTCTAAAATCAAGCCTTTCTTTCCTGCTCCCTTCCCTAGCTCCTCTCACTGTCCCGCAGCATTCAGTAACTGAGGCAGTTTGCTGTCATCTTCCTTAATATTTTTCTCAATACACAGCTATTTGGAGAAGTCTTATTTACTATTCCACTTGTTTTTAATTGAAAATGATGGTTGGAATGTGCATTTTAAGTCCCTTTTCTCTTTAAAGTATTGATAGTGGCTGCATTTCTGTTTATTCCTTTCTAAAGCAGTGTAAATAATTTTTTTTTTCAGACAATACAAGAAGTGCAACCTGATGTAGTTGTGGTGGAACTATGCCAGTACAGAGTTTCTATGTTAAAGATGGATGAAAAGACATTACTAAAAGAAGCCAAAGAAATAAATCTGGAGAAACTTCAACAAGCGATAAAACAGGTATGATTCCTACTGTGAGAATTAAATGTTTATATTCAGAGCAATTTGTCAGGTTGCAACCAAATCCAGTGTTCCTATCAGCTGGGAGCCTAATATTGTTCACCAAGGTGAGAGTACTATTACAGTGGCAAAGTTAGATTTGGGGCTTGTTTTGTTTTTTTTTTTCAGATGAAGTATGGAGGACTTTTTTCACAACAGAATTGTTTGAGAAGTTGTTGACCTCATTTAACAGCTGCTCCATTTGTAGGACACAAGTCTAACTTTGCAGTTGTAATGCTCCCTAATGTATTTGTGTGATTATATTCCTGCAATCTGCATCTGTATCACAGCTTTTTAAGGAGCAGTTAATTTTGATGTTGTCTGTTTAGCTGCATTCTATCTCCATCTTACTATGTTGCTCTTTAATTCCTATCCACTTGTCTTTTGAGTTGTTTACAATTGACAGTAGGCCTTGAGCAAGGTTTTTGAAAAATCTGGGCTGAAAAGTGTGGGATTCTTTTCACAATATAACTCTCTGGCAGTTTGGTGCTGACAGGTTTGGGATGTGTGTGTGCAGAACAAGTATTGTCCTGTTTCTCTTTCACCCACTTGGCTTGTATTTAAGTAATTTTTAAGGTAGGCACAGTGAATCAGCACAAAGTTGACTTAAAAATGGCAGGACGCTTGGTTAGATTGACAGTATGTGGTCAATAATAAAGAGTTTGCAGTGCCCAGTTGAAGAAATTCGTGGGTTGTTATTTTGGGTGTGTGGTAATTGTATATTGGAATTGTTTTGTTGATGTAATTGGGGAATTTCCAGGACTCCACCCTCAACAGGAATATAATCTGCACCAATGCAGAAGCACTTGCAGTGCTGGGGCCGGTTGTGTGTGTGTGCGTGCACAGTGTTTTCAGAGCAGGCTTTCTGACTCACAGAGTTAGGCAATAATGTCTTTCCTGTTCTTGCAACTTTTATCCTGAGCTAATGAATTAGGGAAAAAAAAACAACAACCAAACAGTCTTTTTATAATCACTTCCATAAATATTAAGCAGCAAAATTGCATTTCATTGCTCTTAATTGAAGTTAGAAACTGAGCAGAATGTTAATGTGAAATGTGCCTACTTGCAATGGGTCACTGGCATTCACAGCTTATCAAGCAATTGCTGCAGGTTAAAACCATACTTCCTTTGGCCTCTCCTTGAATTTCAAAACCCTTACAGTTGTCTGCAGAAAAGTACCTGTTTGCTTTCTGTTAAGCAAAGTAACGCAGTTCAGACTGGTGTCTGGATCAAATGTGAATAACCTGAAGACAACACAGTTAGACTTGGCTTAAACCAAACTGGTAAGACAGGTTTTATCTTCCTTCCGGGTTGGTTCCACTATCTCTTCTGTGTCTGTACCATGGCCCTGTCTGAACAGGGCTTGTTTTTTAGCTGCATCATCTCTTGTGGTTTAAGATTTCTAGTCCTGACACAGAGAGTGAGTTGAGAAACCTTGTTTGGGGGCAGAAGAGAAAGTAAGCTAGTGACAGCAGAATCTTAGCTCAACCTTCTCTTTCTGTGTGAAGTTACTTGTGGAGGGGTATATTGTAATGTTGGTTTTTGTAATGCCTCTGGCTAGTGAACAGAGCTCTTGTTTTACACTGTGTAATACAGACTTCTGTGTTTAGGTAACCCACAGGATTGCCCTGTTAAATGAAATGGATATAACATGAATTGGTAGATGATGAGAACATCCATATGGACAGAAGTGGGCTGCTGTCAACTTGCTACCTTCACTTGTGTTTTAAAGTGACTTTCAGTGTGCTTGCAGCAGTAGGAAAGCAAGTTCCAGGCTCCAGGTGTCAAGGCTGTAATGGCTTCTTTCATGAGAATTAGGAGTCTTAATTGAATTGTGAATGAAAGTACAGATGGTTTGTTTTCTGCAGTTGGTGCTGGATCTGTGACTTGCTCTGAGTACCTCATAACAAAGAGTACTTCCAAGGCCCCCTCCATAGGCTGTGTCCCCATCAGTGTTCCTGTGCTGAGTCTGGTGGAAGATTTATCTGCAGAAGCCTTCTGGAGCTGCCAATAGCAGGTGTACGGGGAAAGCCCTTGGAACCTACAGTTGTACTTGGGCTATGTGATAGCCCAAGTGATGCTAGTGATGGCGTCCAGCTGTATATCTTCCTCAGTCATCCTTTTGCTAGTACTTAATAGGTTTAATCTCTTCTCATCTGTTTGATTTTTCTTTGTATGTTTTCTAGTTGAACTGTCTGGGTTTGAAGACAGGAGTTGGCTAAAGATTGTACAGCAGCTTGTTCATGTTTCCCTCTTGTTCCTTTCCTGATAATCCCTTTTACTCTTGCTTTCTGAGTGCTATTGAACGCTGGGTTGATAAAATGGGTCTTTTGCTTTCTCTTTCCTGTGTGCTAACAGCTTTGCATCCCTCTGCCTGTGTGGTTAAATTTCTGTATACTAGTGCATTGCTTTGCGTTTAAGGCTGTTGCATCTTACTTACAAAATTTTTGCCATCCACTCAGGATTTAATGTTCTTTGGTGTTCATCTTTCCTTTATCTGACACTGAATAATCTGGTATTGATAATAACTTCCTTTACAGTTTTGCTCTCATTGGTTTTTGTACATTTTGCTCTTTATCCTCCAACAGTATCTGGCTGGCCAGTTGTTGCTGGTTGCTGTTACATTTGGATACTTGTCACCTTTTATCTCCTTGATGATAAATACCGCAGCCACTGAGTTTCATGCAGGTTTAAGAGCACAGGTGACTCAGACAGACTTCATAGATGCATCCCTCTGTTAGCCGGCAGGATCAGTCTTCTGTAACAGTGTTAAAATGCAGCTTCAGGTGCCCAGTCCTGAAGGGGAGATCAGACAGCAAATAACCTCAGGCTGTGCAGTATCTTTTTTTTTTTTCTTTTCTGGTTTTTTTTTTTTTTTTTTCCCCTGTATCTTTTTTCTTTTTTGTGAGCATCTTTTCTGAACTTCTGAAAACCCTTGTTCTCTAGGGACTTTTAAGTTGATCTCAGGGATACTGAAAATGCTTTTTCTCACTGCCTTCTTTCTTCTTCATCTCTTTCCAGGAGTATTTGACTTTCTGCCATGCTTGTTAGTTTGTAGTATGATAAAGCAGATAATCAATTGGCTTTGAAAGTAGCCCCTCTCTTTTGCCAGTTCTGGTCCTCAGGGACTCTGCAGTCCATTTAACTGCAGAAATAGTCTACAGCCTTTGGAGAGGTCACACAAGCGTTGGATCTGGCATGGGGTGGATCATTTGAGCAAGGAACGGAGACCAGGACCTTTCTCTGCTAACTTCCAGCAGTTACATTAACTCAGGCTATGCTGTGTAGCCTCATCTTCAGCTGTGTGAAGCTGGTCATATAGCAGGAAATTAATCTTCAGTGAGGGAAGGGACAGGGCCCCTTTTGGTAATGTTACGGACTGATGCTACATTGGAGGAGTTGTGTAACCAAGATACAGGTTACATTTTGGGACAGGTAATGCTCATCCACTGAGTCTTAGGACTGAGATGAGGATGGCCAGAGCTGGACAGAAGGGACAGCTCTGAATGTATTTGAGATATGTTTTCATTCACTTTGTAGAAGGTCAGGGAAGGGAAATTTTGCAGAAGTGTACATAGGAGAATTTTTGTCTTTTTAAAAAGAAGCATGTTTTTTTTTTCTTAAGTCACTGTTCAAAAAGTAATAGAAGATCTTCAGTCTTCTTGTGGGAGTGAGTCATACTCAAAACTGCGAGATTTCTTCTAAGGTCTTATGTGCCAAAGTCATGCATTGTAATTTCTTGTACAATGCTAGATTCTCTGTGTTTCTGCATATATTAACCTAACCAGTCCTCAGCCCAGTGTTTTCCAGGGTTATGGATGTGTCTGTGACTACACTACTGGCTGTTCACTTCAGTATCTGTACGATGTCGCATTCATTGCACATTCAGTGGAATACACTCTTGTGGTCTGTTTGTTTTTTTTGTATCCAGATGAGTTATTCAGACACTTCCTTCAAGGAGGCAGAGTGAATATAGACTGAAATAAGTTGTCTGGCTGCCCTCCTTTTCTTAACTCCGCCATGTGTTTTTGTTGAAAGTGAGAAAACTTTGGCTGCATAGTGTGGTAAACTGATCAAAACTGAAACATCAGTTGTACTGATTAGTGAATTGGCTCCAAAGATAGCTTCAGTGCTGCTTCTTTATTAAAATAATTATTTTTTTTCATTACTAGGAATAGTGCATTCTTAGAAATCCACACTGCTTGTTAATTTTTTTTAATGTATTTCTCCCTCTTCTGCCAGAATGGAGTCATGTCTGGATTGATGCAAATGCTGCTTCTGAAGGTTTCTGCTCACATCACAGAACAGCTGGGAATGGCCCCAGGAGGAGAATTCAGGGAGGCTTTCAAAGAGGTGCGAACTTGAAATGGCTTTTCTGAGTTCAGATTACTGACCTTTTGTTCCAAGAATCAAACTAAATAAAACCATTTTGTTACTAACTCGGAAGAGCACTCTGGCCATACCTCTGCTGAAGCCAATGAAATAGTAAGAATCATTTTTGGCTTCAAAGTGTACTTAGAGGTACAAAGGTTTATAACCATAAGTGGTACAAGAGCAAATTCAAAAAGGCATTTGTTTTCATTAATAACTTAGTTCCTTTTAAGTAATTATTTTTGAATTCTGAGCATCAATCATGGTCCCACTGTTGGTGGTGTCAGGATTTCAGGCTGTGGAAACCAGCTCTGAAGGAATAAAGAGATTTAATGCATTCATCTGGAAAGACTGGGGGAGTAAAATATCTCACTGCTCTGTTACCCTTTCTGGTCTTTTAACATTCCCTTTTGTACTATTGCTATCTGTGATACCTGGAACTAAATAGTAGCTGTGTATCACACTATCTTTTTATTTTGTCTGGGAATACTGGCACACTATTTTCCATGTATGTATCTGCCTTGCAGAATGTATCTTGCTGTCTTTATGTAAAAGCACATCTGTACTAGTAAGGAAGTGTGAGATAACATTGCTGATAAAGAATTTGAAATAAAACTTTTTCGAAGTGTATTTCCTTGAGCATTCCAGACCAGAAATAAGCATTTTAAGTGGGAAAGAAATAAAAATTCCTCTATGTTAAAGCGATTGCTTGAAATTTTGAAACAACCATGCATACGAAATAATTTTCTAGACATTTCACACTGTGCTAAAATTTGTCAGTGTGAGCTACAACCAAGTCTCACCTGCCATTATCATGTGGTATCCGTCCTTGTTTCATAAGCTCCTTTTTGAATATATTTACCATGGCAAACTAAAAGGTTAATGATCCTGGGAAATCCTAGGTAAAAGCAAAATGATCACAGTTGTTTCACCTCAGACTTTATTCATATACAGATAGATATTAAGCCTCCTTGCTCACCTTAGGCAGTAATAAGCAGTAGTTTTCTGCTTTGGTAAAAGTAACTTGAAGAGTGTGACATTACAACTTGATATTTTGAACTGTAATAATTACTACATTGTGTAACTGATTCATTCCTTTATGAAGTAGTATTTTGTAAATTTTATTTACTGCAAAGCCAAAATATTTTTTTTCTGTTAAAGTATGTCACTACTTGTGCTTTTTTAAGGTACTTTGTATAACACGATAAAATGTTAACATTCCATAAATAAGGATGTACTGTGCTGCAGTATAAAATGTTGGCTAGTGATTTGTATCTTCTCTTTCAGGCCAGTAAAGTGCCTTTCTGTAAATTCCATCTTGGTGATCGACCCATCCCTGTTACATTTAAGAGAGCAATTGCTGCACTTTCCTTCTGGCAAAAAGTGAAGCTTGGTTGGGGCCTTTGCTTCTTATCTGACCCAATCAGGTATGAATAAGCATCCTGTTTGTTTATTGGGTGAATTGTTCAATTCTTCAGTTTGACTTTAGATGAGGGTACCCAGCCTGATGCAGTGAAATTTGAAGTTAGCAAGAAGGATAAATATACAAACTACCCTGCAATAATTGGTATTTTTGAAAAGAAAGCTCCCTTCCTGATCTTGTCCCGTCTCTTTAATGGTCTTCCAGGTGAAGTGAAAGATTTGGTGCTGGAGAGTTCCTAGTGTACTTACGAAAAAACTTTAAGATGTTTTTGTTTGTTTTTATGCAGAAAATTTAGTCTCTCACACTACTGTGTGTGGATATTGGAAATATCTCAGTACAGTAATTTATATGTCCTTAAGATTTCTGGATGTTTTGGGCGTTTTGTGCTAATTCATATTTGGATCAGGGCAGCTTGAGAACTGAATCTATTGTCTGAGCAGATTTTTGGAACAAGAGAGAATTTTATGAGTCTGCATGTTCTCCACAGACTTCAAATGATTATGGCCTTTATAAAAGCACATAGATAGGAACTCTTGCCTTATGTTAATATTTCTTATACAACTATTCTATTGCTTGGTGTGGTTTCTCCTGCCCTTCAGAGACATCCATGTGCCAGGTTTGCAATGCTTTTTCCACAAGTAGGGTGTGGTACCTGGTTTCAGCTGGCTGAGAACATTATACACAGCTGCTCTCCTAAATTGTCTACTCCTACCAGACTCACAGTGGTGGAAGTGCCAGAAATTGATTCCCTATGTGGAACTCTGCACAGCTCATGCAGTGATGTATGGCATTTTTTAACAGGCTTTTAAAGGGCTCAACCTGTAGTTGTGTCAGTCAAACCTGTTTTGCAGTTTTAGCATTTACTTGTTATTTCCTGTAAATACTTGCTGTTAGATGAATCTGTAAAATGACCCTCTTTCAAGCCATTAACAATGGTTCATGTACAAAGTAAGTTTTCTTACTACCCTTCACTTTCTTGCTACTACTGGTATAATACCAGATGAGGTTTTTGGGTGGCATTGGAGGATATATTCCAGTGCATTTTCTGCCATTCTTTGTCCGTCCTAAGTCCATTCAGTTTTCAACTCAATATTAAGATAATTATGGTATATGCATCTCAGCTTCCCCCTGAAGCTTGGCCATAACATCTCAGCTGTTTCTGTACAATTGATTTTTAAATGTAACATGTGGATAGAGGTTGAAAAGGAAAAGTATTTATAACTGACAAATTACTGGGGGGAGGAATATTATGCACCCAGTAATAATTTCAACATCAGGCTTTTTTCAGGTTGATATTTCTGTGATCTGTTGAAAGCTAGCAATGCATTTATCCTTTTGTTGCCCTTTGACATTTGTGGTGTCCTTTTCATCCTGGAAAATAAAGGAAGCACGTTTGACATAATTTTTCAGTAGACGAGCAAAACCAGATAATTCTGGTGCTACAAGCTATGAGCATACTACAGCTACAGGTGCAAACAGAAGGGTTTATAGCCTCTACAAAACTTAAAAAGCTCATTATGTTTACTCCTGTAGTTCTTAGTTTTCCTTTCCTGCCCATTTTTATTCTCTTCAGAGAATTGACTTAGAATTTTGATTTCCGTGCTGAAGACCTGTGATTTACACTAGGAACCTGCTGATCTCTTTCCATCCCCTCAGACTGTGCCTTATGGTGTGCTTTTTTTTTGTTCCTTAACTAGAGCCTCTGTGTGTTCAATGATTTGCTTCCTCAGGAGTGCTGTGTGTTTGCACTTCTAAGCTTATTAATACATACTGAAAGTGGGGCACCATGATAAAGTATTGCCTCTGAAGCTGTAGTGGTTTTACAGAGTTGAGTTGTCAGCTTTTAAAGTGGGAAGTGGAAAAATCCAGTTGAACTGGCTAAAGGCAAGTGACCTTTCTTCTTTCCCTTTGCCTCACTGAAGAGGCATTGTTAGGTATCCAGTTTTACAGGTTTATGGAGATTTTTTTTCCTTTTTGGAAGGAGAACTGTAGAACTTGTGTTTTTGTGAACAATGTGTGTAATGCCCCATTGTTTTTATTCACTAGTTTGTCTGTGTTGGCCTTTAAAAGCATAACAGCTACTGAGAAAACTTACCTTTCTTTCAGTAAAGATGATGTGGAGAAATGCAAACAGAAGGATTTACTGGAGCAGATGATGGCAGAAATGATTGGAGAATTCCCTGATCTTCATCGAACGATTGTCTCGGAACGAGATATTTACTTGACGTACATGCTGAAGCAAGCAGCAAAGCAGATAGAACTACCTCGAGCTTCAGAAAGTAATTGTTTCAAAGCTGATATCTTAACCAGCAAAGGTGTTCTGTGTACTAGTCCAGTGTTCAGTTCTCAGGAAATCTGGGGTATTCTGTTCATGAATGCCACGTATCACATAAGATACAGTGCTTACAAAGTTAAAAAGGGATATTGCTTTTCTGTTGAAACCATCTAGAACAGTAGACTTTAAATTACAATTCCTTTCCCGTTGTGCTAGTTAAAACTGGAAAATAGTAATTAGCCTGACAGCTTTTTCAAAAGGCAGGGATCAGGTATGACAGTACAACATGGGACAGTTTATCCCACTTCCCCCCCGTTATGTCACCAAATTAATTGTCATCACCAGGTGCTCAGGAACTCATTTCTTGCCAAATCGATTATCTCTGATTTCAGTACTCCTCATACGTCTTTTGTTATAAATTGGGCTACTAGGAACCCTCATGATGTGGCAGTAGTAAACATTGGTGACTATGCATGTTTCAGCAGGATATAGGCATACAGAGTAGTAGCATTTCTCTAACCTTTGGAAGTATTCTGCTGCAATGTGTGGTGTGCATGCCCTTCCTATAGATAGGCATATTGAGGTATTTATTACCTTGTATTTAATATCTTAAGAAAATTCAGTTTGTCATCACTTCAGTTGTAGTTGCAGTTCTGATTTAGAGCAACCCTGGAATAGACTGAGAAAAGACAAGTCCAAAGAAACAAATTGGTAAATATGTATAAGAGATCTAGTGTTTTCAATGAAGTTTTGTTTTGAGAGGGACTGATCTTCACATTTTACTTTTTTTTTTCTGGAAAAATCAATTTAAAGCAAGACAGTGGAACTTATAATTGTGTATTATGTATAATAGGAAAATAGTCCGATTGTTACTACTTTGAAAGTTTTCTGTGAATTATTTTTATTGTGGCATGGTGGTATTTTTTTTCAGTGGGGAAAACTTCCAGGAACATTTCAATCTCCACCAAATGAAATTTGGGTGGGAGGTGGGAGTGAGAGCTGGCAGGTGTTGCAGTGGTCTAAGGGTGACCGCTGCATGTTAATGATCTGGGGTTTGCTGTTCCCCAGGGCTGTAACAGTAAACTTCACAGGCTTGAGCCTTGTTCTCCAATAGTTAGTGCAGGTCTTGTCACAGTATGGATACATGCCAGCTGCCACTGTCTCAAATGGTGGAGAAAGCTACCTGTTCAGGAGATAGCAAAGACTGCGAAGACTGGGGCTGTCCCTGATAATCAGCACAGAAACATGACCTACACAGAAGGAAAGAAGTTAATTTGTATATGCTGAGCCTTTCACCCTGAGGCTGAAGTATGAGCACTGACCATGTCTGTTTACAAAACAAATTATTCTGAAATTCCAGAAACTGCTGATTTTTTCAGACTTTCAATAAAAGAGGCAGTAGGTGAGATGAGTATGTAAGAGAGTTTCAATATCTGGTAGTAAGAGTCTCTGTGTCTTGGAAAAATCAGTGTTGTAATCTCACACTTTGCCTATTTATTTCTAGCTTGAAATTAGTTCTTTTATGGATGTGTTCCTTTCTCTCCATCTCTTTCTCAGATGAGCCTAGAAAATACATCCCAGCTGTTGTAGTTGGTGTTGTTGGCATGGGTCATGTACCTGGAATTGAGAAGAACTGGAATTCTGACTTAAAGATCCAGGAAATAATGAGGTAACAGTTGTCCTTTCCTACATGTTGATGTAACCACTTCTCTTGCTAAAAAACATCAGTAATTAGTTTCTTTGGAGTTTTTATGATTGTTTTTCACTGCTTTAAGAAACATCACTGCTGTCATCGCTACCCTGTCAGCTCACTGACTTACTTGCTCTGCAGTACTTGCAGATTGTGCTTACAGCAAAAGAAAGAAAACTATCAAAGGAAAAAAGTAAATAGTTGAATATGGAGAGAAGTAGAGATAAGAATTCCTTGTCTAGAAAGAAAATGAACTGGTCCTCATTTAAGTCTTTTAAAATGAGAATTCAGGTGAGGGCTGTAGAAGATAATGAAAACAAAACCAGGCTTTCAGGCTACCTTAGGTAAATATAAATTATTGGATTTAAAGCTTTTGTTTTGTCAGGACACTGTTGGCTCTGCCAGGCTTGGTGTCACTGTTGCTTGTAGCCTACTTTTAACTGTAGTAAGTAATTACTTGTTTTAATGTATATACCTACGTATGGGCTGATTTAAGTCATGTCTCTGGTGAACTCTTGCATCAAAGTACATATTAAAATAGTTGCATGTGCTTTGTAAAAGGCAGAATTGAAGAACAAAAATGTTCAGACTGTATATCCTATAAAACCACAAAGGTCAGAACTTTAGAAATACAGAAGGGATTATAATATGACCTGGTATTATTGGTCTGTGGTGCTTTAGGATAATAGAGCCTTTCACATATTAACACTTCATTATATCCATTTACTGTGTTTGTGTAACCACTTCATCCATCTCTTCAGAGTCTGAGAAAGAGAAAAAACTGTGAACCTAAGTGGTGTATTTAGGTATCTAAAATATGATTTAGAGAGGCTTTTGGTGTCTGGATCCAAGAATGCAATGTACAGAAGCTGTGCCCAGCCATTTGTAAGTCTTAAGACTAAGCCTCGCCTGGAGTCACAAACTTCAGGTGCATGTTCCTCTGTACCCTCACAAATAACCTGTGAATTGAGGTTGTCCATCCAAATCTGCATAGTTGTGTGGTTGCTGTTGGTTGTGCCATGGATGTTATGGAACTGAGCAGCCCAAAGCCCAATTACATCTCTTCAAGTTTACGTACATGGTCTTTTTCATCGAAATTTAGGCTCTGGCTTGATTGTCTTTACCATGCCAGTGCCATAGCTGAACAGAAGTGTTACAAGTGTATTTCACAAGACAATGATACTGCATTAACTTGATTTTCTAAAATAATACGAAGCAAATGACATTCATAAGATTACTATATTTGAGACTTATTTCTTATTAAACTTTTTTACCCCCCATGCTGTTCCACTGTGGATGCAGAGTAGTTAGGACTATCTTTTGCATGTGTAGTTCTTACCACCTCTCTAAACTGAAAAGTTTTTAAGCCTTTTACAGGTATTTAGTTAGATTTTCAAGTTGCAAAGTGAAACTGGAAATTGTCTAGATAAAACATACACATTTCTCATTCTTTTCTAATTTTTAAGTTCATGCATTGAACCTGACTCTGAGCAAGCCTTAATATCTATCACAGAATAACAGAATATTCTGAGTTGGAAGGGACCCACAAGGATTACCAAGTCCAGCTCTTAAATGAATGGCATGTACAGAGATTGAATGCATGACCTTGGCATTAATTAGCACCATGCTCTAACCAACTGTAACTAATTGATTTTTTTTAATTGTGGTGAGGGATTAGAGTTGAGAAAGAACAGGTAGAGAAGCATGTAAGAAGGTGTAAAGAGGTGCCTTTATGCCATCCTTTGATCAATACCTATGCTTTTTATAAACTCATCCTGTATATTGCCTTAACATGCAAACTCTTACCAGTAATAACTTCTCCCTAGTTACAGCACAAAGATCTAAACTCAGTCTAGTTTTACGCTCATCTCAGCACATCTAACCTGGCTTTGAGAGCACTCATGTTTTTGCACTATTGTAACTGATTGCTTCTGAATACATTAGAAACATCTTCTAGATATAAATAAATGGTAACTTGAGACTGCTTTGAAATAACATGTGGAGACCTCTGAGTGGCCTGTGAGAGAATTGAGTTGTGAGGGAGGGATGCTGTGGGTGCGGGGCCAGCTGAACTGCTGCAGAGCCTGTTAGTGAGGGTGCAGGGCTGCGTGTGCACATGGCTGTGCTCATAAAGCCAGCTTTACTGTGAAGGAAACATTAACCATTTGCTTCATTTGCTGATAGTGAGACTGCTTTGAAGGCAGGGGTCGACCTGGTGTGCCTGTTGTCCTCTGCCCTCCTGGTTCCAGGTGGCCAGGGCAGAGACTTCCAGGCAGCTCTGTCAAGATTTCAAAGCCAGCAGTACCTGCTAGACTGGACATGGCTTCAAATGAAGCCTCTCTGCTTTGTCCACACAGTGCTCTGCAGAGTTCCCTAGGTCAGGGGCACTGCAGAGGCTCAGCCTCCCCATGCTCACACTAGTAGCTGTAGCTAGGCTGGTAAGCCTACCTGGCATCCAGGGGAATGCCTGATGGAACACCACTCCAAATCTGTGCAGGAGCCAGCCTCGCTCCTGTCCTTCTGGCTGCGCAGACCTGACCAGTTCCTGACCCCCATTATCCAGAATATCCAAAGTTTGTTTTCCTGCATTACCCTGAATGACAGTGAGTTAATTGTACAGATGTTGGACTTAGGCTGCATCCTGTGTTTCTTCTGACTTGGGTCTCTGTGGAGAGATACGCATGGTAATGTTACAAAACAGTTCAACAAAAAATATTCACTCCCAGTATTCTTCAGAAGTCTGGATATTGACTTAGTTATTTTGGTAGGGTGGTGGACACGTGAAGGTTCCTAGCCATTAAGAGTGCCATCAGCCATAAGTAAAAAACAGTTTCATTATTATTTATTGTTTTTATTATTGCTGTTTTTTGTAGTTAGCCCTTCATTCATGATGCATCTATTACCTGTAAATTTCCTGCACTATAAGGAAGGAAAAAGATCCTTTTTTTGATTGAAGAATGCCTGCTGTTTCCAGTTATGCAGATATTAATACTGTTTTTTATCTTTTGCTTTAGTGTGCCTCCTCCATCAGCTTCGAGTAAGATTTTCAAATTTGTCTTAAAAGCAACAGTTTTTGGACTGCTGGGATACGGCTGCTACCGAATAGGTCACAGGACAGTTCAGTTTGTTCTCTCAATGCCAGCAGCACAGAGCTATCTTCACAGGCTGACAGATGTGCCTCAGCACTGAACATGGAGCAGAGGCACTGCGTGAAGAAGGTGGCTGAAAAAAGGGGTGATAGAGGCAACATGTGAACTGGACTGAAAGAAGATGAGGTTGGCTAGTCAGAGCTGAGTGATGCTGAGTAATGCTCAGTCACTATATAGTAAAAGATTTGATATTAAAGTTACACCAGCTATGACCTAATTAATAGTTTTGATTCCTGGTAAGTGTGTTGCATGAAACCAGATGATTCCAGATTGAGGTAAAAGAAATGTGTATGCAAATATATATATTATATATGCATACTGTATATATAATATGTATATTGCTGATGATGTAGTTCAGGCAGCTTAAAGAGTGTGTGTTCATGACTTCTTTTTCAGAGGAACAGAACAACACCAAGTAACCTAATCTGCTGCATCTCTGCCGATGTTCAGGGACACTTGTCTTGAGTGATTCTTTGCTTTTTTCCCTTAGGTATAATAATACCAAGTGGTTGTTTCTGGTGCCAGACACTTTTACACATAATTTAAAAGGACATCTTCTCAATGTGTGTTTTATACGTAAAACATTTAGGCTTTTTTTTTAAATTCAAGAGCTTTCCAGAAATGTCAGAGTTGTACAGGCTGTCACACGTACACTGCTCCAACTTTTTACAAGCCTTACTGAAGAACAGGAATGTTGCCTTTAGATTGCATCCCTTGTTACCATCTCCAGTTGAATTGTCTTTCTCCTGCATAGAGAAGGAATAGCCACCCCATCAGAATGCAGTGCGGTTTGTGTCAGATGTTTACAGGACACTGTTCCTTTAGATTAGCTTATTTAAACTGTATTATTTAGCCAAATCCTGCTGGATTCAGTATTGTAAATTTAAGAGACTAGAATTACTGTACAATTTACTTTTGTTTCTCAGACCTTTCATACTTGGGATAAGAAATCTGGAATTGATAGTACCTGCCCCTCATTTTTTGATACATGAGAATATTTTATTTATCAATGCAATTTCTTGGTGGATGAGTATTTTAATCTATTTAATAGGAAAGCGGTGTTCAGTTAGTTTTTCAAACTAGTTGATCATTTTATTTGATTTTCCTGCTATTTATACATAGAATTATGGGTACTACAGACTGCTGTTATTTTCTTTCTTAATTATCCAGACCAGTCATCCATCATCAATGAACTTCTTTTTTTTTTAATTCTAAATTCGTATTTCATAGGAATTTTTTGGTACCCTCCCTTTAGACAAGATTGTCAGTGATTGTAAAGTGCTCTCTACAATCAGCTCATCCCAGTTCAACAATACAGATAACACTGTCATATCAAAGTTTTAACCTGACTTACTCGAATGGAAGTCCCATTTGCTCTTCAGGCTCATATACACTTGCTCATTGCTGAAAGTGAGGTTTTTATCTGTATTAATTTCTTTTGGGAATGAAAGATGGGAACCATTGTGTGAGGCAGGAGGAGGAAAAGGTGATGTGTTTTGTGTTTCTTTGTTGTTTTCAGACAGTTCAGTAAAATCAGCAAAACCTTTCTAGTAGGGTTTATTTCCAAAGCCTTCTGTTGGGAATGGTCCTGTACAGTCTTTTGTGTGCTAAAAGTATGTACCTGTATCTTCTGTGCTGTATTGTCTTGAGCTTTTAAAATTACGTTTAGGGCCTGATGCTCCTCTCTGTGAGGGCATCGACTTTGCTGGGAGCTGGTCTATCCATGCAACATGATGCTTTTCTGCCTTGCACTTAGAAAATTTTGTGAGTTCCAGTGCAGCAAATTACTAAAGTGCATGTTTATCTTTACACTTGCTAGATCTAGCTTGATGTTGCAGAGCTCTTAAGATGATTCTAGGTGCTTTTCTGGGTCTGGGCCTTACAGTTGTGCAGGGAATAAACCTTAGCAAATGAGAATGACAGGAATTCACACTTCTTGGACACAAAGTCTAAATGATAATACAGAATACAGTGGGGGCAGGTCCTTTTATTTTCTATCAGTGCTTAAAAAACACCAGCCATCTCTTGCAAGAGGAAAAGGAGCATTTGTAAACAATTTATAGAAGAGTAGAGTGACTGCCTCAATTTTGATTCCTGTTTTTAAAAAACATTTAATACATTGTTTACAATTAAGCATCCCTATTTGAATAATTCTGTGACATTTTATGTACATTTTTAAAAGACAAAAGCAAAAGCTTAAGCTCACTCTTCTCCTGGCTTTACTGACATACCAAAATGTTGCTCTGTTGGTTGTTTTTTTGAGAATATTTAGCTGGTAGAATTCAATATATTGATGTTTTTGCTTTAAGTTATCTACAGATTTTGAAAGTATCTGCAGATACTGTTAAAGTTCTGTAGATCTTTGATATCTGTGCTCAGGTACTTTTACACAAAGGAAAACAAATCTAAGGTAAATTTTAGATAGGAGCCTTAAACTTGGGTGGGACTAATGCTAAATGATTGTCATGGAGCATTCTTGCAGACTTAATGTTTTATGCTTATTAGCCAGAAGTGATTACCATCTAAGTTGTCTGTTCGTTATTCAGTTATTCTTTCCAGTCAGTACCTTCAGTCTATTGTTTCCACTTTTTTTTTTCTTTATGAAGCGTATCAGCAGATTCTTCAAGGAGCCTGTTTGTGGATGGAGAATTTGCAATTTATCTTCCCACTGTTGCAAATCGGCAGATCATATTGCATGCACTGTTTACTCAGTGGCACTGGAAAGTGATGAATTTGCAGAACTAACAATTCTATGAATCCATACACAAGTTCTCAAATGTATATTCAATGTACTTTTTATATAACATAATCAGTGTTTTAGGTCTATTCTGTTCTAGTCAGTCCTTTCAGTGTTGACAGCATACTGTAAAATTTAAAGATATGTCGAACTGTCCCAGCCCCGCCTCAAGCTTATGAAGCCATATTGTATTTTTTTGGTGACATGTACATCTGTCTTACGCATTTGTACATGTGATGTAAATTTGACATATTTTTAACAATGTGTGCCTTTACTCTAAAGTGATTTAAAGTAAACAGCAGTATGTTCTATTATATAAAAAATAAAATATTTTAACCACCATTTCTGTTGAAGGCATTTATTTCCCTTATTAACCAGTATTTTTACTGAGAGCAAACACTGGTTAGCTAGAGCTAGTGCAGGCTAATTTCACCATCCAACACATTTTTCTGAAGAATGTTAGTTGAACTAAATATCTCCTGCTGAGGGGCATCTGAGTGTAATGATGAAACAGGGGAACTAGTTTACCTACCTACCACATGTAATTGGTTAAGAGAGGAAAGGAGAGTTTCCCTGCCCTACTGAACACTCAGGGAGACTTGACTGCTTAATGTGAGTACTTAAATTCAGAGACCAGAATTAGTCATGATGAGTTGATTTTGTTGCTTTTCTTTTAATGTTTCCAGTGCTCAGTTGTGCAAGGAGATGTTGGCCTTAGTCCCAGTCCAGCAAAATGCTCTAACATTGGCCTAACATCAGGCACAGTCACTTGTGCTTAAAGTGCAGTCTTCCACATAGGAATTAAAGACCCTTTAAGTGCAAAAGGTGTTGAATGAATGGCAAAGTGTTTAATCTTTCAAACTGAGCCAGGTAAATCACTATGACTGTTACTTATAAAAATGTATTAATACAAAAGACCCTGTTTTCATACTGAAAGTAAGTATATATGATAAACTGTATTCCATACAGATAATGTACTGTCTGAATAGTGCCATTTGTACCCTTTGTCAGTCAGTGATCCATACTTTTTTGATGGTCTTTAAAGCAAAGTGCAGCCCCATTTTCCTTGATCAGGTGAAGTTCCCTTCGGTTGCACTTGGAGCTGTGTCTGCAGAGAAGTGCTGGGTAAGCCATTTAGGCGGAAGAAACAACTTTAAATCCTGTAGTCAAGTAGTGTCCCTGGCGCTGACAGACACACTGTACAGCACCTTGGCTCTTGAGCAGTGCTCGGTGAGGCAGCCTCAGTTTGCACCCCGTGCAGGTGGAAGGCAGCTACCTGCTTTCACAGGATCGTTCACCAGCCTTGCAGGCACACTGGTGGCCCAGGCCATGTTTGAGGTGTCTTTTCTATACCAAATACTGAAAAAAATGTAAAAATTGACTTTCTGAGGTGGATTAAAATTTCTGGGATTTCCACTGGAAGCTGTATGTTTGTGTATTGTAAAACATCTGAAAGGCACTGAAAAATATATCAACTCTAAGTGCCAGGCAGTGGGAACTACACATAGAAAAGAAACGGCACATTATCACTTGTATAACTCTAAGATACTTATGTACTATTTTCCCTGTTTCTTTCTAAAACTGAAATAAAGTTTAATTTTAGACTTAAATGTTTTGAGACTGACATTATTGTAAGATGGAGGTGGGTTAAGTATTTGAAGGATCACTCTTCTGTCTCTGATTGATGGACCGATTTCAGTGTTGTACTGAACCCTTGCAGTTGGCTGTGGAAATGCACATAGAAGACATCAAGCACAGGACAAAAGTAGCTCCAAAGATACAAAGCTGAAAAGATCTACTGACTGTTTAGGTGAGAAAATGCACTAGCTGTGCATATCCCCACAGCTGCAGATCTTGTGTCAGTTTGTATGTGAGACCAGGAACAGCAGAAGCAACTGTCCTTTTCAGCAGGTCCCAACCAAAGAAGCAGGCAGTCTGATTATACCCTCCCTTGTCACTTGCCTTCTGCCTCCTGCAGAATGAAGCTTTCTATCTATACTTGGGGGAGGCAACAGCAGCAAAGCTGGGGCTACCCTTATTCTCACTTCCTGTAGGGAAAAGGGGAAGTTGGGGGCATTTGTGCTCTTTTCCATCACAAGACCTTGTCCTTTGGGTCCTGACACCTGGCCTGTCTCTGACTCCTCAGTAGCATCCTGCTTGAGGGTGGCTGTGCTGCAAAGTGAGAAAACTTTCACTGGATGCTTTGTCAGTTTGCATAGTACTACACAGCAAAGCTCTAGTGGTGTTAGTTTGAGGGAGAGGAAAGATGCACAGAGCCACTCTGACACTTGCCTTATCCAAGACACTTGGTACTGATGTATCATGACTAATGGACAAGGGAAAGTGGGAAAGATCAGACTTCAAAAAAAAAAAAAAAAGAGTAAAACCACAACTAACCAACCAACCAAAAACGCTTGTACACTTCTTCCTGTTACAGTGGGTTGTGTCCCCTTCCAGGTAAGTGCCATTCTTTCAGTGGTAAGAGATCCCTACTTTTGGCTACAGAGGTGATTCACAAACTAGACAATGAGTGATATTTGATTGCAGCATGGCAATTATTTATGTGTCTACAGCAACTGAACTGCACATCTGCTTTCTCCAGGAGTGTTTGTTCGATCCCTGGAGCTGTGTGTGGGCAAGGCTGGTGAGACTGCTTAGGGCTTTACCTTTGAGTGCAGCAGGGTTCTGGGTGTGCACTACCTGCCACTGAGCATCTTCTCTCCACCTCCTGGCTGCTGTCCCCCTGTTCTCACTTCATGATTACAACCTGAGTTCTTTAGAACTGAGACCTAGTGTTGCATTTAGCTGGAAAGCATAAGTAATAGTAATAATTTAGTGCCACCTACTGACTGCAGATGGTTCACTTGGTACATCCAGTTTTAAGTGGAGGCAGCTACTGGACCCTGAGGCTATTCTAGAGAAGAAGGTAAGTGTGCACACCTTGGGAGAGGTTTGGTCTTGACTCACCGATCTACGTGCTGTTAACTGAAATGACACGTAACAGGAGCATCCTGAATAAGTACTGACTTGTGGTATGCATTCATTTATCTTTTATTCCTGTGATTGCATTGATGATTGAGCGGTGGATTTTTGATGAATACTGTATTAACCTTCACTTAAAAAAAAGCATCTCCCGTAATTATCTTGATTCTAGGGTATGTTATGGAAAAGACAGAATTACACTGCTAATTACACCTTCACTTTACTCTTGTAAGAATCATGGGTTTAAAATTACTTATATTGGTGTGGATTGTTTCATTTTTCCCTTTTCCAGGATAGATTTAATTTGCCCATCATGTAATACCCAACCTCAGCAGACCTTTCCTCTAAGTTTTAACATATTTTTGTTTGTTACATTGAGTGACTGCTGGTCTTTCAAGGCAACTGGAGACTCTGTAGGCTTCTTACCCAAAACTGAGTTTACCATGACCACCCTGGCAGGCTGTGGGTGCTGCTCTTTAATGTTGGGCACAGTGGGAGGACTTGGGGAACCTATAGTAGCCTTGATGGTTTATCGTGGTTATCAGCAATTTCTGCCTGGCGACTACATACATGGATTTCTGCCTCTCTGACTGGGTACAAGGAGGCCAACCATGGTGTTCTGCGCAAGTGATGGTCAGACCTTGTCCTGAGCCTGCTCTCTGGGATGCCGAGGGAGGCTTGTGGCAGGCAGCACTCCCATGGCATGGACCACAGCTCTGTGACTGTACTGAGTTATGGCTCCCCTCTTCAGAGCAGTTACCCAAGACATAACTGAGGCACACTGTTTATTGACCGGTGAACACACAAGAAGGAAAATAGCCAAACAGAAAAATAACCTAAGTACCATACACTGACCAAGTGACATATTTATGCAAACCGTAAGGCGTGGCTATGAAGTTACAAGCTCTCAGTCTTAGATCTAATGATTCTCACACACAGCCAACAGTTAATAGGAGGCTTTTTAAGTCCCAAGGTGCATGTTCATTTTCCCATGCCACGACATAGAGCCACAGACCTGATGGAGTGAGTCCAGTGGGTTATCCCAGGTGATGCCTTCCAACCTCCCAGGCCTGGAGTCCACAGGTCAGTGTTGTTATCAGCCATAGGTATCCACACTCCTACTACCAGCTGAGCCCTCTGGTCTTCCTCACTGGACTTCACACCTCATCCTACCTTCTTCAGCATTAGGGCCCACCTTTGCTGTTGCCTGAAATTCTAGGGAAAAATTTTCCAAGACAATATTATCTGGATAAGGTAGAAAGTTCTTTACTTACAGTGTTTTAGGGGTACAAAGTATAAGAAGCATACGGAGAGACACGTGCCCTTCCCCCAATACTGTCCTTGTGCTCTTCAAGCAAGACCTGAGGTTCTTCATGGCTCGCCAAGGGGGAAACGGAGCGAGCCTCCTCTAGTGCAGGGACATGCACTGGAGATGAGCACCAGACCAGCTGAGCTCTGAGTTGAGCTCCCCTTAGCATAGGGGTCTTACTAATTTTATAACACTACTTAATTATCCTACCTAAAGGTGTACATCCAATCTAACAATTGTCCATCCCCACAAACCGCCCAGATCCATCCCCCAACACGCCTTCTCTGAAACTGAGTTGGAGGTCTCAGGACCCCTTGTACTTCGCTCTCTTTGCATTACACCTTCTTTTTGTTGCTCCTGCAAATTTTCTGGGCCTTCCTTCTTGTTTTGACTAAAATGATACCTTGTTATCCTAGTTTTGGTACAGGAGTTTCAAGCAAGATGTTCCAGCTATTATTTTCTCTGTGACATAGAGATCCAGAAACGTGTCGCAGAGGTTAGAAGCTGTGAGCTACTACTTCAGAATGTAAGAAACTATATAGCTATATAAAAGTCTACAAATATATGAAATCCTAAGGCAACATTGCCACCTCCTCTCCTCCACCCAAACCCTTCCCAAATAAACAAACTGCACCCAATTACTTCCTCCCCACTGGTCCTGGTTTTGGTACAGCCATACCTAACTGTGGTTTTTCTGATGCCATTACCCTGGCAGTTCCAGCCTTTTATCATGTAACTGGCGGGGGTACCTGATTCAGGCAGCCTGGCTCCCCAAGACTCCTGGTAGATCCCTTAAGTTTATCTCCTATTACTAGACTGTCCCTCATTAGCCCTGATCCCTGTGCAAGCTGACCAAGCACTAGCAGGATCATATCTGGCAGTTTACATACTGGAGAACAGTAGCAGAGCCACTTGTCTCCATTCTGCCAGCACTGCTGGGGCCTCATCCCCATGCTCCAGCAGGACCTCTTGCTCACAAGCCACCTCCTGGTCTGCCTACCCTCCAAAGCCATTCTGACCACTCTGAGTGCTCAGAAAGCTCAATCCCTTCCAACTGGAAGCCACCACAATGGTGCAATATAGGCAAGATGCTCAACTGGGAACCTGTGCACACTCTTTCCTTTTGAAATAAAGTATATAAAAATAAAGAACAGTGTGATTTCTATCGTAACTAATAACAAGTACAGGATTAAGTGCATTAAGTGCTGCATAGAAGTACTTCTGGAAACCAACCCATGGATATGTCATTCTAGCAATGTACAGTTCACAATTTCGGTCCCCAGTTCTGACAGCTCCCTACCCACCACCAAGGTGGCCCGCAGGCTTGCAGCTTGTCTGTTCTCTGGTTTCTCAGCTCTCTTCTGTGTGCTGTCAAGTTGACCTCTTCTCAGCTAAGCCTCTCAGCTCCCAGACAGACATCATTAGTCCCTCAGTCTGTAACAAAATCTTGCTTTTGAGAACAGGCAAATGAATGTAAACCAGCCATGGATGCAATATATCATCTTTGGTCTTCTCCTGGTGGAGCCATGGGGCCATGTTAGCCTCCCCCTCTTCCATTGCACGTGAGGCAACACACACATAGTCTGCACTGTTACCAAACACCATGCCATGCTAACATGCTCCACTGATGTGCATCAACAACCTCATGTGGTTCACAACCAATTGTACAGAACAAGCATAGGCAGTTCATTTACTTGTCTACTTGCAACAGCAGTTGGTGAAACTTCCTTTGTAATATGGGATCTTTTTGGTTTACTATCCATAAGAACAGAAGTAATTAATCTGAAAAAGCACTTGTAATAGCTAAAAATTGAGTTTGGGTACAACAGATATATTACTGAATTTGATCCCTCACAGTTTGTTGTGTTGCGTGTTTAAGTTTTGTTAACATGGCAGTAGCTTCTGCCACGGGCCATATTTGACTATCCCACGTAGTTATCATTGCTACTGCATTAAACAGCAGTCTGAGGTTTGTTATCCATTTAGCCCATCTATGATTCAAAACTACTGCCATTTCCATAGACTGAATCACAGAATAGTTGAGGTTGGAAAGGATCTCTTGAGATTATCTGATTCAACTCACTGCTCAAGCACAGTCACCTAGAGCTGGTTGCCCAGGGCTGTCTCCAGACAATTTCAAGTGCCTCCAGGGATGGAGACTTTGCAATCATGAGACATGTAACTCATGTACATACCAGTCACATTCCAGAGTATTCTAAAATAGTTACACAACTCACATATCAATTCTCCATCTCTTTCCCCATCTTACAGAATTAATATGGATACAGTAGGATTTGTGGAGGGTGTGATTTTAGTTTTGGACATGCTCAGTGACCAAAACTAAAACTGAACCACCTGGACAATTAAGAGCATATCAGATGATACAACTGCACCTCCTCATCATCACACTGGTTGCAAAGGTACCTTGTACAACTTTTGTGGCTGACCCACATTGGAATCCAAGCTGAACGTCCATTCTATTAGTTCAGTCTTTTGTTCAGTCCAGTCCATACTATCTTACAGGTGAAGTCAGTTAATTCTGGAAGAACTCACGAATACTTATTACTGGGAAACCAAACATCCCGTCATCCCCAGGTCTCATAAAAATTCCTTTGACATCTTCCTGAAGGAAATAAAATTATTAACAGCAGGAGTGATGCTCCCATCCAAACTACTGCTCTTACACCTAGAAGGCAGCAAAACACAGTGAACAGTATCTGCAGCTCTTTAACATTTCTGATGCTGTCTTAAAACAACAATAAGCACCTTGAAGATGACTGTTTTTGGTGAGGCACTTTGTGGTTCACACTGATGATCAATTCCACAGCCATATTTGTTCTTGAAGACCAATCTTACTTCACATTAGATATAAACATTCTCTTTGATTTCCTGGCAGTGAGCCTCATCTATCCATGAAACCCTCCCTTCTTTGTTTCCAATTATTTCTGTGTTTCCCAACCCACAAAACACAATCATCCTTAATTTTTCTCTGGACCTTCCCCCTTATACCTACGGTGTGGGCAGGACCACATTTCACAGTGGAGTTGATTTTCACGTTGGTTTATATTGGCATGCTGCTCCTCAGATGTGTGTTGAACCTACTGGCCCTCTCCACCACCCTGGAGGATGGTAGGAGACGTGATTTTACTGATGCAACCCCACCCTCTCCAGGAACTTCTGGTCTGGTGCATCTGTCAAGTGGTTTCCTTTATCTGAACCCGTTAAGACTGGAGGACCACATCCATTCAGTACTTCACATGGACACCAAAGTGTGATGAGGGCAGTAGTCCCACACTGCCATTGCCTTTGTCCAGCTTGCTTTTCTGTCAACAGCAACAAATGTGAACCAACACAAACCCTCCTTCAGCCTCTAGAAGGGGCCCATGTAATCAGTTTGCAACTGTTCAAGTGGTGCCCACTCCCAGAAGCCAAAGCGGCCTTACAATTCAAAGACTGGTTTGGGTTGCATGGGACCTTTTAAGATCATCTAGTCCAAACCCCAGGGCTGCAAGGGGTTTCATCACCCACATACTCCACATCCCTGGACTTCCAAAGAAATTGTGAAAATAGGGATTTTAAATCTCTTCGGCCTTCGTTGCACACCCAGAGTTTCCTCATGACCCTTCTGTGCCTCAGTACCATATAGGCACTGGGATGGGAAGATGTGCTCTCTGGCTGGAACCGTATCATGCTCTTCATTTACTACAGCTACTCTTACTTTTAGATCAACACCTGACTGACTTGAGGACTCCTGTGATCACTTCTCTTTCTGAGGCAGTGACAGAACAGGTTTCCCTGGGACAAATTTACCTTGAACTAGGACAGGAGATTCATGTCTAAAATGCTTGCCCCTGCATTTACCAGAATTATCCATCCATCCAGTTTATCCTACCATACCCACGACTAGGCTTCTACTTATTTTCCCTTTCTTTTTCCCCTTTCTACTCCCAGTATCCAGAACAATTTAGCTGGGAGCAGAGGATCCTGATAATCTAATAATGCCATCTCTTATCCCATAGCAATCAAGAAACCAACTCCCTCCCACCACCCTTCACCTTCAACACACTCCATACCTCCACACAGCCCCTTCCCCTGCAATCCAGGCCACTGCAGTGGAAGTTAATCTTGGTGACACTAGGGTTTGGGACTCCTAATCTTTAGGGTCCCCTGAAGGTGGGTATAGCTTTCTGTTTGGGACAGGGGGAGGAGCCGACAAATTCATCTGCCTCAGTTTTTCCCACATCTCCTCTTGCTTCATCCCCTTTTCCTGAAGGATTTTCTTCATTTTGGCAAGTAAAACTCCTGTGGGCTGACTATCTAGCTCTCCTTCACTCACCCCCTGGCTTATTAAATATCTCCAAATTGTCCGTCTGGGAATGTATTTCCTCCCCTTGGCCCCAACCCTATCCTTCTTTGCCACCCCTTTCCCCTCGGGTCCCATCAGGGTGCCCATGTTCTCCAGGGTAGCCAAGCACTCTCCCAGGGGGCGGCCAATGAGAGTAGAGCCCATGCTGATGAAGAGCCCCTTGTGCAGCTCGGGAACTCGGCAGGCCAGCACCCCCACGTCCCCCTGCTCCACGTGCACCTCAAAGATATCGAAGTCAGGGGTCACCGGCTTCTCCCTTTGCTTTAAGGCTCGGAGTAAGACATTCCCACACACGTAGGCGGACACCTCCTGGGCATCTCTCCAGGGAGCCCCTTCCATGTTGTCTTTGAGGGGTTCATACTCCCCCAGATTTCTGATCACCAGCCTTAAGATCTCTCCTCCCAGTACCTCAGCAGCGGGCAGGGCTCTGATGACGGCCCCTACCTTGGGCCAGGGCAGCCCGATGGCGGTCACCATCCGCTTCGCCGCCTCCTGCGTGAAGGCAGTGCACTGCTCCAGAGTCCACACTCGGTTCACCCACACGGGCCATCCCTCCTTCTGCTTCTTCCAAACCTCCTCTTTCCTGGACATATCCCCCTCGCCCTGGCCTCTGTCTCCCTCCACCGGCTTCACTTTCCTCGCAGCTCCAGCACACACGCCTTGCACCGGCGACTCTTCCCGCACCTCCAAGCTCCAGCCGTCCTCACCCCACGCCTCCGGGTCCCAGTCTCCCTTACTGAGAGCCGCCACCTTCCTCCGATCCAGCCCCTTGCCCAAGGACAGCAGGGTGCCCAGGCACTGCACCTTCCGCCTCAGCCGGGCGTTCTCGGCCGCCCCGTCCCGCAGCTTCTCCCGCAGCCCCCGCAGCTGCTCGTCCTGCTCGCTCAGCCGGGCGCTGTCGCCGCGCAGCGCCGCCAGCTCGTCGCGGGCCAGTTGCAGGCTGCTCTGCAGGCTCTGGATGCTCTGCTCCTTCTCCTCCACCGCCGCCTGCAGCGCCCGCGCCAGGTCGAACAGCAGCCACTGCAGGGCCGAGCACTTCTTCTCCCCTTTGGGATGGTACAGGGACACGTAGTTCAGCCAGTGCCGCTCCGCCGCTTCTAGCGTGGGGTCCTGCCTGACCACGTTACAGTCCCACGGGTCCCCGCCGTGCTCCAGCATGGCTTGCACCAGCAGCCCCCGCTCCTCCTGGCCCGGGTAGCTCTCCAGCTCCTCCCTCTCCTTCGATTTTCCCCCTCTCGTTAGCCAAGACATCCTAGTGCCAGCCAGACAGCCCCGGCGGGCGCCGAGCCGGGACAGCCTCGGGCGCTGCCGCCGCGGCTCTCCCTGTCCGCGCTGCTCCGAGCCGCAGGTACAGGTCACCAACAGCGGCCCGGCGATGACCCGGGGCGGGCTGAGCTGCCTCCCCACGCGGGCCAGACCTTATACACGACCCCGCCCCTCACCCGGTGCCCGTCCCGAGCCTCAGCCGGGCCCAGTCCCCGCTGGCCGCTGGCCGCTGGCCGGGCGGGGCTCCCAGCGGCACCGCCCCCGGCCCGCCCGCCGGGCAGGGCTGCATGGCCGTGTCGCTGCGCGGTGCCCGCCGCTTCCCCTTGGGGNGGGCGCGCTGCGCTTCGACAACCTGGCGCTGCGCTCGCTGCCCGTGGACGCCTCGGAGCAGGGCGGCCCACGGGCCGTGCCCGGCGCCTGCTTCGCGCGGGTGCGGCCCAGCCCGCTGCTCAACCCGCGCGTCGTGGCCATGTCGCGGCCGGCGCTGGCGCTGCTGGGTCTGGAGGCTCCCGCAGCCGGCGAGGAGGCGGCGGAGGCTGAGGCGGCGCTGTACTTCAGCGGGAACCGGGTGCCGGCGGGCGCGGAGCCCGCGGCCCACTGCTACTGCGGGCACCAGTTCGGCAGCTTCGCGGGGCAGCTCGGCGACGGCGCCGCCATGTACCTGGGCGAGGTGCTGGGCCCGCGGGGCGAGCGCTGGGAGATGCAGCTCAAGGGCGCCGGCATCACCCCCTTCTCCCGGTGAGGCCGAGCCCCGTGTCCCCTGCGTACTGTGCGGGGCACCGGGAGCCGCGGGTCGCGTTGGCGAGGGGCCGGAGCCTCGTTCCCTGACGGGGAGGTCATCTCCTAACCCTCGTGGGTTTGTTTTGTTTTAATCTTGGCAGCAGCAAGTGCAATACTTAAATGCCAGACCAGGAGGTGGGAAAATTTTCCTCTGATAAACGAGTCTAGCTGCATCTCTTTCAGGTGGCATGTTCCTTTTGCCTCTGGTTATTCTCCTGTGCGGGTTTTCCTCCCGTGGGAGAACGCAGAGTGTGCCGACAGCGGGGACAGCTGTGTAATGTACACCCGCCTCCTTGCTGCCCTGTGGCCCTCACAAATGGTGTTTAAATGTGGGCGGTTTTTTGTGCTACTGGTCCTTGCCCCCCATTCGTCCCAGCTGTGCCAGAGAATAGTGGAAAAACCCCCAGAATGGCATACTGACCAAATCCTCACAAGGGTTACATGTCTTCATTAGTCCCATTAGCCTGGACTACTTTAAAGATTTCAGGTAATTTTTCCCACTTGCATTTCCCATATGTTCTGTTCCAGCTGTTCACAGGCTCGATAATGCCTCAGTTTCATGAATGTGGTCCTCTGAAGGCCTTCTTCAGGTCTGTGGAGTTAAGGAAATCACAGTGAAAATCCCAGACACAGAGGTAGCATTGCAGATCTGCCCTGGGCAGCTCCCCTGCTGGCCTGTGGCTTTGGAAGAACCACCTGCATCTGTTCCTTTTACTTAATATCTATTAAATAAGCAAGTTTGCTGTTTTCTATCTGTTTAGGGTTGTTTTTTTTGTTTTTAATGCAACTCCTCTGCATGCCCATATTTAACATCCCATTTCTACATCCCAGAAAGATCCAAAATAATATTTTTCATTTTATTAAGAGGAAACCATTGATTTGATACACAGTAAAATAGCTATCTTGTCAAATTTTTTTCACTTTTTTGAAAGACTGTTGGATCAATAAAACCAACCGAGTTAATGATTAGAAGGGATATGTGTAATTGGAAAGTTGATTTTCTTCTGTTGTGTGTGGTCTTCATTGCAAGGCTGTTTTGTCCATCTAATTGAACTTTAACAGAAGTTTGAAAGTCCAGCGCTTTTTTTCAGATCTGCCACTGTTTTTTGTATGATTGTAGACAGAGCATGATACTTCCTGGCTTTTATCCTTCTGCTGCTATAGAGGAGACAGGAGTCCCTGCCATTATAGGTTAAAAGTAGTCTGTGTCTTCTTGCTTCAGGCAAGCTGATGGTCGGAAAGTCCTGCGGTCGAGCATACGGGAGTTCCTGTGCAGCGAGGCCATGTTTCACCTCGGGATACCAACAACAAGGGCTGGGACGTGTGTGACATCTGACACAAAAGTCGTCCGTGACATATTTTATGATGGGAATCCAAAAAATGAAAGGTGTACAGTTGTTCTGAGAATTGCCTCTACATTTATAAGGTAGAAATCCATTTTGTTGATTGGTTTGAGTTTTTTTCTTTTAAAACTAAGCACAGCAGTCTTTTAAAATACCATTTTAACTTTATTTCCCTAACAGCACTGTATATGTGTTTCTTGTTCTGGAGGCCTGGAACTTCATTTGCTGGGCTGTAGGAAGCTGCTTTTCTTGCCCAGCAGATGCGATAAGCAGATGTCTTTGCACAGAGACTGATAAACACTGGGCATGCTAACCTGGTAGAAAGAAGTGAGTTCTGCAGACTTAGTAAGAGATCATTTTTGTTTATGCCTGCACAGAATCTATGGGTTTTTTTATGGTAATAATAGTGGTGGAGTATAGCTCTATCCTTAATTCCAGTTCTAATGTAGTACTGTCAAAGTTTGGGTGTACTTTGCCTGCCTGAGAATTGTATGAGGTTCCTGCTCCAGCAGAAGCCATTAGGCACTTTAGGAAGTTATATTGCTTCCTGTAAGGTAAGAGAATATCAGAGGAAGGTAAAGTGTAAGGAATATGTGCCTCCATAGGTATATGTGTGTATATGTATGTGAGAAAACCTATCATATGCTTGATACGCAGTCTAGTGTTTAAGTCCATTTTCTATACATTTACTCAGGATAAGAATTCTTTATGAAAATTATGAATTTAGAACTTTAATGAGCTGGTCTTCAGTACTTGCTGGAGTCTGGACCTGTCAGTTTAATCCAGTGGATGTATGCCCTTCCTTGCACCACATCACTGAGCCTCACTGGGGTCAGGAAGGTCTTGCAGGTTTTTTCTCTGTAAGCTGAAGGATTGGTGTTAAACTTGAGAGATGATGTGCTGTTATTGCAACATAAGTTGCAACAAGTATCAGATAATTCTAAGCCATGTTTTGTTATTTTCAAACAGATTTGGCTCTTTTGAAATTTTTAAACCACCTGATGAATACACTGGACGCAAGGGTCCCAGCGTTAACCGAAATGATATTCGAATACAGATGCTGGATTATGTGATCAGCACCTTCTACCCAGAAATTCAGGAAGCTTATTCAGATAACAGTGTTCAGAGAAATGCTGCTTTCTTCAAAGAGGTAAGGAAGATCAGATTCTTTTCATAAATCCATAGCAGTCATCTTTAGGAACTTCATCTGCAAGCACAGATGGCTGAAGTCAGTTAATACATGTTATCCAGTAGTCTGAACTGTCCTTTTCTTTGAAGAATGCACTCTTAAGTAGACCTGCTTATTGGTGAAAGCAGTGTTGATATTGATCTAACCATTGAAAACAATTTAACCTTCTTAATAGTAGGTTGTGTTTTCCCTGCTCTGGTGTAGCATCCCAAGACTTCTCTCCCTCTGCTGAGAGTGCCTTAGACTGTGAGAGGGAGTTCTGGCCCTGACTGTCAGATGATGAGTTGAGAGTATTGAAACATCACTTGAAAGGAATAATTTTATAAAATACTGACACTGCTGCATCACTTCCTGTATCTTGTTTTCCCAGTTACAGACAGGAATGTTGATTGCAAATCACTTGATGAGGAGAACTGTGGCTTGTCACCCACTGTGTGCATGTCCAGCTCTGTAGCTGATAGCATGTTTACTTCCCGATGGCAGAGAAGTCATGGGACCTGGGGATCTTTGTGGATATGTGTGTGTGCCCAGTTCTGCCTCCTTCTGCTTTTGGCCAGTTTTCCCAGCCCAGTTACTACTGGTTTTCTTCCCAACCCCTTTCCACTCCCTGCCTGACCTCCCCACCCTTCCTGGCATCGTTTTTGCATTGTCCCATTTCCATTTTTTTGTTTATTTGTTGTGCTTCTCCTGCCTCTGCATCTGCCCTCCATGTCTGTGCTAGCATTGCCTCCTGTGTTTTCTCTCGCCCTTAGTGGAGACTTTCCAGATTCTTCTCCACCTGAGAAGCACCCCAGTCCCATCTCTAATTTGACAAACACATCCATGTTTTTTAATAGCTGGGAAGTGCTGTCAGCTCAACTCTAACGTGTTTTACCTTTCTTTTCACACATGGAGAAGTACAAGTGACTGCATTTCACAGCACTGTCTAGAAAGCAAACATTATCTGCACTTCTCAAATAATTTGTAGCTGTTGCTTAAATTTAAATGTGTGTCCTTCAGATAGTGCTCTTATTTATATGTGCACAATACTTGTTTTCTAGTTTGACTAGCAGTAGAAAATGTTGATCAAAAAGAGTAGAGGTCAAAGTGAGTGCAAAGCTGTCTCTTTCTCATCAGTGTACCCATCCTTGAGTGGCACCTAAGCTTTAATTGCTTTGGCCACTCTCACTAGGGAGATTTCTTTTTTATCAGAACACTGGTGGTGTGTGATACATTCACACAAAAACATACAGCAGTAAGGAACTGCCTTACCACTGGTGGCCAGGATTTTTTTTATTTTTGATTTCTTCCATCTTCTTGGCACAGAGCCATTGTGCAGGGTGTGCGTCTCCTACTGGTATATGGCCTGAGTAATCACTTTTGGACACATGTAGCTGTCTGCTGGTTTCCAGCTGCCCCGTGAGGCAGCGTTCAGGAAAAATGGGTATATGACCTGCTGTGAGAAGACTGTAAAAAGTAGAAACATGGGATCTCAAGGTGAACCAAAAGCTTTTGTGGGTATCATTTGTAGGTTTTGTATCATTTATGGGTTTTGCTACTTGTCAGGGTAAGATTTGTGTGATTTTTTTCCTTCCTTACCTGACTGCACATCTTTTAAATAAAAGAAAAATAGACAAATTCTAGATTTGAAGACAAAGGCATAGAAATGTCCTAGGAAACAATTCTTAGATTTTTGACTCTTAATGAAATAAGAATGATAATGAACTCTTAACTTACACTGAAGCCCGGAACAAATAGTTGTATTGCTGTACATTGATAGCTGTTTGTGAAGATGAGTGATTTTAGCTATGAAAATAATTGATTTAAAAGTTTTAGCTAATGGCTACATAAAAGTTTTACTTACAGAAATTTAGTGAAGTGTTTAAAAAACAGGTTAGCTTTCTGCATTTTAGATTTCACAGTGTGAAGTAGTTGTAGTTGACAAGTAGGTAAATATGTTTAAATAACTAGGACTATTATAAAATATTCCAGTATTTATTTGGTGGTTGGAGCACATGCAGTGATTGCAGTCAAGGGTTCCATAAAAGTAACTCTCAGAAAAGCAGCAGAAATACCTCTGATGAAGCATGCATTCAGTTAAAAACTTTATTTAAATGAAATTGTCATTGTTTCTGCTCCCAGCAAATTGATGGAAATGCTTATCAGTGCGAAAACCTGTTCACAGGGAATTATTTTTTTGTATAAAACATTCAATTTCCTGTAAATCCCTCCTATATACTAGGTAAACCAGAAGACGAACTTTACACTGGGTTTGTTGCATATAGTTAATTTTATTTCTTAGACTTTTCTTATGGGATCTCCTGCCTGTACTTACTCTTTAGAATTAGTAATGGCCAAAAAATATATTTGTATAATGACTAGGCTAGTACACAAGTCTGTCTACAGTGCATTTTAAAGCTGTTCAGTTGACTTGGATTTCAAACATGGAAGGAGAGAAGAGAAGGCAAATGAAAATAGGAGGCACAGTAATAGTGCAGCTACTAACAGGAGGAGAGGGCAAGCTGTCCTTAAGATATTAGTGTGTATGGCATACTGCCAGAATCTGCTTCCATCTACAACAGGTAGAAATACCAGTTCGGACTAAGAAATGCTTGGAAATACATGAACGTGTTGGAAATATCAATATATGATGAAAAACGAAAAAACATGTTTATTTTTAGATAACTAAACGAACAGCAAGGTTGGTTGCTGAGTGGCAATGTGTTGGGTTTTGCCATGGTGTGCTGAATACAGATAACATGAGCATAGTGGGACTGACCATTGACTACGGCCCTTTTGGATTTATGGACAGGTCAGTGTGGCATCATTATTTGAATTGTTCTTATATATGTGCTGTGTAGAACAGTCCTGGTATTTGTGGTTGCTTCAATATTTTAACTCTAAAGTAGTTTCAGGAATTCTATTTATGGCAAAGTAGTTTAAGTTAGTTCTGGTTCTCCTGTAATTTTTCTTTTCATCTGCTCTTTAACTGTTCACAGCATCTCTAGCTTTTAGACTATTCTTGTAGCCTGTGGGTTTGGGAAAAAAAATCAAGGAGTGTTCCCTTTCAAATTTTTTAGTTCCTAAAGCAGATTAAAATAATAAAAGTGCTACTTCTCACAGTATGGGTGTTCAGTTAACTAGAAGAATGCAAACTATTTCTTTATTTGTAGATATGACCCTGAGCACGTTTGCAATGGTTCTGATAACACAGGACGCTATGCTTACAACAAACAGCCAGAGATTTGCAAGTGGAACCTGGGGAAACTTGCTGAAGCTCTAGTTCCAGAGCTGCCTTTGGAAATAAGTGAACTCATCCTGGAAGAGGAATACGATGCAGAATTTGAGAAACATTATTTGCAGAAGATGAGGAAAAAGCTAGGTCTAATCCAGCTGGAATTAGAAGAAGATAATAATCTGGTTTCTGAACTTCTCGAAACCATGCATCTCACAGGTTGGTGAAGAGCACAGAAGGTAATCGTTTAATAGCCCATCAGTATCTATTATCAAACCAAAATATAATTTATATCTTGACCTTACAAGAAAGTAGCCTTGTGCAATGACATTGTCATCTGAGAGAAGAACTAAATACTGAGAAGGAATTACCTTATTGTGAACTGTGGAGTAGTTGCAGTCTTCAGGGCTCCTGTCTCACGTTTACACCCTCACTGAGGGAACAGTTTATTTGCCTCTTCAGATAGGTGACCTGCACTGCTGTAGGGAGAGGTAGGAAGGAGGTATGGGAGCTGTGTTAATCCACTGATTTATTAGTTACATTACTTATAGAATCCACTTTTTCAGGTGGAGACTTCACGAATATCTTCTACTTGCTGAGTTCCTTCTCAGTAGACACTGATTCTTCAAAATTTGAAGATTTCTTAGAAGAGCTTACAAGTCAGTGTGCTTCAGTGGAAGAACTGAAAGTTGCTTTCAAACCACAGATGGATCCAAGGTATTACTGTACTTAGATGCTTTTAGCTTTTGCTTATAGTTCCATTATAACCATAATGAATTCTGCATGGTATGTAATATTTGACTAATTTTAAGATTGGAAGTGTCACTGTTTAGTAGGTGCATCATGATCTACATCAGTCTTGCCTTGTTGGCTCTTAGGTTAAATTTCTGAGCTTTTGTTTGGTCCTCTTTTTTTGTCTTCCCCTGCCTCTGCTGACTGAGGCAACAAGAGTGCCAAATAATGAAGTCCTACAGAAGTATTTTACAGAGGAAATTGATGTGAACTATGATGCTACCATGTTCTGCTAATGTACTGTCAGCTAAAATAGTCACTTACAGCCACTAATGTTCTGGCCTGAGTATAACCTAAATGCCCAGTTTAGGTGGTGCTGTCCATGTCCCATTTGTTCTGCAGTCCAGCTGCTTTGAACATGTTCAACTGCTGCTTACAAGAGTAATTGCAGCACTTTTTGAAGATGGGGAAAAAAATTAGAAGTATTTTTGGTGTGTTCCCTCCCACTTTGTTTAATAAGTGTACTATGCTGTAGTGTAGTTATTAATCCAGGAAAAATGAAAACTAACCCTAATGGTATGAAAAAAATAAGGCAGAACTATTGCACCGCAGGAGCTAATGCAGTAAAATGTGAAAAGACATAATCCTAGTCAAACTTGCAATAAAATAGCAGTTCTCACTCTGTGATTTAGACTGGCTGACTGAAAACATTAAACACAGTGTTGTCTCATGCAATTTAAGTTCAACATCTTTCCCTGTATCATTTAGGTTTTTATTAGGACTGGTAAAATGAAAATGTGTTAAAGAAATAAAAAACCCCAAACAACAAAAGCTTTGAATTCTGTATTATATTTTTATAGCTAAGTAAGATCAAATTTTGTATTCCAAATCAAAAAGTTTGATGGTTATTTTGATGAGAATTGCACAATTAAACTCAACTGGTAATTGTGAAAATCTACTTTCTGCTCTTTATATACCACAGAAGTATGAATTGAACATCAATTAGCATAATTTACAATAAAAATTAGTTTTGTTAATTATTAATTTCTGTTATTTATAAATTTTAGTTTGTTGTGAATGTTTCATATCTACTTTATGATTGCAAAGAGGTGGTTTTTGACAGGCAGTTCAACTTTAACATCTGTTGGTTCTCTTTGTTCCCAGACAGCTGTCAATGATGCTGATGTTGGCTCAGTCTAACCCGCAGCTGTTTGCATTAATTGGAACAAAAGCTAATATAAATAAAGAATTAGAACGCATTGAACAATTCTCTAAACTGCAGCAATTAACAGCTGCTGATTTACTCAGTAGAAATAAAAGACACTGGAAGGAATGGCTGGAGAAATACAGGTAAGGTTTCTCAGTATTCATAGCACTGTATTTTATTTCTGCATTTTGAGAAGAGTGTGCCTTGTGTCAGGGAAGGCACCTTCTCTCAAATGTAGGTTAGGAAGGATGGGGAGGGTATGCACTCAGAATATTTGCTGCCATTATCAGTGTCTTTGTTGCTGTGAAAGTTCAAGGGCTTTTTAGTATTTTGCCTGTTAGATTTTGTGGTAGGGTGAGGCTGTAGAAATCACCAAGCATCAAATCTAATATTAAAAGTGGTTCAAGAATGTTGATTGTAACAGAGACTAATGTAAGTTGTGAACTTTTAAGTGCTTAGTAACTACAACTGGCATTTTATGCTTTGAATTTTTTTTTCTGAAAGAACAATTTATATATTAATAGAGAAACCAATAAACAAGCATAGAAGTACTTAAAATCCAAGACCTGAATGTGGCAGTCTTTGTGGAGCAATGCAGAACAGCCATGCACCATTGTCTTAGTCTGGTGTGCCACTTCCTCGAGCCTTGTCAGGACCCACTGACAGCCTGTAGTGCTGCTTTTAAATGAAGTGACAGTTTATGTTCTGTTGTCATGCTGCACTTTTTAAACTGAGAGGATTATAAATATGTAGTATTTATTAAGACCTGGAAACTAAGGATCTCGAAGCAAGGAACTGTATCAACTTCTACATGTGATTCTTGATCCAAACCACTTGTTGCTTGCCTAATTTCAGAGTCCGTTTGCAAAAAGAAATAGAAAGTGTTGGTGATGCTGATGCTTGGAACACTGATCGTGTGAAGGTCATGAATTCAAACAATCCAAAATATATCTTGAGAAATTATATTGCCCAGAACGCCATAGAAGCAGCTGAAAATGGGGATTTCTCAGAGGTATGCAATTACTACTTAGGCTCTCTCTAGATTTGCTTGGGTATGTAGTGGTGCTGTAGATGACTGACATTATGCTTGGCAAGATTTGGTCTGGCATCTCAGGCAGCAAAGGCGTTGGGGATTCGCTGTTCAGGAGCTCTGTATTGTTTTTGAGGAGGCTGTAATTTTAATAACTGCAGAACAAATAATGGAATCAAAAATCTGATTCCGAACTTCACCAGCTTTTTCAGGCTGATCTCAGGACAAGGCATTTACCCCTGCTTTTACTGTCTTGAGAGTGGCTTTTACCTTGGGAGACACTTCAGAATTAATTTATGGTTGTTGGTTGCTGTACCAGGTGTTACCTTTTAAAACTTATGGCTTTCATCTGTGGGCTTCAGCACATGGAATGTTACAGGCTGAATATGGCAAAATTAATTTATTTTGAGAAATTACCTAAGACCTTTTATTTAATACCTGCATTTCAAGTTGTTTGAGCTTGAGTCTCACATACAGGTACAAACCAAACCAACCAACCAGTTTCAGCTTATTTCATATGTATATTGTTAACCTGTTTAATATTTGGCTTGTCTGGAGTTCATGTATAAAATACAATATACTCACTCGTTATTTAGTGTGAGGTTCTTCTCCACATCATTTTTCCTTCACTTTCTAAATTCTCATAACCATGCAATATTTTCTCTCCAGGTAAGAAATGTACTGAAACTTTTAGAGCATCCATTCCAAGACGCAGAAGGTTTCAGGGAGGTAAAGGAAGATGCAGAAGAGGAGGGAGCAACTGCTGCAGCAGCTGCTTGTGCTGAAGAGACCAGAAGCAGATTACCATATTGCAGCAAACCTCCACTTTGGGCTTCAGAGCTCTGCGTTACATGATCTTCGTAACTGCCTTGTTTTGTTTTTTGCTGTAAACTGAAGACTCTGATCCTTCTTCAGCAGTGAAGAATTCAGCAAGGCAAACATCAAAGTGCTATTAAGTTATTGAAACAACCCTGCATTTGGATGCATCTGCAGCACTCTTCAGCTGTGCTTACTTTGAAGCAGTTGATCATTGGAACAAACCAGTGACAATCAAGAGTCTCTATGCATCAGTAATATACATGTTTTGAGAGTGAAAGTATGTCCTTTATCCATCCTCTGTTGCAAGTATAAAGCAATATTTTATGTTGAGGCAGGCTGAGTTTTGAACATCCAAATGGAGTTGTTGTCATGTGAAGACAAAAATAGCAAGTCAGAATCTGATCTGTTTTTGTCTGATGTCTTAACTAATAGTACTTCTAACATTTAATTACTGCTTTCTCTGTGCAGGAATTTTAGTCCTCTTTAAAGGAGAAACATTCAGTGTTGCTTGTTTGAAGCTATGTTTCATTCAATTAAGTAGTTCATTTCTTGTGAACTTTCAGATTGGTATTTAATCATTATCTATTTTCAGAGAATTTGTGCAGGGCAGGCTTGAGTTTGGAGGGAGCAATTGGATTTTTTTTAAAAGCAGAATGAAGCTAGTTCATATATATTTGCACTTGAAAACTCGGTGAAGTTTATTCAGGTTCAATATGTTGCATACAACATGTGTAAATATTTACTAAACTCGTGTATGCAGTTTGTAAGCCAATTGCCTGGGTCAGGATCCATTAGCCAAATTACGGTGAACCTTAAACCACCCCAGCACTCAAATCCAGGTTCATTATTTATTTCTGTGCTTCTAACAGAGTCTCCCTGTATGAGAAAACGTGCAGGTGGGGTACCTGCTTATCACACTGGTCAGTGGGGTTCTTCCATTCCCACTCTAGTCTTGCACCATTTAGTTTACTTTCATGTCTTTGAAAAATCTTTAAGTTGGAAATTGCCATTCAGGATCATGCTATTTGAGCTTGTGTGAAAGATAATGGAGGATGTGGGAGAAGAACAGAAGTTGACTTGCTTGCAAGTAAGGTTTCTGGTGAGATTTCAGGGGAAAGTTGGTTGCCATTATTCCCACATGACCAAAAGAGAGGTGTTCTGTAATTAGTTGTTACTTAGCTTTCTAAACTTTCTAAAAGACTGTGTTACTGGTTCAGATACCTGCAAAGTTCGGTTTAATGCAAAGGCTTATCTTTTCCAAAGGCACCACCGTTTTATGCTGTGATTTATGTGTACTCAAGTAAATTCTTCCACTACCCCTGTGCAAGCTTGGTATTAGCTCAGGTAGAATTGTGCTCTTTTAAGTCTTCCTCAGTATAAGCTGTTGAAATACAGGGAGAACAGTTGGACTGCTGCTAATCCATCTGTACTAATAATCAGTTTGTCCTTGCTGCTGCAGTATATAGACAATGCTTTGAATGTGAACATTCACTCTGTCCTGCCTTCAAGCTGAAGAAACTGATTTGTGACAAACTAGAATATCTGACAAGCACAGCACTTTCTGTGAGGTTTTGGAGTTCTTACAGGAAAGGACAAACTTTAAGGTGTATTTACATATCCTGGGGAAGACTGGTGCAGTTGAAAGAGAAAGCATCATGAAGAAGTAGGCAGCAAGTAATGCCAGCCAGTGCAGCTGATGATCCTTCTAGGAATTATCCATTTTTGTGGGAGTTTGAGATTTTCATCTCACCCCTTCTGCTAAACTTGGGGCACTGGAACCAGCCCATTTAATGAAAACTTCTAGCAGAAAGTTAGGGTGGTGTAAAAAGGACTGCACCAGGGTGGAAAGTGTGCCAGCAATTTAAAAGAGGCTTCAAACATTCCCCTGCAGAACCGGTTGTCTTTTATGGTGTGCCTGGTTCAGAAGGGAGTAATGGAGTGGGGAGGAGTTGCTCCAAGCTGATCAACATAACTGCTGATTTCACTTCTCAGGTTATATCCTTTCTTGTGGGAGACAGAGAGGAACAGTTTTAGAGAAGCTCCGTTCAAGTCAGAATGGTCTAAAATATAATGATTCTTAACCATACCTAAGGAATCAAAATTTTTTAATGGCATTCTAGTAATAATTTAGGGAAATTGAGTAGATGTCTATTAATAGTGGTATGGAGGAGAATGATATTATGTCCAAACAGAGTTATAAGAGAATTTGAATTAACTACCAAATTATTGTGCACCTAGAATACCAAAATCATGGAAAGAGATACTTTGAAATAATTTACTAGCAGTTTTATTGTTAAAAAGGAAAATGAATGTTACAGTGAAAACTGAAAATGTGCTAGTGTTTGCTGTTAAAGAGATTCCTTGCTTATGTGTAGATCAAGTGTAAGAGGTCTAGCTAGGCTGAAATTACGAATGCAGCCCCTTGGTGTGGCTGCTTTGGTGTGCTGCTCAGTAGCATTGTATTTGTCATAGATGTTCACCAACAGATAGAAATATGGAGTGTATTCACACAGTCTGATTGCATTGACATCCCAGCTGCTCAGTTTTCCAGTGCATGCAGTAATACCAGTACTTTGTGTTTGAAGGAGGTGATGATCTGAAGCCAAGTGGAACTCCATTCATTTGAGAAGGCGGGTCATAGTTCCATCTCTGATGATCATGAGTTTCTTCTGTTCTTGTTCCTGGAGCAGTGTGGAATCATGAGGTTGTTCAGGACAATTACACTAAATTTTTTTCAAGTAAGAACTTTATCTCATAGCTTAATTCTTCAGACAGAAGGGAATGCAGCTTATAGCATTTGGGAGTCTGTATACTTGAATTGTAAATATCTTCTTGATTTTTACAGCTTGTATTTGCAATAGGTAAACCTGAAAGTAATATTTCTACTAGTCAAATATTCTACTTGTATAAAAGCCACGGATTTTGACAGGTGCATTCTTAGCTGGGTTAAGAATGAGCTGGATGTCCAGGCCATGGGAGTGTTGGTGAGTGGTGCTGCATCCAGTTGATGTCCAGTCCTGTGCAGTATCTTTATTGATGATCTGGATGAGGGGCTTGAGTCCACCATTAACAACTGTGCAGATGACACCAAGCTGAGGGGAGTGTCAATCTGCTGGAAGGCAGGAGGGCTCTGCAGAAAGACTTGGACAGGCTGGAGAGATGGACTGAAAGGAGGCTGCACCAGGTGGGCCATGGTGTCTTCTCCCAGGCAATCAGCAGTAGGACAAGAGGACGTCATTTTAGGCTGCGCCAGGGCAGGTTTAGGTTAGACATTAGGAAGTTCTTCACAGAATGAGAGAGTGGGCATTGGAATGGGTTGCCAGAGAGGCGGTGGAGTCACCACCATCTCTAGAGGTGTTTAAGAAAAGACTGGATGTGGCACTCAGTACCATGGTCTAGTTGACAAGGTGGTGTAAGGTCATCGGCTGGACTCAGTGATCCCTGAGGTATTTTCCAACCTTGTTGATTCTGCAGTTCTGTAATTCTGAGTTGTGCTCTTATTACCAGCTTTCTTTGGAAACGGTTGATTAAACTTAGCCTGTGGCTAGACATCATGAACTACCCTTGCCTAAAAGCAAGTGGCACTCAAATTACAAAACTGAAATGAGACCCTCTTGGAGATGTGTGTCTGGATAGTCTTGTGTTGTTGTGAGACTCATGAGCTGGTAAGATTTCACTGTAACTCTGCTTCATGAGCTTGTGAATCTACAATTGCTGAATGTTTTACTGTCAGCTCTTTGGAATGTTTTGGAGGTTGTTTTGGGGGTTGGTTTTTCTGTTTGTTTGTGGGGGCTTTTTTCCAAATAAGTGCTACAGATTTGATTCTTTTATTAAAAATAATAAAAATTGCAATTTTAATATTCTTGTTTTGCTGTTAACCGCACTGTTCACAGACTTCATTTTTTAAGTATTTGCTTTGTGTTAGTATCAGATGGCCAGGTCATATCACAGAAAGCTCACTTTATATTTCTGAAGTGTTTTCTGAGGAGTGAACTCACAGGTGTGGTCTCCTGCCTTCCCAGCTATTTTGGTAGTATGCTGGGAGCAAGGTAAGAGCCCTTGTCTTTTTCAAAGAGAAACCTCCCTTCTACTTACTTGGCCATAAGACCTATGCTGACATCTCTTTTATTCTTTTTTATGTCACTGGAATTAAACACATCAGCTGATGTTAGCAGATGCAGGATGGGATTTTAACTCTGCTCACAGAAATTGACCTTTGGGTGGAAAGTGAAGTTGTATTTTATTAGTTTATTTAAACTGACTTACTTAAACACACATGTGCCTCCTCAGGGTGCTTTAGCTGGGGTGAATCTGTGCACTCCAAAATATCTGTTGCACAGGTTTGTTTCTGGTATTCTGCATTTCAATTTGTCTGCGATAGAAGTGGGTTCACGCTAAACCTGCTGCCTGTGCTTTTGCCTGAAGTGCATCCAAACATGATCCACTGAAAGAGCAAATTCGGGCCCTGGTTGTTCTGAGTTTACTTTGTCAGATCCATGTTTCACACATTTGAGTGTGTCTCTCTCTCCAGACAGCACCCTTCATTAGGTCTGCCACCATGACATGCTTCAGCTGCTCAGCTGTGCTTGATGACGTCCAAGCATCCAGTGTCCCTTTTCAGCAGACCCCTCAGCTCTATTACACAGGTGGGTGTGGCTCGGGCAGCTTTTCCTCTGACCAGTGTCCATATGACACAGGTGGCAGCAGGAACTTGTGCTTATCCCTCCAAAGCCAGGTGATAGCTGGGGGTAGTGGATGTGAAGCCCATGGGAGGTGTTTGTGATACTGTCACATCCAGTGTAAGATCAGGCAGTGCAGCCTGTATTCTAAATAATGCAGCGACTACCTCTGTTCCATCTTTTCATTTGGCTTTGTGTTCCCTGCATTTACAGTGGGAGGTATTTTGTGTGACAGTTCTCAATTCCTCTCAATTGTATAAAAATGTTGGATTTGGTCCCCTCACCTTGCCTTAACACCTCCATTTTACCTCACCCCCAAATCAGCTACAGAACTGAAGGATGCAGCCTCCCTGAGTCAGTGCAGGTACCATGGCATATAAATCAAAGGATGTGAGGGACAGTGATAGTTTCAGACAGACAGGAGTACAGACTGTACCTTCTTCTGTTCATGCAGTTCTTGCAGCAGATGCCTAATTAACGAGGGAGCAGAAACCCAAAGAGAAGAGACAGGCTTATCTGTCTCTAGCCAAGGCATGCAAAAAATCTGATGCTCTCTGCTGCTCCTCTCCTCCCCTGCTGCTGGGCAAGGACAGTGCCAGGGCACTGCAGAGCTCTGGCTCTGCACAGGCCTTCAGTAGGTAAACCCAGAGAGGAGCCTTAATGATACTTTGTGCAAGTATAAACAGAAAACATATTTTTTTTTGCAGGCAAAGCTGACCTACAAAACTTACCTGCATGTGCTTTCTATTCTGGAGTTGATTTAGAAGTTGACATTTTAATCCAGTAGAACCACAGATTGTTACATTGTTAAATAGCATTTGTGTTTTTTGTTGTTTTTTTAAAGTGGCACAAAGCAAAATGGATCCTGTTACTGTTTTCTTCAGGTGGAAAATCTAAAGCACCAAGAGATTAAGTCATTTTGCTGAGGACAGCAAAGGTGAGCTGGTTACCAGGCCTGGCTGGTGACCAAGCAGGTTTTCCATGGCGAGCAGCAGCCTGTTGTGGTGCAGGAGCTGCACAGAAATTAAAAGCATCTGGGTTGACACTGGGGGAAGTGACTGGGGTCAGTTGTAGCCAGCTTCTACCTCCTCAGCCATGGTGGTCCAGGTAGCTGTGCAGGGAGTGTGGGTGCTTCCATCTGGTCCCCTGCCTTTTCTGTGACTGACATGAAACCTCCGATCTGAAATGCTCTTCCTGTGAGTTAATTCTGCATGGGACTGGCATTGCATTACAACACTTCTCTTGTGTAAACTGGCTTTGTTCTTCTCTTTTGCAATCAAAAAAAAAAAAAAAAAAAAAAGGTGATCCACCTTTAACTCTTCCCCAGAAGCGGAGATACACATCCCCTATCAATGAATGTGAAACCAGAGCAAAAGGTCAAGGTGGAAATACTCTTGAGCTGTCTCTGGCAGGCCCCATACACTGTAGCTGCATTGGCTATGGAGCTTTCACCCTTCCACCTTTAATTAGGAGTTACCAGTGCCAAGGTGTGGTTCAAAATTTGGATTTGTATATGATTTTCAGTCCCTGCACTCCAAAGTTTTACTGTGCAGAAAAGCAGAAAGCTAACACAACCAATTCTATATAAAGTGCTCATGTAATAGCACAAAGTTAAAGATACACATTAGTTTTTCTAGTTTGAGGACATTCTTGGTATTTTCCAAATCAACTTAATTCTCATTTATGCAGTGTCTGGACAGGATGCAGTTAAACTTCTTCCTAGAAGACTCTTAGGGGGATGTTGTTTTGGATCTGTAGCTAAGCCAGGGCTGATAACACAGCAGTGTTTTGGCTGTTGATGTCAAGGCTCTCTCTTCTCTCCCTACACCTCTGCCAAGGGGGTAGGCCAATGGCTGGGACAGAACACATCTAACCTGAGCTGGCCAAAGGGCTAATCCATGCTCTACAGCATTGTGCCCAGCCATGAAAATGGGGAGTGGTGTGCGGGGGGAGGGTATGTGTCTTAATTTTCCATACTTTTTTTCTATGAAGACTTTTGTCTCTATGAAAGGAGATCCCTCTCTAAGGTTGCTGCTGGATTTTTCACTATGTGCATCAAAGAGCATGAATTTGGTAAAATGAGCAGCATTACAGACCTCAGGTTGAGGGAAGGGATTGTCATGCAAATGAATTCAAACAGCAACATTTAAGTTGAATCAAAGAGATCACAGAATATTTGAGGCTGGAACAGATCACTGGAGATGGTGATTTTTTTGGGGGGTATTGGAATAGGCTATCTTTTTATAAATGTTTGAGAATTGGAAGTATGCATACAGCAAGAGCATGAGGGATTAAGAAAACAATAAAACACTCAAATTACTAAGAGCCACTCTGTAGTCCCTGTCACTTTAGTGTGGCTGTGTATGCTAAAGTGTAGCATAAGGAAGTGTGCTGTAAGTGTAGCAATGGTGAGCTGGTTTTGTAGCACTACAGAGGGGACCCTTGCATTAAGACACAGGAGGATAATAATGGACAGTACTCATCGTGGCTTGCATTTGAGGTTTTTAGCTACTGCTAATCTTGACCTTCTTTTCCTTCACTAGGGAGGATTCCTTCAGAAGTCAAGGGAGAAAAGGCTGCTAATCTTATATAATCGTACTGGGAGCTCTGAATGCCTTTTTCTCTCTTCCCTCTTTCTACCCTCTCTAGACTGCAGCCAGGTAAGGCCTTCAGGCATTTTGGAGAGCTGACTGCAGGTATGTGTGGTCTTCCAGGCATTATACTGGGTTCATGGGGAAGCTAAAACTTACCTCCCGGTTACAGTGTAGTGCCAAGCTCCAGAGTCGCAAACATGAGATACTGCTCCCTGCAGAAGCTGTGTGGCTGCTCCCTAGTGGGAAGTCTAGGTGCTTCAATACAAGACATCAGTCTTCACCAGAAGGCAAGCTGGCACATACACACCCAGTCCTGCAAATTGCTGAAGAGTAAGTCAAGTAGACAAATGGCACTGCCTGCCCGGGCAACAAAACAGCTCAGTCTGCAAGCCACTTGCTCTTTTAATGCCCTGTTCTGTAGAACAGAAGGCAGCTAGTCAATTAAATGCAGCACAAAAAAAGAAACAGCACAGAATATATGTGTTACAACTGTGCATTAACACGTTTTTACACTGACTCTGGAACCAGAATAAGAGCAGAAACACTCAGGTCAGCTTCACTGTTGGTATATTCTGACTCTGATGCTTATTTCTCCTTCAGAAAATCTTATTCGATATTCTCTAGTATTGTTAACCTGCTAGCCAGGCCTGCACCTTTAAATAAGTGTCCCCTAATCAGACAAAAGGCTCTTGATTAATATATCCATATTTTAAGCAACTGTGACTCCAAGATGTCAAAATCAACATATTTCAGATCTGACTGCCTCTCTACAACATTCTCATACCCTGAAGTTGAAAGTTCAATTGTCTCTTTTCACAATACTAAAAAAAATTTAAAAAAAGAGAACATTATTAACAAACTGAGAAAGTGATACTTCAGTTGAAAGCAGTCATGGGAATATATTGGGAATTACAGTTTTGTTTCACTTTAGTGGTGCTGAATTTCTCTTTTAGGTGTTTTACATAATCACCACAAAATAAGATGTGTATCTTCAATTAGGTATAAAGAAACTAAATTTGGCACAAGTTATCCAATTATTACCAATACTGTATCTCCTAAGCAGGTCACCTTGGCACAATGTGTTTTTATCATGCCTTCTCTCACAGTGACTGACAGTCTTGAAGAAATTATGTTTAGATTGAGAATTAGTATCAGTCTGAAAATAAGCCACATCAAATAATAGGTACTTATCAGTCTGAACATTTGTACCTCATACCCATCTCTGAACAGTTTTAGAAAGTATCTGTTAATTTATTTCATATACATGTATTTACATTGAAGGAAATTCACACCACTGAAAATACAACATTTACACATTCAGAGATATACAGTTTTGCAGTTGGTCCTGTGTTAAGATCAGGCCCTTAGCTTTTCTATCACTGCAATAATGACAACATCAATTTTCAGCAGATCAAACAACGGGCAGGTTTGGTGGATTGTTTGCATCATCATGCTCTGTATGTTGTAGTTATTTTCTTCATGCTTTTAGATGGTGGGTTATTTCACTGAAGAAAAATGCCTCTTGCATGATATTTGCATGAGCTTCTATAAATCATAAGCATATGTATATATTTATAAATAGTTTTACTATGTTATCAGTGATCCTTACTCTATATAGGGTTCAGTTATCCTTGTAGTAGTTATTAAAGTTGATTCGCAGCAGAAAGTCCTCCAAATGTGGTTGGTATCCTCTATTTACAAGCTTTGTTACCACTGGAAGAAAAACAAAAAATGAAATAAGCTTCAACTACGATTAATATTTTAAAGTCAGAACTGACAGTATCTGTGCCTTTAATTTAAAAAAAAAATAGCCTAATGCAGAAATCTGAGGACAATATAAACAAATGTATATTTTAACGTAAGTCCAGTATCTCTGTCTGGAATTATAAAATATTTCAAATAAGATGCAAAAGAAAGACTATGTGTCAGTTCTAAGTGAAAGTGTGCTATTCTAACAAAGCATTTCCATATCAGGTTGCTTTCACAGAAACACAGAAATCATAGAATCTTTCAAAAGACAGTGTATTCTTATAATTTCAACTGACCAGAAAGCCTGTTTAGGTCCTCTGGTGACCTCTGTGAAAGAATCAGCTCTGCTGAAGTTTTCTTGAGCAAAGTCCATTGTGAGAGAGAAAACCAAAGAGAAACTCCTAGGATAAACCCCTCAGGCACTATGAATGAACAAACCCACTGCTCTAAATCTCCTTAATTACAAAGGAAAAAAGCCAGTAGAAACTCCCTAAGCTCACAAATATCCCATGCACTAATACAAAGGGAGTTAGCAGGCAGCGGGAGCATGCAAGGAAGAAGGGAAAGTGTATTGTTAGCAGTTAGGGGCCTGAGCCAAAGCCATTGAAGTCCAGACAACTTTGTATTGGCTTTCAATGGATTTCTGCATCAACCCACTGTGGAAAGAGGGCATTTTACAATACATAGTGACTGAAGGTACAAGTGGACATGAACAAGCACACATTTGTTTTCTAGTGCTTAATAATGAGGGTGTAAAGAACTGGGTCACTCATCAAATTTCCTTACGGAATGGTCTATTAATCTCTGTCCATGAAGCAACCATAGATCTCGTAGTATGGGCTTAGGTGGCTCCCAGAGGTGTTCTGACTTCCTGTAGAATTTGGAAGCAGCCATTCTAACTCATCCTGAAATATCTGTTTTTGGTCCTTTGACACCATTTTTGGACACCCTTAAAGAATAAAAAGGGCAGCTCATTTCTAGAAAAATAGATCTAATTAAAACAGTTGCACCTCAGTCAGGAATTCAGGATTTTCTAAAAAAATGGAACCCACAGCCCATGAACCACCTTTGTACTAGAGGAAAGATAAGTAACTTGTACTAAAAACAACAAGCAAGTTCCAAAAGAGAAAGGGAGAAGAAAGACAGGTAACCATTTCTTCACGTTATAGCCTAAGCTGACAGTGAGATGAAATTCTATCATGTTAAAAGAAAGAACATTTGGCAAATGATCTGTGTAGTTGAAAAACACTTGCCTGGAGCAGTGGCTCCAAGCTCCAGCTAGTGCTAGGAGGCTCTCTGAACTGTAGTCCAACATGAGAATCAGAATTTTCAAACCTCAGATCACTGGTAATACTTAACTAGTGCAAATATATATATATATAATTACTTCTAAGTGGTATCTAGCGATCTCTCATTGCTGCCAATAAAAAGTTCCAGAACTCAATTCCAGAGAAAAGAAGAAACATATGCACATCCATAGAGCTAAATACCAAACACTTACTTTGTAAATTAGCACAAAAACTTACAGTCAGGTTTGGGATATCTGTTAGATTTCTTGTGAGAACACTTTATGCAGACCTTTGCAAACCACAATAATGCAGTTTTCATGTGAGAACTACATTTTCTAACACTCTCTCTAAGTACACACATCTTCCTACTTTTATGTTACGCTACCAAAACATCTTTGTAATTTTCTCTGTTGTTGGCTGACCTTTTCTTCTATGTAAAACGTATGCAATTTCTCACCTTTGAATAAGAAGTGGGAGTAATACTTGAAGGTATTGTATGACTGCTGCATCAGACCAAAGTTGGGATGAACAGCCATTTGCTTCCCTGCATCGAAGCTCCAGGACTGAGAGATGAGCTGGCTGCGGAACTTCAAAATAAGGCTGAAGATGCTATGTATGATGTTCATCACAGGGGCTGCCTTCTCTGTCAACAGACCCCTAAGAGAAAACAAAAACACCTTTAGGAATTAGTTGACATAATTTATTTGTTGTAAGACTGAAAATACAAAGGTGTGACAGTCCTTTAGGTTAAAGATGATAATTGTTTTAAAAAAATCCACAAGACTGCACACAACTATAATGGGGATTTTAAACAAGGTGCCTAAAACTAACAGTTTACTTGCACTTCCAAGAAGCTGGTATTTGCCCTGGTGTATCTGATTTCTAAAATGACACCTGCATTTGCAAAAGAGATGACATTTAATAACGTCATGCTCTGAGTCTCCTTAAACTTTAATTCCCTCTCATCTCACCACCTGGAATCCAAAAAGGTATATATAATCTAATCTATATATATTTATCTAATAAGTTATTTCACATAAAAATGAAAAAAGAGAGGTATGAAAGAAGCAGTTTCTTTTCTTGTTTATAATTTTTTTTCTTTATCATCTCCCTCTATCTCACCACTTTATCATTCCAGTGTACACTCTTCAAGCAGTAATTTACAAAGGCTATGACAAGGATGGGTGAAAGAAAAACCGAACTGTGGCAAGTGTGCCCTTGGTTTAGAGCTCTTAGGTTAGAGTTGTCCTGAGAAGACTGGAAACTTGCAGAGGCAAAGAGAACAGAAGCATAAGAGTCCCGGGAAATGAAAAGGATGGATAGCTGAGGAAAAGCATAGACCTCATAACATGCCATGAAGTTTGTTTTCCTTACATAAAAACACTTTCATGTAAGTAAAGACTCCTTAGCGTGTCAGGTAGAAGTCAATTTTGCACATATACATTAGGCTAGGACTGGCCACTCTGTTTACTTATATATTTGGAGTAAAAATAAGCATGGTAGCTTGCCTGAAGATTGCTTTGTTGAGGTATTCAGCATGTGTTCTGTGAATTTCTTCCAGGTTGCCCACAGAAGACAGTTTGTTTCCAAATTCACACCATGTAACATGAAGAATCTGATTAGCAATGTAACCTTGAATAACTTTCACAAAATGCTGCATTTCATGTTTATACAGCTGGAGCTGTCGAAACTGAACAGAATTTGATGCACGACTCACTAAAGCTGAAAATAAAACCAAAAATACATTATCAGGATCCACAGAGATCCTCTGAAATCAGAATTTTTAAAGGAACTAATGTTTTTGTTAGAGTCTGTTTAAAATGCCAAGGAAGATTCTTAAAAAAACTGTGGCTTTTGAAGCTTGATGTGACTTTGTAAACAACGGCCTAGCAGAGGATGCTAAAGGCATTTTAAACAGGATGCTCTCTAGTTCACTCACTGTACTTACCAGTGCGTTTTAAGTGAAACCACACATCCTTGAGAGTCCACACCATGTGCTTCAGCTGAAGCAAAAAGGAGAATATCTTGTTGTATTTATTCATGCAGCTTTCAGTAATGACAATGTTCAGAGGCCAGTCAACCTAAAAGAAATAGCAGTGCTGATCATGCTACATTTTTTGTTAGAAATTATAAGATTATTTAAAATACAAATATTTCAACAATTCAATTTATGTACTTTAATACTGTAATACAATGGCTAGGCTAAATAAATACTTTAATTTCCACTACATAATATTTTACTCCATTCTTGTCCATTCTTAAGAACATATTCACTCTACCATGGTACACAAGAACCATGGCACTAGTCTACCTTTCTGCATACTTTCTTACCTTGTACCTTAGCTCTAAGCAACTCAGAGCATCAGGTGCGTTGGGCTTGAACACTTCTGGAAGATACTTGAGGGCAAAAGAAAGATTGGAAGCAAGCTGGGTATCACCATGAAGACTGTACTGTAATGCTTTATTTAAGATAGAATTAAGAACCAGTGGATTTAGCAATTCCCCAGGTGTTTGTCCTGATCCAAGCTAGGGATAAAAAAAAAAAAATAATCCTAATTACACAGTATTAATAAAGAGTCTTGGCTCCTGAACACAGGTGAATTAAGGCAGAATGGTAAAGCGGTGACGCTTTGACTGGTAGCTTTTACTTCTGCTGTAGGAATGCATGAATAGCATAATAAGCAATTTTTGAACTACTTCCTGTTCACTGCATGAAGATAATCTTATACCTGCACGGATTAATTTTCGTATGTCTGCTGCGGTTCAGGAGCTGCTACACATCCCTCCTGCAGGGAATACAATCTTTAGAAATCCAGGGACAGAACAGGTATTTATGTGACTCAAGTCTGCCTATCTCATCAACTCAGCATCCTCAGAGGTTTACAAATAAAGCTATTCATTGAGTTTAAATCCCCAAGTGCTTTCCCTAGTTGGGTCTAAAGCATTCTAAAGGACTCAGAAACATCTTAGCTCTCCCACAGCTGCGTATCTCCACTTGGCAACCAGCTATATTAACCCAGGCTTTCCCTGCTACCTTGCTGTGTTCCCCACGAACACAGCAGTAAGTAATGAAAAGTCTCATCAGAGGGCCCAGCACTCTGTTCAGATGCCCTCCCCTCAGCTCTCTATTTGAGGATGTGTAAGGTAAGAGTAGCTGTTGTGCAATACAGGGCTTTCCACTGGATTTTAGCAAATGGCAACAGGCTCCTCCAGCCCTGCTGCCAGCAGATGGGAGAGGGCAGCAATAGTGCATCAGTTTTCACAGTATAGAGTGAAATACCCTTCCATGACTGCTCATCTGTCAAAGATAAGCCTCTTTCTTTACCTCTGTCCTTACAAGGCTTACTGTTCCTTGCTACAAGACTTCCCAACACAGTTACAGAAAAGGAAAATGTCTAATTCATACCATTCTCTCATTCCCATTCACATTAATTCAGAGATATCAAGCTAAAGCAGACAACCCAAACACAACAGTTAAGACAGCAAAGCAAGTACCTTCTCAAACAACAGGTCACTGAGTGACTGAGCAAACTCCCCATCTTCCATTAACAAAAAGTGTCTCAGTGCTTCAAAATGCTTCTCTACGTTCAGCTCCACAAAGTAGTAATCAACTATTGCTTTGTTCACAAGAGAAACACTAAGAATAAAACCACAGAAACGGTATTATACTTACATGCAACTCTTTCCTTACTGTTAACATTCAGCTGTGACTACATTGGATTAATGCTCCAGTACTTAACTCTGACATTTAAGACAGGATGGTATTCACATAGGCAAAAAAACACAGGACAAAAACACTTCATCCAGAATATAACAGAATTAAAACCTATCACTTCAGGTAATTGGGTTTTGAACGGGACTGGGAACATATTTAAGAGTAGCTATGAAATAAAATCTTTAGAACATGCTGCTGGGCCTGGAGCAACATTTTATCAATGGCCTTATCTCTGTCACCTACACAAACAGATTAAGAAAGACTATTAAATCCCCAAGAAGAATATACTAATTGGTAAAGCTCTGTCACTAGACATTGAGGACAGGTCTATACTGCAGTTTACAGTACAGTGTAGGTATTTAACCTAGCTTTAAATACTTCAACTTGCCCATCAGGGATAGGCTAATTCTGCCAGCACACAACTCGCATTCACTCACTTTGCTTTGCCAGATGTGTGAATCTGTACAAAGATCCTTCAGGCATCCAGTCTGGATGTTTAAAATTAAGTCAGCTAATTGCATCTGTCTGCATTGTACCAAACTTTGGAGTATAGCATACTCAGAGCAAGTAAACAGAAATTCAAATTTACAAGGAAGCAGATTCCAAAAGGGAAATTAACATATCTGTGAACAACTCTTTTCATGAGAGAAGCTAATCTTGTACACAGTAACAAAATCTTTTATTTAAACTACCATTAGATATAAAACAGTCCAACATATATGTGGTTTCCCTACATATTCCAATAGTAACAGGAACAGTTTCTACTATACTTCAAAACAGCCCTGAAGCTGGAGTTCCCACAGAAACATGAAATATACACATTTTAAAAGAACAATGAAACCAATGGTGTCAAAATCACTGCTGCATAACACAGAGTCAAACACTTTGCTCTAAGCCCTTGCATTTCAAACAGACATTCAAAATTTTAATTTACACATAAAAATCTATGCTTATGTTACTATTTATTACATAGACCTGAACTTTTAAATTAATAACAGACCATCCACTGAACCACTTCTAGGAGCAAAAAGAAAATTTAAAAGATCTATGTGCAACTTTTGTCTCAAAATAGAACACATTAAGAGCTAAATTAATTACTAAATTTCTAAAAAATACTCACTGAGATACAAGTGGAGCAGTAATAGAACGTTTCATCAGCACTGGCAAAGACAAGAGCTCACTCAGCTGTACAGCAGTTTCATCTGTTGCTGACTGCACCATAGGATCCACAGGAAAGGTGTATGATCTTGGTATCACATGATGCAAGAGATGAGAAACTGGTAGTTCTGCTAAATTTTAAAATATATAAACCTTGTCAGTTATTATACTTAAGAAGTTTCAAAATAAGTTCCTACTGAACTCTACAAACACCTCTAGATTAGAAAATCATAAAGTCCCATCTGTGTGCCTATGAGCAAATTGTTTGGCTATTGCAGTTCGTAACACTGGTAATTTACTGGTAAGTCAGGTCATTTTTTGGCACTTAGCTTTCTTGATCAGGTTTACCATATCTATTGATCTACTGTTCCAACAGTTCTACTCACACATCAAATCATAACTATCTTGATATTTTTCAATACAATACTGATCCGATAAGGCTTTCAAATAAGCTTGCTCTTTCTTCCATGTATCTTCCTCTTCCCCCTCCTCCTCCTTAGTCTTGGAAGCATTAGCTTCAGAAGATAAAGTTTCTTGAGGCACAGTATCTTGTGGAATGGCTGTTTCAGGTTCTTCTGCCTAAAACACATAAATGGACCAATTTTATGAGAGATGTTGGCTTTGTCTACTCAGGCTTAATATGTTCTTATAGGTAATTGACTACCTGTTCCAACTGAAAGAGCCTACTCAACTTGTATGTTTCTGACATGTAAAAACAATATGGTTTTACAGTGACTACTAGATTAGGAGAGAAACTTACTACCTTAATTACCAGTGTGTTTAATTTTTCAAAGGAAAAATAAACTACTTCTGTTTCTTACCTGTAAGCTCTGTGAGGAATCTGGAGAAGAGTCCTTGTTGACCACATCTGCAATAACTGTAAACACAATTAAAGACAGCTTTTACTTAGACCTACTTATAATACTTGGTTCATACTTCAGATCTGCTCCTGAAGTTGTTTAGAACCTCTCTGTGAACCATCACTGAAACAATCACCCCAACCACAATCACTCCCTACAGCCCCACACAGGCAGTTTTATGCATGTTCTCTACCCAAGAATGCACTAGATCCTGTTTAACAAAGTTTCAGGCTAGAATTTTTTTAATGCTCTGTTTCTTGTATACAGGAGACAAGAGTAAGCTAAAATTCTTTCCTCTGAATTGTAGTAGTATCTGAAAAGTTATGCAAGGAATTACGTAGTAAGTACCCACTTACTGCACAAACATTTGCAGTTACTTTCACAAGCCCTTAATCAAATGCTGACTGAATAAATTTGATTTCATTTTACCTTCTTGTTTCTTTTCCATTATATTTTCTTCTTTATCATCTTTAATATTAGCATCAGGGAGGTCTGTAACACTGTCAGACATCTGTGACTGTGGTAAAGTTTCTCCCTTAACCTGTGACGGTTTTGCTTCCTTTCTGCTCCCTTCAGCAGGAGATAACTCTTCACTGTACAAAAGTGTCTGAACCGTAGAGTCAGATGAAGAACCCGAAATGGTTTTACGATGAGGTATCGGATCATTTTCTGTAGATGGGGCCCACTTCCCTATTTGGATGCTTGACTGGGATGCATGTCCAAATGGGCTCCAACGGGACTTTGAAGGCTCTGTATCTGAAACCAGTTCTCCAATTCTGATGTGTGACTGTGACGCGTGCCCATGGATGTTCCAACGAGGTCTAGCTGAGACCACCTCTGACACGTTTTCACCAACCTTGATATTGGCATCAGATGCATGGCCATGGATGCTCCACCGAGGCCTTGCAGCAGCTACATTTGACACATACTCTCCAATTTTAATATTGGCTTCTGAAGCATGTCCATGAATGTTCCACCTAGGCCTTGAGGGCTCTATCTCTGAAGCATATTCCCCAATTTTAATATGAGCTTCGGAAACATGTCCATGAATATTCCATCGGGGTCGGCTAGATTCAACTTCAGAAACAGAACTGCTGATTTTTATATGGGAGTCGGAAGAATGCCCATAAGGACTTGAATGTGGCTGGTAAGTATCCCCTTGAGGTACATATTCTCCCACTCTAATGCTGGCATCAGATGCATGTCCACGCATATTCCATCGAGGCCTTCTGCACTCCACATCAAATACATTTTCTCCAACTCCAACATGTCTCTGCCAAGCCGCAGATGGTCTGAGAACAGTATTAAAATCATACTCACTTTGATGATGCAATGGGGCATTGTCTTCTCCTTCTGGTGCTCCTCTCAAGACAGGCTGACTTTCACTTACTTGAGAAGTCTCAGAGAGATCTGAGTTAATATTTCGGAATGCTTCATCTAGCAAAGATCCTTGTACGCTAATGGCAATAGGCTGTTCATCTTGTGGCTTTGATAAGAAATCTTCTATGTTCACATTGGATTCAGGCATGAAGTCAGCACTGCATAGAGGACTGCATGTTTTCTCTGAACTTTGGAGACTGCTTCCAGATCCTGCAGCTTTAGGCTGGAAATGCTGATCACCATTATTATTTGCCGGCTCCTGCACAGGCACTACTTTGTCAGCATCTTCCTGTTCAGGCTCAGATTCTTTTTTGCCAACTGCCTCATTAGAATGCAGTGGTTCCACAGAAGATACCTAAAAAAGAAATAATTATTACACTGTATGGCTAGTCACATAATCAAGCTACTTATTAAGGTCCCTCAGTTTTTCATATGTAGTATAAATAGGTGATAACTACTTACCCTGCTGTTACAGTGAACCTTGTGAACTGAATTGAACCATGACATAAACTCCCTTTAGGGAAACTTGGAATAGCAACCTGGAGTTTATTTAAGGAAGTAAACTCACCTGTGAAGGTGGATCTTTCTCAACAGGGTTTTTATCCAAAGCCAACTGGCATTGTTTGTAAGGAATAATATCTAATTTTCTCCTGTAGTTTCTATCTGGAAGTTTTTCAAGCATTTCCTACAAGTAAAAGAAAAGACAAAAACAAAAATCTTTAAGTACCAAATATGAAATTTTCTAAATTACATTTCTTAAGTCTTTTCAGAAGATACCTCAATGCGTTTTTGATCCTCTAATAGAAACTTAAGACGGGCTGTTTCCAACTTGTGTCGCTGGATTTTCCATAATGTTCTTTGTTCCCTACGGGCTGCATCATCAGAAAGTTTGCTATAATGGTCAATTAATTCCTGCCTAAATGAAGGTAAAAATAAAGCTAAGTTATCGATTTTTGCATACTGACTTTCATCTTCCCTTCTAAAGAATAAGACTTTTTAACACCTCAGAACTGAGAAGTAGTTTTTAAAATGCAGAAGCCAAAGGCTTCAATCACAAAGAATAAAAAAGTGGAAAAAAGAGGACTGTATTATAGTCAATATGTATTTCGTAACTATTCTTACTAGGTCACTCATTTACCTTAAGTATTTTTAGATATAAGAGAAGAAAGTGGAATATCAATCTAACTCTTTCATCTGCTTTTACTTCCGCTCTGACATACATGTGACCATTTTTGCTGTGGGTTCTGCCTTTAATTGTAGAACACAGTTAAATTTTTTTTCATGAAATTTTGATTGTAACAAACCCCAGACTGAGTAGGGTTGGCACAAACTAGTGGGTCCTGGATTTTTGGGCCACTAACCATTCCTGAAAAAATTGCTCATAGATGACCAAAAATCCTTACATCCATCTTCTAAATGAAAACATTACCCTTGTAGAACAATGTCTGCAAACTACTAGCACAGTAAGTTTTAATATACAGTAATTTTTCCTGAGGCCTTTAGGATGGTTTTGGAGACTACTCAGATACATTTACCTTGCCTTTTTTTCCAGTTCTTCTTCTAAAGCTTTCAGTCTTTTTTCTCTCTCTCTGAGCTCTCGGGCATAGCTGAAATCATCATCAATCTCCTCCTGTTTTATTGCAAGGCGACGCTGCATAAATATTTAATACTTTTAAATGCCACTCTCAGTACCAGCTGTAACACACACATCTGTAAGAAGTTCTTATTTGTACCCCATGAGCTATTCATTCAACTTCAGTACAATAAATCAAGATACCCTTTCATTTATTTGCCTAAGAAATACAGCTGGCCTTTAGAAACACACAGAGATACCTCTTGGTCTTTTGCAAACTGCTCTTTCAGCTTCTGAAACTGTTCCCGTTTCTTTGCATCCAAAGCCATTCGTTCTGATATTTGCTGATCTGTATTAAAATAGGTCCTGTTAGTTTGCATTAACAAACCTACTTGAAAACACACAAAACAACACTACAACTTACCGCTAATGGCTTTTAGTACTTTGCTAGCAGTTTCCCGAGCATGAACAATTAATTCTTGTTTGGCTATTTCCATGCGCAAATCCTTAAAAAAGGAAAAACAAAAATGCTGGTGGAATTATTTTTTTAAATATTATTTTAGATTTGAAAATACACTGTTGCAGACAGGTGCACATTTTATAATGGTTATTAATATATTAGTAAAATACAGAATTATGAATAAAGCAGTTCATTAAATGCAACGTCTGCAAACCAGTATTGAAAATTAATACTCCAGATCTTAAAACAAATCAAATCCATCTGATACACACACTATATTGATGGAACCTGAAGGACAGAAATCTCTAACTAAAAACTGAAAAAACAATTAGCTAAGAAAATTACAAATAATCTTATCTGGTTACTAATTAGCTTGCCACATTTGTTAAATTAGTATCTAACAATCTTTTCAGCAGGATAACAAATTTGCTGCTGCAAAGAACCACCTATACCTTTAAAAGCTATGTAAGTTTATTTGCTGTGATAACAATTAAAACAGCAATTGACCAATGAAAAAATTCTAACCATAAATAAAAATTCTTTAAAAGTTACAATAAAAACGAAAATTGAGTATTTAAAAATCAAAATCCCAAAAAGGTATTTATTCCTTTATTAGCTTACCTTTTCCTCCTTGCTTATGGAACTGTATCGGGCAATTCTTTCCATTCGACCTACATACACTGCACAATCTCTTTCTATTTCTTTCAGTTCTTCAAGAGAAAAAATAACTGAAATCCGGGGAACAGGAATATCTGACCAACATATATAATGCTGAAAAACGAGACATTTCCTTTTAAAATGGTAAACTTTTATATTATAACCTGACATTATGTATTTCTTTTAATGTAGTTGTGCTTCAAGACACTGACACAAGCATCTATACAGGATCTAAAATCTTTTATTAATATCATTGGTTTCAGCACTTATATCATTCGAAGCAGGAGATAGAAGTACAACATTCCACAATTTGGATCACAGATTAGATTCACAGGGTTCTGTCTTTATCACTGAATTGGACAGGAATCTAAAATCCAATGCATACATTTACAGTAATCATGTTCTAAATGTCTCAGATTTTCCTTTTCTGAATATCCAGATTAACTGAGCATGAGTAACTCAGTGCTGAATGCATCTCTCCTGTCAAAAGTTAGGTTTTGTTCACTTACATTCCCCACAGATCCCCACCCAGTAGGAAATGTCAAGAACAGAACTAACACACATCTTACAGGAGAGCTCCACACATCAAAAACACAGCCAATTTACACGACAGAGTACCTATTTTCTAAGTATTGTAGCTCTTTCTACTCCATCTCAACATCCCTAAATCTCTGAAGCTGTTCTACTCAGGGCAGAAAACAGGTAACTGATCTTGAAAAGAACAAAACCAAATCATAGCGCACAAACACACACATACCAGGTTACCCACTCTACTGATAAAAGCCAGAGGATGCGATGCCCAGTTGTGTTCCTGGGAATGTATTAGACTATGCAGAAGGGAAGAGCCAGCTCTCGAGGGCACTATCCAAAAGGGATAAAAAGTGACTGGCATTCTCAGATGGAAGATGATTGAGCCTGGGTGCCATATGACCTGGGGGAATATTCTATCTATTAAGATACTGTGTTAATGACTGATAAAGCTGTAAATTATCACAGAAATGACGGCTGACACTTCTATGAAAAGCCCAGTACTACTGGCACACCAGAGTCATGGTTTGGGAATGCTTATAAGAGCAGACTCAAGAGAACTAACAGAAGAACCTGATACTAGATAGCTGATGCTCTTGTCAAGACCGGGAAGCTCTGATCATTACAGGAAAGACAATTCCAGTTACATGGGAAAGAGTACCTATTGACTTCAGACACCTCTCTAGTTGTTTCATTTTTTAGACATATATAGAGAAGAGGGAAAACAAAGTAGTTTAACACGTTTTTCTTTACAAGGACAAGACTTGTTCTGAAAAATATGAATAATGAGAACTATTTAAGCACTTCTTGGAAATATAACAATCAAGCTAGAATACAAGAGTTATGCAGAACCGAGTCAAGACTTGGTAAGTGAGGCAGCTTTAAACCAAAAAGTAGTAGTATGAATTGTGTGAGAAGTGGAAGGCACTTGGATGCCTAAAACATTTCTGCTTTTAATACAAAGAAAAGGTAGAAATAAATACAGTACGTGCAGTTAAATTCGTATTTCCACAGTGAGGTGTTAGCATGTAGAGTGGATATTCAGCTCACAAGTACCTGAGAGCAAGTAAGCGCCTTTCATGGATCAACATCCTACTTATGCAATATGGGTTTTCAATAAAGGAGTGAATGTGCTAAAAACCTAGAAATTTCCTCTAAAAAGACACAATTTTCTCAATGTAATAGGAAGGAACCAACCCAAAACTTACCCTAGGACAGCACAATTTCAGCAAGTTTATGGTTTTCCCACATATGTATACATCATTAGCAATATGTTTTAGAAATACAGGGACACAATCTTCTACTTCTTTTGAAATCAAAACATAACCATGAGTCCAGTAATGTTTATCTACATAACGAAAAGATGAAAGTATATATTTTAGTTATTTAACAACACAAATTATATAAATTATAAATGCTCCATATATATACTGTACCTCTGAAACAAAGATAATCCTCATTCACCTGGATCATAAATTCACCATAAACGTCTCTGAATACACCACTGTATACCCAATCATAGATAAATCTAAAAAACAAAATAAAAAAAACTCTGTAGACTATTGAAAATCAATCCTATTGCTTTTTCATCTTTATTATAACCAAGCAGCTAGCTTATTCTTTAAAATCCCAAAAGACAAGCTACAGGCAGGACAAAAACCCATCAATTAAGTGAAAATGATATCCAAATATACACAGAGAAGACTGTGGCTCTACACTTTTTTTTACACCGTTTTTATACATAACATTTCAATGATAATTAGTTTTGATGAAAGAACAGTACCTTAATTAAAACAATCTTTTTATTTCTGTATATCAATTTACTAAGCATACGTTAAAAATGTATAGAAACCTTTGCAGCACATCAAGAGCACAGACTGAGATAAGCAGGAAGGATTTGCTTTAAAGAGAGGTTAATTTTTGCAGGAAGAAATGACAAGGGTCTAAAACAAAGATGCAATACCAAGCACTTTTCCCCCAGACCTAGAGGCATTTTTAAGATACACTGAATAATGAAAAGTGCTATTTTGAAATATTTATTCATTCTTTCTTACATTTTCTCTGTGTGAAAACAAACTTTTGAAGAAATAAAAAAATACAATTTTTTATACATTTTTATACATTCTGAAGCTATAGTGGAGCTCTTTGAAGATATTTTTTTTCCTTCCTAACACTGCTTCTAGATGTTAGGTGTAACAAAGAGGAAACATTTAACAGAGCAAACACTGTTAAAATTTGAGGCTGTAAGTAAAAAGTTAAGAACTTTTAAAGTATTAAATCTTATGTTTCTCTGATTTATTTGAGCTACAACTTTCATTATTTAATTTCTTTCAGGTTAATATGATTGATGCTTTGACAGGTATCTGCAACAAATTTCAGAATGAATGCAGTATCACATACTAGTAAGCATACTTTCAAAATTGTTTAGGTTCCTTGTGATGCCATGAATCCTGCAGTTGGTATTTTAGAAATCTGATTTCCTTCTATAAATAGCAGGGCAGAAGCTGTGAAGACAATTCAGGGAGTCTTCTGGTAAATCTGAAATTAAATTACTCTGAAGATCATTTTATGTAGAAGGACACAAGCGTGGCCATGGGAGGAGTCTTAAATTTAGAGCATTCTGGCAGACTGTTTTCTCTTTCTCAGTATCATCACATGTATTAAGTAACATTATAAACTGATGATGGACTAGAGCTATAATCCTTGTAAATAGCTATTAAAAAGTTAGCATCTCTTCAGAAGTCTAAAAACTAACAATTTCTAAATTGATGTGCACTGCTTAACAAAACTGTTGCAATGCAAGGAACTCTACTTCCGGTTACCAGTTGGTTACATCTAATTAATGAACAACATATATATTATTCATTTTTGCTTACTAAAAAAGTCACAACAAGATGACAGTGGTAATAAGTATGAACTTTTCCAGTTTGTGCAACAAGAGAAACTTATCAGTTGCCAGTTTCAGGATTCTATTATATAGAATATATAATTCAGTATAGACTATATTTCAGTATGAATTTCCAAGACCAACAGAAAAAAAAAAAGGTCTTATTTTTATTTACATGTATTTATTTACTAATCTAGTCACACACACAACCCTTATGTTACAAAGCTGAAAATGAGAGGGAAAGAAGGATTCAGCAAAATTAATTAATTTTAATATGTATTGCAGATACAGACACATTTTATATATTTTTTTAATTGTTACAATCCATTGATAAACGGGCAGTTACTTACTAGGTTACCGGATCATAACCCTTAAATTCAACTATGCAGAGCACAGTAGGAACACACCTTGTGTATGGTTCACAACTCGTCTTCAACAAGGACAGAAGAACTGGGTAATGTTCGTTGCTACAGTTGTTCAGAGCCTCTTTGTACAGATATGAAAGCAGTTTAACACCCTAGAAAGCAAAAAATAGTCAAAAGTTAAGTAACAAACTTCACTACAGCTTTATTAACAAAAGACTCATAAAGACATGGTTTTACATGTTCCATAGACACAGAAGTCAGGCTTCATCTCCCTTCCTCCCTCTCTATCTGCAGTTGAGATCACTTTACCTGAACTAGTTACCTCAAGTTCACCTTGTAGTCACTAAAGAGAAACAGGTATGTTTAGAGTTGGATTCATGTGACTAGAATGAAAAAAATGCACTCCAAGGCTTATTGTGGGCCGTTGTGTCTACTTTAGGAATTGAAAACACAGGACAACATTTCAAATTTTTAAGCACCTGAAGAAACAATCACAGTAATCTAAGTGGAGGTCCAAGGTCATAACTTTGCTGACAGAGAGATCAACACTAAGTATTTAATGTAAAATACAACATAATTTTGAATATTAACTTGTAACCCAAACAAAACATAAAAACAACAAACTAAAGATCACCGTAGGAAATGAAGCACCAGCTCCACCACTGATTCCCAGTGCTGTTGTTCCTATGCCACAAAGTTCAGCTAAATACCTAAAAAACAGGATTAAAACAAAAATTTCAACCAGAAGTCTCTTGAGATCATAACAATGGACTTTGCTGAAGTTGAATATCACACAACAACCATATTTTATATGCTGAATGATAACAGGGATAACAAAGAAACTGAATATAAAGACCTTACATGTTTTCCCTAAAATCTTCTGGACATAAAAAATCCTTCCTGTTGAAATAGACACAAAATACTAATAGACTAAGTATTTCTAATTTACTATGGTCTTCTTTAGTGTATATGAATAGACAGCATTTTTCTGCTACAAAAAGCTAAAACATTTAATATCATTCTCTTACCGCAACTGACGACCTAATTTTCTGAAGAGAAAGCTGATTGTCAGAAGACTTAAAGTAGGAGGTGTTGACAAAACACAGGCTCGGTAATACTGAAGATACTTTCTCAGTCCACTTGTGAATGCCTAATATCAAAAGAAAATATTTAAAGTCTTACTGTGAGAGTTGTTAATAGTTTAGCAATGTCTCACATCAATTGCATCAGCATGAAAACAAACCTTTTACTAACATAACTGGTATAAGCAGGTAAGCGGGACTTGTACACCACAGTATGGGAGAGTGAGGGTCCATGCAACTTCAGACATTCCAATTAGCCAGATGACCTCTCTATACTCTTCACACATCCAATGCACAGAGCCTGTACCCACACACAGTATAATAAAGCATCTTGTTTCAGTTTCTTTGAATTGCCCTTTGGTAAGCTATTTGTTTTCTATAATACAAATCTATGGAAACCTGTTTCCTTACTTTTATGCTTAAATGGATACTGGAAAAAACTCATATAGAGCTTTTTCTAACAAGAAGACTTTCGTAATAGAAATTGCTGTAAATCAAATATCTACAGTGAAAACATATTCATAACTAATCCTAACTTAATTCTATGCATTAGAAAGAGATTAAGTCACCTGATATTACAGTGTGCATACAGCCCAGTATAACATACAGAAGACTGACAGGGGAAATTTGCACTTACTTTTCAATCAAGAAAAAGTAATTAAAGCTATTAAATACCATATTTCTCTACTTCAGTGGTTATTTTTAAATATATATCATCATCATCATGGCTAGACTTCACGAACGAAGATTTGGGAGGGTTTTACCCACGCTTGCTGCAAGTGCACTGATGGCTGATCCCTCAAGCCTGCGCAGTGGATTTTTTTAAGGTGAGGCACAGCATGCGCAGAACTGACCCCNCAGCAGGGGAGACCCTGCCGGAGGCATAAACCACCACCAGCATAGCTCACAACCTCATAAGGGCACACAAGCTTCTCCCCCACAACAAGGGGGTGCCCGTGACAGGCCACCAAACAAGAGTTGTCCCTCCTGCCCTGCACACTCGGGACAGATTGTGCTCCAGCACTCCTTGTCTGATTAGCTGTTCGCATTTCCAGCAGGGTAAAAAGAGCTGGCTGTTCTTCTTCAACAGGATGGTAGTCCCATCATCCATCTCAAACTCTCCATGGTCTCTTAAACACCACACTTCAATGTGTTTAAATATATATATACACACACACATACTGCGGTAAGTTCTTGTATTTTAATTTTATATGTCTTACTGCATAAATATGCAATGTTTTTAAAATATCTAAAAGTTATATTCTTTTAGGCCACAACAGAACAACATGTCTAAACAAATCACATGTCAGGTAACAAAGATATTTTACTGCATGTTTCAGTGCAAGCAAGCCCTAAGCACACAGATCAGTGATTTAAACATAGTGGCACTGCTCATTGCCGATCTGGGATGGAGTATTACACTTAAAATACTTCACAGTTTTGCAGAATGCAGAAATTCCAGCTTTATACAAAATCAAAGTTAACTTCTATACCTAAGATGATTGGCCCATTGAATCCAGATAATTTAATACAATTGTTTTACCTGAAACACAAGTCCTTTGCTGTATGAAGAATCCAAAACTGGTTGAAGAGAAAAACGACTTAGTCGTGTGTAATAGGTTCCATACTCTGCAACTTCTGAGAGAAGGTTGTGCATTGTCTCTGGTGAAGTTCCAGATACATATACTCCCTCCTTTATCACAAACGTCTGAGCAGCCTAAAAGGATAGAGGGAGAATAAAAAAAGGCAGATTCCAGTATTTCATAGTTGTATTCTGATGTAAAATAGCAAACATTTACACACAAAAATAATAGCAGACAAATTTTTGGTTTTAGATACTCTGATGACTGAAACTATATAGCTAGGAGAGTGAAAAAAACATTGTAGCAAAATTTCAGGAGTATGAACAGTATCTTCAAATATATAGAATAAGACTCATTATCTATTTTCCTAAATAAAATCCAATTTATAAAACTATTTACACATGTATTTTCAAGTATTCATAAACTTATTTTCACTTAGAGGACTACCAATACTCTTAACCTGCTGCAATAACGTAATTACTGCAATATACAAATACTGTCCTATTGCCATTAGGCAACATTCAACTTTTTAACAGTATCATCAAGATCTGAACAGAAGTAAACATTTTGAAGAGGAAACCTCTACAAAGAAAAAAACAAAAAGATATGACTAAGAAGCACTGATAAAAATCATACATACCTGATTGAGTGAAAATGTAGTGGATACCACACCAATGAGGACATTCAAGACATCTTTAACCAGCTCAGGTTCCTTCATCAGCACAAGCTGAGGAAGCTGAAGTAAAGTATTACTAAAGAGCTGTAATTCCCCTTCTCGAAGCTTGTAAAATTTGTCAAAAGCTTCTCTCCCTGCTTCAGTAAGATATGGCTCCTCTTTTTTACCAGGCGGGCTGTGCCAGAGTAAACACAACATTACAAGGTGATTATGTGGAAAGAAGGAAATGTATCTCATACAGGAAAAAAAAAAAAAAAAAGACATTTCAGAATTTTACACAGAATTCCTCACAGAAAAGTTACTTGTAATATAGTACAGTTTAAGGGAATGTACGTTCAGTGAATGAAACTGTAGCTCAAACTCAATGAAGAAATAGGTAGATAATTTGAACATTGGTTCAGAGACAGAATCCTTGACAGAGAACTACCAGCTGCTTTGGTGGCCTTTCCTGATGCAATTTTCACATTAGGAAAACCAGAGTTCCATGGTTCATTTAATACTAATATTCAAGTAAGTTAAACATGCTCAAAATGCTAGAATGAACTTCTATTAACACATTTTAGTTCTTCCCAGCAAAGACTATTATCCCCTCCAAAACAATTTCTCCTTCCAGTTGTTCCAAAAATTGTGAATTCTGGTAGCAGGTATTACATGAAATCTGTCAGGCATATGGTCTATATTTGACTCTAAGACCCTTACAGTCTAAATGGTAGCAAGAAAAATTCTCTTGTACTAGGAATAAAGCTCAAGGGGGCTTTGAAAGATCAGATCAGTTTCTGAGCTTCTCAGGCTCAGAGCTGAAAAAACGCTATATAACACTACAACAGCACAGCATTAGATTATTACTTAAAATTACAGAAAACATATAGAGCAAGTTTCTCCAAGAATCAGGCACACCACTATTCATCAGGAGCATAAGGAAGATACCTGCCTTTTATTCCCTTCCATTCTAGGGAAGCCAGGAAGCCTTAACAGGACTGTATAAAGCCTTCTCTCAGGAGATACATCTTCTACTCAACAGACAAAAGAATTACAAGTCTAACTAGACCATCAAGAAATCTATTGTAATTTCTGTTTTGGCTACAGGCAGGGAAAAGGAATACAGTACTGTACAATACCAGAAGATATGGGTTTAATTCTTCTGCTGCTCTATGATTAGCATTTTCTTTTTTGAAACTGAAAATATGGAATCATTTTAAGACTGAGACAAATTGCATAGCACATAAGAAGTCAGAATAATTTTTTTAAATGTTGCATTTCACACTAACATTTTTGTAATCCCTTAGTTTTTTGACGATTTTATCTCTTCCTACGAAACCACTGCACTCTAAGAATCAGTCTGTTGAAACTGCACAAGCTTTATTTCTTTATCCCTATTACTGCAGTATATCAAATTCTGCATATTAGATACACATTTCTCTGTTTATACTGAAGTCATTCAGAACTAAGATGCAACACCTTCACACATTTGCATACAGTACATAGTAAGTAAGCCAGTAAGATCAGACACATACTATCCAATTCTTTCCCAACATCTTCGTTTGCTGGGTCCATAGGTAAGCACTGCATCCCACAAGTCTATGTCTGGAGTCATGCTTGGCTCTGACTGAGAATCAGGAGTCAGATTGGATGCTGACTGGAATCCCTCATCTTCTGACTGATCTATACTTTGAGGGACCTGCCAGAGAGAGTTCAAATGTTAGACATGAAAGTATTTTACTGAAGATAATAGAAAATATATTCTAACACTTGTGACCAAGTCACTCTCTGTGACCCAACCTGTCTTATCTCCTTTTATATCAATTTTTTCACTGTAAGCACTCTATTAATTTGGTAAGTGACTAGAGGTATTAATGCCTATACATAAAACACCAATCACCTTCAAAATAACTGTGTTTGTTGGTGTTAAACTTCCTCCTTTGGTAAACTTAGAGTTCTACAAATTGAAAATCTGAGGTATGGATATTCAACAATATCTAACATGAATAAAATCATACTTCTCTGCCTTTTGTTTGAAGCAAACGATCCAGGCCCTAAATCTTCAAATTTGGAAATACTTTTTTAACTCTGACTAACTATGGTCTGTTCCCTTATTCATATGTGGAATACCTGTTGGTGTCCAAACAGTGTGTATGCCACACCCTCAGCTCCCACTCAACAGGAACTGTATGTGCAGAACTGTCTTCAATTTTAGTAAAAGATAATGACACATAAAAAGCAGCATATTCCTCAAGAAACTGCAAATTTTGCCATCTGATGGAAAGCGTACAGCACTAACTCAAAAATGTTCTGCACCCCCCAGGTTACAACTTAAATCCGTATGTGCACACTGAACAGCACAGGAGTTTCCCATTTAACATGTCTGCCTTCATGTTTCAATTAAGACCCTGAATTAAAGGAATTGCAAGATCTAGCCATATGCAAAGTAGAGGGACCAGGATGAGGACCAAAAGGTAGGCTGTAGAAAAGTCTACCTAAGCGCCATAAAAAATGGGAAGAAAAGAAACCCTGCCAGTTTAGCTAGTACTTCTATGAGAATAAAACAGCAAAAATAAACAGAATGGACAACAAAAGGGGAAAAAAAGATACAGCTGAAATTGTACGCACTAAAAAGGTAAAAGAACAATAGGAACCAGGAGGTTCAATGGGAAAAAAATAACAGAAAAAATCTTTTAAGATACAACAAGACGACAAAAATGCAGCAAGATAGGTAATGGAGTCTGAACAGCACAGCACATACACTCAGACAGGAATGCTTATGCAATCAGTCTGAGCACTAACATGTAAGCAACAAAGCAGGCAAAAATGCAAGTAAAAGACTGCTAGGATGGAGAAGGCACAGGTACAGCTGATGGCTTAAATTCATAAAGTCTACAATGACATGATGGTTTTTGACACAATAGGAAAAGACCAAGTATCCAAAAAAAGATATCCAAAAAGACCCTGTATCCAAAAAGCTCATCTGGTTCTCTGCAAAGGAAAGGGTCCCTGCTCCATCTTAAATCCCAGTGCTGTATCCTTCTATCACAAATTAAACTGCTACCTGTATTTTAGCTGACAGTTTCAAAGTGGCAGAACCAAAGCATGCATTCACTCGGTAAGTTCAAAACAAACAATAACGTACTTTAATTGCAAGTCCAGACAAATCTGCATTGTCAGGCACTGGTGGTAAATCCAGCCTGATGTCCATATCATACGTACGGCTGTGGACAAGAGCACCGAAGAGGGAGACCCGTGTCTCCTTCTCAAACTTGTCCCCAGCAGGACAGCTCTGTGAGAACAGGCCTATGGCAGGGAGTCCGGTGCCAGGGGCAGCCTCCATTATCTGAAGAGTCTTTTGAATTGTGTCACTGAACTGACATTCTTCATTTGTTATCAGAGATTGTATGTCAGCTTCAAACACACTCACATCATAATAATCATAACCCTGGTATTTGACATTTCTCCCAACATATTTGTTGTTCAGAAAGTAGTCCTTTTTTTGTGGTACAAGCTGAGGAGGACCTGTTCCAGCAAGCTGTACTAAGAGATCCAAGACAGAATTAACTTCAGTAAATGGTAAGCATTCAGCTGTTTCCAGCTCCTCCACAAGATGCTCCAGTCTATCTGCTTGAGCACCCAGGCCACCAACTCTCAAGTTGAAAGACAGCATCAAAATTTTGTTTTTCACTGGAAGTCTGGAAATGTTTGATTGCAGCTTACGAGCTTCATCTTGAAAAAGGTTTATGAACAGAGCATTATAGGCAATCCTTTTCAGATTTTGCTTAGCCCTTCTCTTGCTGATCTTCTGCCTGCCCAAGTGAACCTTCCATGGCAAACCTGTCAAGTGTGCTTCACACAAATCACTGAACAACTGTGTAATGCTCTCCATTTCAAATCAAATTGTCAGGGTTCAGCAGTTACAGTCCAGTCTCTGATTTCATGTGAAGACCTGAAAAATATGAAGAAAAGGAAGAAATTCGTGATGTGTATGAGAAATGAATCAGTATGCCTCAACTTAGACTGAGTCCAAAACGAGTGAACTGACCCAGCAGATATTTAGGACAAGAGCTATAAAAACCACACTGTAACTCTGATCACAAGTGATGGTGGAGGAAGCTTAGTTCTAGGCGCCTGATTTTGCTCGGCAGACCAAAATAGAAGAAAGAAGGTTGCCCTGATGTGATGCGGGATTCCTGTGGGAACACCTCTGCCTTTTCCCCGCAGACATCCCCCACAGCAGCAGCCGCGGGCAGGTGCTGACAGTGCCGGGCAGCGCCGCGCCCGGGGCAGCACCCGAGAGACGCGGGGGAGCCCCGGGGGAGCCGCCGGCGGGGGCTCACCCTCAGCACTCTGCTGGGCCCCAGCACGGCGTGACAGCNGTCCCCTCATCCCCGTGTGTGCCCCGCGGCCCTGTGAATGCCCCCTCGGCTCTGTGAGCGCCCCCCTCATCCCCGTGTGCCCTCTCAGCGTTCTTTACCCACCCTCATCGCTCTGTGTCCCCCCTCNATGAGAAATGAATCAGTATGCCTCAACTTAGACTGAGTCCAAAACGAGTGAACTGACCCAGCAGATATTTAGGACAAGAGCTATAAAAACCACACTGTAACTCTGATCACAAGTGATGGTGGAGGAAGCTTAGTTCTAGGCGCCTGATTTTGCTCGGCAGACCAAAATAGAAGAAAGAAGGTTGCCCTGATGTGATGCGGGATTCCTGTGGGAACACCTCTGCCTTTTCCCCGCAGACATCCCCCACAGCAGCAGCCGCGGGCAGGTGCTGACAGTGCCGGGCAGCGCCGCGCCCGGGGCAGCACCCGAGAGACGCGGGGGAGCCCCGGGGGAGCCGCCGGCGGGGGCTCACCCTCAGCACTCTGCTGGGCCCCAGCACGGCGTGACAGCCCCTCCGCACTGCCCTGCGGGGCTGCGTGTGCCTCCTCGGGCCCTGAGTGTGCCCCCTCATCCCCGTGTACCCCCTCATTCTCGTGTGTGTCTCCAGGCCCCGTGTGTGTCGCACGGCGTTCTGTTTGCCGTCTCACCACTCTGCGTCCCCTCACCCCCGTGTGTGCGCCCTCTCAGCGCTCTGTATCCCCCCTCAGCCCCGCGTGTGCCCCTGCGGCCCTGTAAGTGCCCCTTCATCCCTGTGAGTACCTCCCTCACCCCCGTGTGTTTGTCCCCTCATCCCCG
>VXAU01001281.1:796632-810471 GCA_013399695.1 Formicarius rufipectus
CCATGGCGGGAGCGGGCGCGTGTCGCGGGTTTGTGCCGGTCCTGCCGGACCCACCTGACACGGCGCCCCCCGAGCTGACAAGCCACGCACCAGTGCCGGTCTCCTCGGGCTCAGAAGGTAGCTGCAGCCTGCTGACGGTGTTCGCAAACAAACGCTACCAACAGTACACCTTTCCTGCCCCCGCTCTTAATTCACGTTTATCAAACGTCTTAGAAAAACACGTATCAAAATACATCTGTATCACTCAAACGCTAGAAATTCAGTTAAAGTCAAGCAAAAGGGATTTGTCAGAATCTTCTCTGAAAACGCTTTTTCCTTGGGAAAAAAAGGCTTTCAGGGGAGAGAGGGAAGAAGGAACCAACAAATCTGTAAGGAAAAGCTCTGAAGCTAAAACTTGGCCTTTGTCCAGTTTCCAATTTAAAAGTAAATACTTTTTCTGAGTTCAAAGTCAAGTTTAAAGAAATTCTGAACTGAAACAGAACATGTTCTTCAACTCTTTGTTTCATATGACTTTTATTTTCTTTTTAAAAAGGTTTTAATTTCAAAATCTTCAGGGGTGGGTATCATTTCCCATCCAGCAATATCTGAAAATCAAACAAGAAGGAAAGCGCTGGGAACAATTAAAAAAGATAATTGCAAAGACAGATTTAGTTACTCAAAGTATACAGAGTTGATCCCAGTAGCAACACCAGTATAGACATGATTTGCAGTGTTTGAAATCAAAAGGTCACATAATTGAAGTCACAATGGCAACAAAGTGCTCTTGAAAAGCATCCCTAAATTATACCTGGACTGCTACAAAACAAGGCATGTTATGGCTGTTGCTTTGGGGGCTTGGGGTTTTTATTTGTTATATAGACAATTTTCCTTTTGAAAGGAGGGTACAGTGAAATCCTCATATTTTCCTTTTCTTCTGCTTTGTAAAATGATTCTGAAGTCAGTATGTCAAAATTCCATCCTTCACTGAAAAGAACAGCAATAAGAAAACCAGTTATTAATGAAGCTCATACCACAAGTCCCAAGCCCATAAGAATATTTTTATTGGAACCAGATCCCTGGTCTTGGCCACTTCTGAAAGAGAGCAGGGCATTTTCTTTTAGACAGATATTATCATCTCTGTAATTGTTTTCCTGTTGCAAAACAGAAGTCATTCAGCAGAAAAATGTTTCTAGACAAGTATGCTTGAAAACATACGTACCTGCCTAGTGTGATTCCTGAACAAATGCAGTGCCTGATCCTCAGCTCTTTGTGACTATACTTGCACCATGACTAATCTCTATTGAGTTATGTGAAGTTACTTGTAGAGAAGTTAAACATGTAAAAGTATCACTGATGTGGCACTATATTCAGATAACACACTAGCACTCAGAACCAGTGCACATCTTGTTACCCCTTCTTTAAGCACAGGATATTTTGGCAGTTTTCATTCCAATATTTTGGAGGAAGAGTATTAAAGGTCCCAATAGTACAGTTGTGCTATGAAATTCGATGCTTTCTGGCTCAAGTGGCAGAATTAAAAGCATTCAGAGTTTCATTGTTTTCACAGTAGATCCATCTACTCCCAATGACTTTAATATCGCACTGCCTTACAGGACGCAGTTGTATTTTACCATTTTTTTTCAGAAACTTGCATATATTAATAAGAATTTAAATCAGGCAACTCACCTGAACACTGAAGCATTTTCCACTCCTGTTGAAACTGGTCTCTTAATGTTTTTATTTTATTTACTTTTTCTTGGGTAGGAGGTACATAAACTCCAAAGGGAGGCAGAGAAGCACCCACTAATGCTTTGGCTACACTTTGCATTAAATTTATCTCTGTGTCCTAATTAAGAAGAAAAAAAATACTCCTGTGAACCAAACTCTCCTTGCTTCAGTGATACATTAAATATTTCAAACAAACTCTTGTAATTAAACTGCTAGTATTAGTAGCAAGAATGAGCAACTTTACATTTTCAAATGTGTGTCAAAATCGATTTTTTTCTGAAAAGCCATATTAATTTTTATCTGCTGTAAAACTTGTTTCTTTCAAATAGATAAAGAATCTCATTTTCCTTTTATGATTGAAAAGAAAGAATGCTGGGTTAAGGACAGAAAATGTTATGAAGGCAGGAGAGCATGAAGCTTGCTTACTTTATGCATCTTCTACAAGTGGAAAATAGTGGTATATTTTGCTTCATGAAGAAGTGACTGTTTTGGACCTCTCACAGTGTAAATCAAAACAATTTGCTTGCAAAAACTGTATTTTGAAATGCAGATGGTACATGAAGATTATATTTGGAAGACTGTAACCCTCTTTTAGGAGACAGAATAATTTTTTCAGTTATTCTAAAAAGCCAAGAACATGCATTATAAAATCCCTACATATTACATAATGATGTTATGGAGCTACCTGCAGAATACCAATATAAAAGTATCAATAATTTTTTTCAGTATGTACTCCTAACTTCCTTTTAATGTTTATACTTCAGAATATCAATGGTTCTCTCCATTTCCTACTCCTAATTAGTAATGTGTAAATACACTATGTATATACTACATATCAACATACAAATTATTTTAGCTCAGATAATTTATATATCAGCATTGTAAATTAAAACAACATTTGAGAAAAGTACAGAATAAATTATGTTAAACTCCACTTAATTGGCAGCTTAATTAATAGCATAGCTTTAACTGGATACTTCCTGGGGAACAGATTAGAGTAAGCACATGAGAACAATTGTTTCCTGTTTCTCATTCAAGAACTGGAAGGCATAAAAGCAGTCTGAAGTTACTGTTTCACAGATCACAGCGACAGTGTTACTGAAAACCACAGGATGCTGGAGAGGTCAGGACTGTAAACTGAGTTCTCTAAGAGATTAAACAAATTAATGGAAGATACGCTCACTGGCACTAATCACTTGTCTGGATACAGCCTCCAACTTCCTAAATTCAGATATTCTTAATGTGGTAGCATATGGAAAAAAACACTAGACTGGCCCTCAATTCCTTGTTATGGCAATTAAGTTCCCTTGAAGGATATGTGCCATTCTGATTTATCTTCTGCATGTTGGAAGTCACTTGTGACAACATAAAGCACAGTGAGAGGAGAGAAAATTTAGTGGCCCATGATTAACAGGACAATGGGCTGCTTGCAATCACATTTGATGGAAAGAGGCCAGATGATTTAAGACAGTAAGCGCTTCTTTTCAGGAGACAGCTCTGAGCTGTGAATCCCAGATGGATAAAAGTTGTGGCAAATGGTCAGAACATCTGTGGTCTACAGATATAACCATGGGCTTGCATTCATGTCTTGGCTTCTCCATCCTGCAGGCTGCCTATGGTGCAGTGTGCATTCGTGTCTTATTTTGTTCTCAGGACAGAAAGAAACTTGGGCAGTTTGCACTGTGAGCTCTGGGGTTTCAAAGACAGGACAGATACAGCCAGTATTTTCTCCTGGGCAGCCTGAAGCAGTTCGTACCAGGCATGCTGCTGTTTGATTCAAGTTCTGTCCCAGACACTTTGAAGTACCACAGTTTTAGCACCACTTCTTACCTTGATCACAGCAAAAATTCGAGACTCAGCTAATCCTTGTAGTAAAGCAAAAAGTAGAGAAATCCCACTTATTTCAAGGTTCCTATTTGGTCCAACAGCTATTATTGTTAAGTTTGGTTGATAACTATATGCTACAGGAAGAATGAATCCAAGTACAGCATAAAAGAAGTCATTTCCTTCAGCATCCTTTAACAAGAACAAGAAATTGTTTAGTGCAAACGTAAAGCCCCAAATTCACAGACACAAAACAATCTCAAAAAGCTTTTGATTGACCTAGGAAACAGAATACTGATCTATTTTCCCAGCAATTTTTATATTAAGCATGCAGATTATTCATCTTTTCCATAATGTCTTCACACTGTAACTCTGCCTTGCTGATATGGAAGGTTTCCTCAAACCTATGCATTCTAATACTACTTACCAATAGTACCCTGGCAAGGGCAAGAAAAGGAAAAATTTTTCAAGGGTCCAAACTAGAGTATGGGGTGTGATTCTCAGTGTCATTTTATGAATTTGTAAATACAATCTATTATTTCTGTTCAAAAAGTTTTTCTCCTATGTTGTTTTCAGAAAGTGAATCTTACCTCTTTCCAGTTTAGAGAAATGTAGTGTTTGGAACTGGTCTTTCCAGACTGTTGTTTCCCACAGATATGTATGATGAGCATTTTTCTGTAAATAAAAACACATTGAATATTTAACCAACATCTCCCAATGGGATAAAAAGATGTATTTAAATACTAAGTCATAGCAGAGGAGATAACTGTTTTCATTACCACATGCCAAAAGGTAAGCAACAATTAAAACTGAAATCCTTTTTATGGTATTTTTTAAAAAGGATTAAAGACTATGGGCAAATCACTTTTAAGAAAAACGGGAAATGGAAAAAAGGTTATAAGAAAAGATTACTTCAATAAAGAACTGTATCAGCATTACATGCCTCCAGCAGTTTTGCAGGGATACAACCTATATAATTAATAATTGCCTTATTTTTTACTTTGCATCTCCAATATCCTATTTTCAATAAGAATTTAAATTTCAATTAATATAGAAGGATTATAAATTAGACCTACCACTAAAAGCATTAAGCAACATTTAGAGATAGCAGTTTATCTTTGGAGATGTATTAGGGGAAATTCTGTATTTTGCCTCAAGCTAAACTTAATGAATGCCAAGTCCACACTAAGTTCCTTAGTGCAGATTTCATCACACATATGAAAACTTCTGAACATTTATAAAGCCTGTGGGATCTGACTCCCTGACATAACAAGAAACCTCACCCATCTTCTGTGTTTGGTATGATCTGCATGTCTCCAACAAATATACAAAGCACTCTGCAGGAAACAAAAAATAAACAGACATTTACATCCACAAGTAATTTTTTTTTCATTTAGTGCAATTTGTATGAAAAGTTTGCATGTATGCATGGATGCATAAAAAAGAATGTATATTGTTTCTGAATTTGGTCCATTAAAAGTATGAAGAAAACACATTTAGGACAGTTCAAGGGAACCTCATTTCTCCCATGCAAAAAGAAAATGTCCTCAGGCCAAAACCAACTGAAATCTGACAAAATGTATGCTAGCACAGCCATCATCCTTACAAATCTTCTGCCTTCCCTAATGCAAAAGGCTTTTACTGGCACATATCTGAACTACACCTTGAAAATGCTATGCCAGTAGACATGCTATTTGTTTGAAAAACAAGGTTTCACCCACAGTTTGCCATATTCCACATATGCAGTATCATATTTTAACATTTTGTCAAAGGGCTGCAAATGCAAAAGACGCAAATTCACCTTTGAAGCCCAAACCGAATGGAATGTCTTAGTGCAACAGCAGCAGAAACAGCAGATGTGGGTGATGCTGCAATTCCATTACGTACCTGCAAAATAAATTTTGCATTCAGAAGCAGTTAAGGCTGCACAAGAACACATAATTTTTTAAGTGTAACAACTGGTTTTTTACTTGTTTTTATGTACCAAGGGATGTTAGTGATCTACTGTAGCAGGGTTAAGAAAATGTTATTAATTCATTTTCCAAAGAAAGGTTATATTTGATTATTATGCCACAAGCTGTATTGTTTCTTCAAAGTATGGCTTTATGCTGAAAGGCAACTGTAAAAATAGCTTTTGCAGGGGAAAGTCATCTTTACTGATTCTCTGGATAGTCTACAGATTGGATACACTCAGTGTGCCTATAGGCAAACTGCAGCAGAAAAATAAAACCTGTGCAAAGGAGGCTGTCCCTGAATTCTCATTCTGACTCTTCTGTTAACCTAGACAAGCTATTCCTTTCTGGAAAATAAAATTGCAGTATTACTCAGTCAACCCTTCAGTGTTCATTTGCATTGTGTAGTGCTTTGAACTCTACATGAAAGCTAAGCAAAAAATGGATTTCCCCTCCTCACTCCTCTTTGTCAGCACAAAAAGTTGAACTTATATCTCCAAATCATTAAAAGTCCTACTTCTTTTTGCCAGTTACTATTTTAAAAAATCTATTTATAGGCTCTCCTGGAGCTATGTGCAGTCTATAATGTCAGAAATTTGTCCCCAGGATCTATATATGCAACTTCCAAGAGCAAAAGATGACTTAGAAGAAAGAGGCCATTCTGGCAGTTGCTCTTCCTTGAAGGCCTAGTACTTTAAAGAGAGATTTTCACTAAAAAGAAAAGAGTGCTTAATTATGATTTAATATTTTTTTGTTTGCAGTTCTAATTTCTTGCTTCTCCAAGTTTTTATACATGAATACAAAGATGTGCTCTCTAAGCCTGCCTTCTACTTCATTCCTGACTTTGCAAGAACCAAAATGCTGAACTGGAATTACCCTTTTCAGAATCACACCATGCAGTGGGGCTGTTGAACACACCACTAAAAGGACTCTGTGTGTGTGCACATGTAAATCAAAATTTCCTCTGTGTAAACTGTTCTGCAAATAATGGTAATACATGCAGCTACACATAGCACAGTATCTTGTAAAGAAATCATTAACAAGATGTATTGAGGTTAACAACTATCCCTAAATACTTGTTTTCTCATCTTGCATGATCACTCTCACAGCTAAGCCCATCCAGCTGAGATTGTGTAGTGGACTTGTGAGGTACACAATGACCAATATCTAGACAACAATTTAAAAAAATCAGAGAAATCCAATTCTGTCCCTAACCCCAAGATCAAAGCAATGTATTATTACCTCTTTTTTAAGTATTTTATCTAGGATGGCCAACATACTGCCAAGAGAGAGGAAAGTTTCGTCCTCTTTCACAAGATCTGCATAAAAGCCACTGTAAAACAAATAATATGAAGAAAAACTAGATTAGAGGCAATAATGTCTTTGAAGAGGACACTGATAAAGTACTTTACAGTTAGTATTAATGGCATACATTTTGTATAGATGCTACACATTGGTTAACAGAAACCTAGCTCTAGCAGGAAGATCACAGCACTGTTGGTCTGACAGTCTTGAACTCTCTAAACCTGTCTCCATTCTGCACTGAAAAGAAAACAAAAATGTCTGAAGATATTCAGAATTCTGAAATTCTGTAAAAATTAGACTAAGACAAGACAAAAAGTCGAGTTTCTCAAAACAGAGCAGTTTGGCAATTTTTCCAATTGAAAAAAAAACTTTAAGGCACTTTCCTAGCAAAAACTCTAAATGAATACATTTGCACTAGCTGTCCTATCTCTATTAAAAAGAGTTTTAGAGAAAATTATTCTGATTAGTTCAAAGATTTTAAGGCTATGAGTAACAAACAAAACAAACATCTTTATTTTTCAAAGGAAGAAATTCTGGCTAAATTTGAGGAGACTAAGGCCAAAAAGATGACCATGGCAGACACAGAGGTAAATGGCAGTCTGTATAGACTCCCCTCAACCTTTTAATTATGTTGAAAATTAAATAAATAGGACCAACCTTACAAGAGCTTTGATTTCACTTTTGTCCATCTCTTTCACCAAATGAACAGGTACAGGGAGAAAATGTGCTAAACCTGTAGAATCAGTTGTTGCTGTTTTGATGGGAGGCACTGGAAACAGAATATTTTTCATATGCAATTCCAAAAATCTTTCTATTTTGACAGTTTCGTTGCTGTTTGTTCTCTTAGTTTCGTGTCCCGTTAAGGGATTTGAACCAGCCTTCTTTAGCAGATGTGATTTGGTGCTCAAATTTTGTAAAAATGACGTGTCTAGATAAAAAGAAAGAGTGGGGTTTCACAGGTATTAATTATGTGGTAATTTTTGAAAATAGAGTACACTTGCATTGATAGTATGCATGTTTACTTCCATGCACTAGCTCCAATGTTTCCTGCCACAGATGTTATTTTTTCAGTGCTACTATATTTGTTTTAATCCAGTCAAAGGTGATAAACAATAATAAATCTTATGCCCATATTTTTGACACAGAAAACAGTATCCTCAAAGTGCTACTTTTTGGCATGATGTCTGCTGGCTTCAGACAAGCTGAAGACATGGCCTTGAGTGAAGCCTCACAGCGCTTCAACAGTCACTTGCTGAATACCTGCTTGCTCAATTATTTTAATCCACTGGTGTTAATTATAATAATTTTGAATTTCTGTATGAATCCATTTATTGATCATATTTGCTTGAAGAAAGGGAAATTACCTTCATATGTCAACCATTTCCAGTAGGGTTTATGTGCTGCTCTCACATTTTGAATAGATTCAACAGCACTAAAAGAGAAACCGGATTAACAGTATCAGGAGTAACAAAAATAGAGGAAACAACTTACGTCAACCAAAAAGCAAACCCAAAGAATCCAGCTGAAAATGAACAAGCTCTGGTCTCTTCCAAGAATGCAGAACAGAAAGATAAAGAGAATGAGATCAATGTGCAGATTAATTGGAAAGATTAGATTTAAGAGTCAAAAAAAAAAACCAGTGAAGAACACACACAGCATGTACACACATTGAGTGAAATCCCAACCCCATTGCTGGAGGAAGCACACCTGTCCAAGTTCAAGAAAGGCAAAGTTTCTCCTGCCTGTCAATGCCCTATGCCAGAGATTTTATCTACACAATGTAAAGATCTTATTAGATTCACTCGAAAGCAAGACAATCTGTTCAGGAACCAAATAAATCACATTCCCTGCTATTCTTTATGTTGAAATTTTCTTTTTATTATCGCAAGTAATTGCAACACTGTGGGAAAATGGTCCTACTACATTAGCTATCATACAAAATTACTTCAGATCATATTAAATACAGAAGAAAGTCTCTGTAGTTGGATTATTTGTAAGGTGTTCAGGAGCTGGACTGGTATGTTGAATAAATCAACTCTATATTACCTAGGATGATAGCAATCTGAGATACCACAGTTGGTGGACAAGAAAAAGAGGACACAGTCTATGGGATGCACTGACAGCAAAATAACTCCATCAGTTTACTAAAAGCAACTCAGCCCACAGCCCATGTGTATCTACACTGTTTCCCTGACCCATCTGAGCTCTGAGTTCTAACTAACACAGCCAACTAGCAGGTGCTGCCACCGAAGTGCATGAGAAGCATTACTGCTGGAAAAAGCACAGGACAGCTACTGAAGTGAGAGAGAGACTGAGGACAGAAAGTGGAGGTGTGGAGGAGATAGTACAGAGAGAAAGACACTGTTTTGATGTAGGACTGCTTCAGGCTCAAGGTTCAGAATGCTTTACTAGGCCAAGACTGACCACTGTGCAAACACAGTCTTAGTGTCTTCAAAAAAGAAGTTAGACTTGAAATTGAATTATTTTGGTACAGCTCTACACCATTGAGTGCTTTTGCACCCCAAGCTGCAATGCTCTGAATTCCAGAAACACAAGGATTCATCAAGACTAGCTTTGCACAGCATCAGCTCTTACTGATGAGAGAAAGGTTAGCTCCAGTCATACTACAGCAACTGAAGTGGCTCTGGGGTCTAAAGAACTAATCCTTGCAAGTGCATACTGCCCCAAATACTAGCTGTCATTAATTGGCATTGCCCTGATTGCAGCAGGACTGTCTCAGCATCCTATAGATGGATTTCTATAGGATAACACGGCCCAAGAATAAAATAGGTTATGGTTTTCATTCTGTAAGATCTCGGAACTTGAAATAATTTCAGAAACAAAAGTATACAAAACTGTACCTTGGATGGGTTGTTCTAAAATTCTTCATATGCTTACCTTAGACAAGGTGCCATTTCTCCAGTTATTTGAGGTATAGGATCTCCAAGCAAAGTTTTTACAGTCATGCAGACTGATTCAGCCAATGATTTCAAGTGGTATCCACCCTAAAAAAATATTTTGTGTCAACTAAGGGACAAGTACTTTTAACATCTCTCTGAATATCATGATAGAAAATAAATTATACTTTTTAAATGCATCTTATTTACAGAAATGGAAGATGACATACATCTAAATCAATGATTTTAAATATGAAAACAGTAAGTTAGCAGCTACCTGCTGTACTTCACTGGCATCTCACAATTCAACTCATTTTTTTGTGGTTCAAGTTACTTCAAAAATTAGTCATGACTTTGGCATGAAACCCCTGGAAACATGTGCCTTCTCCACTCCCATCCACAACATGCCATCTTCAACAATTTTTGTGGAAGATTCCTTAGAAGGCAAATGCTATCACTGTTGTCTGTAATGTCTAAACAAGAGAAATCTCTCACAGTCTCACTCTTTTCAGATGTGGCTGCCTAATGGTTTGGCAGAATTTGGAGAACAAGATGGATTTAAGATTGCTAGGTAGTAAGAAGGAAGCAACCTATCACCTATGGAGCAGTCACATCATCTGTAGTAGGAGTAAATGCTTATTTGCACTTCAGCTAGTAGTCAAACATATCTGTAATAACCTGCTAGAGGGAAGGATGGTGGAAGAAAGGTCATGCAAAACAGAGGTCAAGTGAATCAATTAGTAAACAGTTCACTCTTGGAGACCTTGCTGGCAGCAATATTTCCACACACTTGTTTACCTGAAAAGCCACCATTTTTCTAACATGCAGCAGAAATAGGGAATTGAAATCTAGATTTCAGGAGAAAACATTTTTAATTGTTTAAAAATAAAGAATAAATAAAGCTCTTCAAGAGCTTGCATACTGGCTTTTAATCAAAAAAGAGAATTTTGTAAGTGCTCCACTACTAATTAAGAGTATATTTAGGTTAAACTCTCCTGGAAAAAAGACATATTTGTAAAAACATTGGTAATGCAGCCTATTCACTAAATATATTTTAATGAGTTCAGGACTGTCCAGAGCAGTAAACTAGTAACTGTTCACAAGAACTGAACAGATTTTTTTGAATGATAAGCATATGGTTCCTCTGTTTCAAGAGTTCGCAGTATAAAAGCATTGTCAAATCTTACACATGTTTGCATTCCTGATACACAAAGGGAAGAAAAAAAAAATTATTAAGAAGTTTTTCTTCCTAGCTTCTAGTTTGTTATAAATGGCTCTAATACAAAGACTCTCCCTCGGGAGTGTATTTCAAAAATCTTTACCTCTAGGATGACACACAGCTTTCCATTGGCTAACTGCATCAGGAAATGGGTAAGGTGGGCAAAAACCTCAGGAGTGGCATTCATCTGACCCTAAGTCAAAGCAAAATTTTTAAGAAATGAAACTGTGAATCAAAAACATTGCTAAGAAACCAATATATATGTATATATATGGCATAATCTGTCTTTACAAGTCTTACAGTGTCTAATGAACTCGGGCCAGCCTAAAGACACAAACATGTATTTTCAGCTTGATCAAACTGAATTTCACTTAGCAATCACAGGTCATTAAAGAGGTGGGAATATTTTCTGAACAGATTCATGACTGACAATACAAAAAACACAAATTACTTACTTCTGGGTCTCCAATTCCAGAATCATATCCAGAGGAGACAATAACCAGTTCAGGATCAAACTGTTATAAAACAGAGACAGTTGTAGCACAGTCTTATGTCCTGTTAGCAGTTTTGTACTGATTTCAACTGTACCATGATCAGCTGTTATTTCAATTAGAATATGAAACACAAGTAAAGATTCTCCTTGAGTAAATTACCCTTTTACACTATTTTCATCCCTGCTGCAGAAACTGTAGATCATTATATTTAATATTTAAAAGCTAAAATTCCATAATACTATTCAGTTCACCAAGATAACACCATACCAGCAGAAATAATGTGTTAACTGTGCTACTGGCAATTACTGCATTTCTATAAAATATTCAATGGTAGGCGCTTGAGAAGCATTTAAGAAGAAGTCTTTGGCAGTAAAAAATTACCTCAAAAGCCATTGGAAGCAACACATGGAAAAATGCAGCAAGATAATCTGAATTTTCCATCCCAATCTAAAAAATATGAGAAACATTGGGCATGATTTCCTGTTGGAATGAAAAATTTTCTAAGGTTCTTCAAGACTTTAGGGAAAGATAGAAAAAGTTAAAGATTTGGGAATCTTTTGAAGTCCAGTATAATAAACTCTATTTAAGTAAAGGGCATAAATATCCACTATTTCTAATCTTAAGAACGAGCTTCAGTTCTCTGCTAAACAAGAATGGATGTAACCATCTCCTGAAACACTTTTGCATCGGATGGCTAAGCAAGATATCCAAGTAAAAATGAATGTGTAAGTTTGTCTCTCCCTTTTTAAAATGTTATCATCTTCTGAGCCATAGTTTTCAGCAGACATTGCACTGACAGGATGCACACATGTGCTAAGACATCTGCCAAGCAAGTGAAGAAGTGCACCTTCTCAGAAAGCATTACATAACAACAAGCTACAAAGCTATTGAACTTGCTTTGTTGTGCTGTAAACAATACTTACCTTATTCCAAGGCAAATTTATGTTAAAACCTTTTCCTTTTCCCTGACCCACAGCATCATAATCAGATTCTTTGAGTGATGGCCAGAATTCCTGATGCTCATAACGATGCCAGGAAAAGTATAAAACACTGAAAATAAAAATTAAAAAAAAAAAAAATCCAACTTGACAGAAAGATTCCGGAAATTACTTTATATCCTGAACCCAGTGACTGTATTGCCTGAAAGCAAGAAAATAAAATTGTCCGTTCTCCTTAGTTCTCTTAAAGGACCTGAACTGTGAAAATTGGTCCTATGCTAAAATTAACCTAAAAATTAATCTGCTAAAACTGTCTTATATGCATGCAATCCATACAGATCCAAGACAAGGAATTTTCAGAACAGCAGACTTGTTTCTGGAACCTCCGTATGGGGATTTTCCAAAATCAACACAAAGCCCATGTGTTTTATTCAGCGACTACTTAGATTTTAACTGAGTGAATCATGAATACAGAGAATAGATGTATTACCTGAGTACTGACAAACCAAGGTAATCATATTGCTCATTTTGTGTTTATATTCCTTAAAAAAAAAAGTAAACCTGTTCTACTTTATTTTAAATTTTCCCCTCTAACAAGTAAAAAAAAAAGCAAGGCAAATGTTTTGCAAGATTCTAGTTTTAGAAGTTTAAGAAATCTTATTCTCTATGGAGGCAAACAATCTTTAAACAGCTAACATTAAAAAAAATGAAAGATAAAAATCCTTCAAACCTTGGATCCTCTTCAAATATATATTGAGTTCCTTGCCCATGGTGCACATCCCAGTCAACAATAAGGATTCTGTATAGATCCATAAAAGAAAACATTCAGTAAAAGAACCACAGCATCTTAATCTACAGAAAGTACAAATGAAATACATTTTTCTGAACCAACAGGAACATGACACCCAGAAATCTCTAGACATTACTCTAAACCAATACAATGTCAAACTGTTATCTGCATATGAAAAGCTTATCCAGAGACAACCACGCACTTACCTCTGTAGACCGTATTTGAGTTTTGCATATTCTGCTGCAATAGCAACATTGTTGAACAAACAGAACCCATTAGCTGCATTTCTCTGGCTGTGGTGACCTGGAGGTCTGAACCAAAGTATTATAAAGTTATTCACAACAAAAGAGATTCTGCCAAGAAATTAAAACTTTCTCATGTATTTTCTTACCTTACTAATGCTATTCCATTGTGCACCTTCCCTGACATCACAGCATCCACCAGCTGTAAAGTTGCTCCTACTGCTAGTCTGGCACAGCGGTAAGTGTTCTGAAAAAGAGAAACTCATAGTTATCCTGATTACTCATCAACTTGTGAGAAATGAGTGGAGGGGGTTCGTTGTGACAGGTCATTAAAGGTTAAAATTAATGATGAGGTTATGTATTAATTGTTAAAGTTAATAAGGGGGTTCTGCGTTAATAGTTTATAATTGAATTTTCTGGAAGGGTTTTTCCTCCACAGGGATAGGCTAGGTGGAACTGGCGGGAAGATTG
>VXAU01001284.1:9038-19199 GCA_013399695.1 Formicarius rufipectus
GGAGTGCAGCTGGAACTGGGGGGAGTGCAGCTGGAACTGGGAGGTGTGCAGCTGGAATTGGGGGGAGCACAGCTGGAACTGGGGGGAGCACAGCTGGAACTGGGAGGAGCAGGTCTGGGAGCTGCTGCCACCAGCCGGTGTGTGCACAGGGGCAGCACCGAGCCTGGAGCTGCAGAGCAGCTGCACAGAGTGTTCCTACACGGAGTGACTGTTCCCTGAGGGCCACTGTGTAGATCCCCGAGGGCATTTCTGTACCACCCTCCCCTCCCTACAGCCACATCGTGGAGGGTTTGGAAGCTTCTCCTGGCTGGTGCAGGTAACGTGGCACCTGCTGCTGGCAGTGTCTGTGTAGCTGATGATTGTCCTTGGCACAGGAGAACCAGGACAGGGAGCCTGGGAAGCCTCAGGCAAGGTCAGTGAGGCAGAAGAAGCTGCTGTGGAAGCATGAAGTGTCTGTGTCCCCAGGAGTTCATCCTCCAGCAGTTCTGAGGTGTTAAGAGGGCAGCACAACTGGTGGTCTTTGCTTTTGCAGTGCTGTTCCCAAAGGGAGGGGTGTTTGGGGTTTCCTGGAGAGCAGGGAGGTGGCCCTGCAGAGCACAGCAGGTGAGGGCTGGCAGGGCCTGCCCAGGGAAGCAGCCGAGCAAACGTGGGATGTTGGGATTTGAACTTCCCAGCAGGAAAAGGGTGAGGCAGTCATGGAGAGGTGCAGTGTGGTGGGTACAGCAGGGGGGTCAGGCAGCCCAGGAGGAGACTCAGCACCCGTATAAACCTGGAACTTTGGATTCTGCAGTGGCTCTGATGAGCTGGTGGTGTCCAGGTGAGTGGTGGATGTGATTCACCCATCAGGGCTGGGAAGTGCTTTTGGTGCCCTCTTGTCTTTCAGTCTGTGCCACACAGATCTGTGCAGCAGAGTTCAGCTGCACTGGGAGGGCTGCTCTGTTACTGTGCCTTTAAAAGAGGTGTTTGACATCTTAGGAAGCATTTTTTATTGTGGGAGAAGCTCAGTGATGGAATGTGTTTGCAAAAATCATGGAGTCACTGAGGTTGGACAAGCCCTCTGTGGCCACTGAGTCCAACCCAGCCCTGCCAAGGCCACCACTGACCACGGCCCCACGTGCCACATCCACAGGGAGTGGGACTCCACCCCTGCCCTGGGCAGCTGTGCCAGGAATGGACAGTCCTTTCCGGGAAAAAACTATTCCCTGCTCCTTTTCCAGTCCCTCTGTCCCCAGCCTGGAGTGTTCAGGGCCCTGTTGTGACCTGGCACTTGGCCTTGTTGACCCTCACCCTGTTGGCCTCAGCCCACAGATCCACCCTGTGCAGGTCCCTCTGCAGGGCCTTCCTGCTTTCCAGCACATCCACATCCCACCCAACGTGGGGTTGGCCATGAGCTGCCTGAGGTGCCCTCGATGCCCTCAGACCATCACGAAGGGTGTGAAACAGGGCTGGTCCCAGTGCTGATCCCTGTGTGACCCCACTGGTGCCCGTTCCCAGCTGGCTGGGACTCCCTCTCCCCACCAGTCCCTGGGCCACCAGGCAGGTTTAGCCCAGTGAAGGGCTCACCTGTCCAGGCCATGGGCAGCTGTTTGCTCCAGGAGAGTTCCATGAGGAACTCAGGCCTTTCTCTGATCCCTGAGCAGGTCACCCTGTCCCAGAAGCAGCTGAGGCTGGTCAGGCAGGACCTGTCTCACACCTGTGCTGTGTGTGCCATGTGCTCACACTCAGGGCCATCTGCTCCGTGCCCTGCCCTGGCACAGCGGTCAGGATGGCAGGCCTGGGCTTCCCTGCATCCTCCTGCCCACCCAACTTGGAGATGTACATCACATTGGCACCTCCAGGGGTTGGGACCACCCTGCTTAGCCAGGACTGATGGTAAATGACTCATGTTCCCCTCCAGAGAGGCCTGTCCTGAAGGAGGTGGATGGATCTGGGATTCCTCGTCCCTGCCCAGCCTGACCCTGTGTCCTCCCCTGGCACCCCTTTGCTCACCCCTGATCCACTCTTTGGCTCTCCAAACCTGTTCTCCTCCCCTCCCACGTTTCTCTCTGGGTTCTGCCTCCCTGTTTTCCTCCCCAGTTCCCCTTCCTCCCCTGGCTCATCCTCCTCATTGTGCATCAGCAAAGTGGGGAGAAGAAAATAATGAACCAACTCTAGGAAGTAATTAGGAGGTTGGGGTTTAATTACGTCTCCTTCCTCCACCACTCCAGCACATGGAGCTCAGTTTTGGCAGCTGGAGACATCACCAAATTCAGACTGTCCCTGTTGGCCTGGACTGGGACAGCCTGGAAGAGGCAGAGTGGGGCAGGGGTTTGGCCCTGGCAGGGGAGGGGTGTGACCCTGTCCTGTCCCCTTGCAGCACGCCAACGAGGACGTGGAGAGGATGCTGTTAGGAAACAAGTGTGACATGGAAGATAAAAGAGTTGTCCCTAAAGCAAAAGGTGAACAGGTGAGTGTCACACAAAAACTTCCTTGTCCAAGGCAGCAAAGCACTGCCAGGACTTCCCACCAGCTCCAGGGGTCGGGGTGCCCCAAGGGGATGTGACAGGGTAGGAACAAAGGACCTGGATTTGCTCAGGAGTTGCTGGGAATGTTTTCTTGGAAGCTGCCATGAATGGGATGAGTTCAGCTGCAGTTTCTGCTGCTTCTGATCACTCAGAATTCCCAGGCATCCTTTAAGTTCCTCAGCATGTGACAGTGTGTGGTGTCTGCCCTCTTACTCCCAGACACTGATTGTGAGTATTTAATACACTTGAATTGCTGTTACTGAAGCAGGAAGTTCCAAAACTTCTTCTGAGCCACCTTGTCTGGCCGGTGCTGCAGGGGCTGGGAGAGTCACAGCATCCCAGAATTCCTGAGGCTGGAAAAGCCTCCCCAGCCCCCAGAGCCCACCCTGTGCCCAGCCCAGAGCACTCAGTGCCACGGCCACTCCTGCCTTGGGCACCTCCAGGGCTGGGCACTCCAACCCTCCCTGGGCAGCCCCTGCCAGGCCCTGCCCACCCTTTCCAGCCCCAAATCCCTCCCCATGTGCCCCCTGGCCCTGCCCTGTCCCACNGGGCTGTGGGGCTCCTGCACCCCTGGGCACAGCTGGGCACCCCTGGGCACATCTGGGCTCATGCTCACATTCAGTATTCCCAGCTTTCTCCATGCTACTGGTCAGAACAGTGGCAGCTCCCCGGCCCCCTCCAGGCTCACTAACCCCCTCCCTCTCTCTCTCTGTGCAGATTGCCAGGGAGCACGGCATTAGGTTTTTCGAGACTAGTGCAAAAGCCAATATAAACATTGAGAAGGCATTCCTCACGTTAGCAGAAGACATTCTTCGAAAGGTAGGTGCTCACAGCATTCCTTTGGAACAATACCCTGCAACCTCACACCCCCCACCGTTGTTTCTGATGTTCCTCTGAGCTGTTGCGGGTCTGACTTGGGTGTGCTGAGCCAACGAGTCCCGGGAGGGCACTGTTGAACTTCTGGAGCTTGTTTGATGTTTTGTTGTTGTGGGGGTGGTACCTACGGGGAATAATACACATCAAAGAGGCGAGGAACTGAGATTTGTGGCTGTTTGGCCCTTAAACTCATGCTTGTGCTTGGAGTTAAAACATTTGCGTTGGTGAGGTGAGAATTGTCCTTTCCCTGCCACCATCTCTGTCACTACAGTGCTGAAACCTCCTAAGGGCCTGTTGGGAACAGCTCAGTTGTGGTGGATGGAACAGAGACACGAGCTCTGTCACTGCCACGTTCCCCACGATCAGCTCTGCCTTTTGGTGGGGGTTCTGTTGCCCCAGTTACCTGGTGGTTGGCTGCCTTTCCTGAAGTGTCCAATATACCACAGAGACGTGGAATCACTGAGGTTGGAAAAGCCCCCTGAGACCACGGGGTCCAATCGTCCCCCTGCACTGCAGGGGCCACCACTGGCCGTGTCCCCAAGTGCCACATCCACAGGGCCTGTAAATCCCTCCAGGGCTGGGCACTCCAAACCTTCCAGGGCCTGCCCACCCTTTCCATGAGCAAATCCCTCCCCATGTGCCCCCTGGCCCTGCCCTGTCCCACCTGAGGCTGTTCCCTCTGCTCCTGTCCCTGTTCCCTGGAGTGCTGGCACACAGGGCACACCTGGGCAGTTCTCTGTGGGCTGTGCCCAGGTCCTGTGACCCCAGAGCTGCAGGGCACTGCTGTCCCTGGCTCCCTGTCATCGTTCCTGAGCAGAACATGCATCTCCTTCCCAGAGCTGCCACTGTGGTGGTCCAGGGTTGAGCTGGGCTGGTTCCATGGGCTGTGCTCCATAGCCAAGGGCTCAGTGTACACAGTAACCCCTGTGCTGGAACATTCCTCCTGTGAGCAGAATGTGGAACTGTGGAGCTCAAGTCACATGTATTGGCCACCCTTGGAATTTTGCTTCTGCTCCCGCACAGATGAACCCCATCCCGAGCCTCATCCCTGCCCTCCTCCTCTGCCCCCTGTCAACAGTGTCACCCACTTGGCACTGCAGCTCTCAGTTGTTTCTTAATCGGTTTTTGACAAGCTTGATGTGAGACACTGGTTGAAAGTCCCTGGCCTTTGGTAAACAGGAGGTTGGGCTAGAACTTGTACCAACCCTTGGGACCTTAAATCTTCATTTATGGCCTCTATAATTGTCTGGAGATCTGGTGGATTCTTTTGCAAGGCTGTGACAGTTTAAAAAGGAATAGAGCGACTGAGGTGTGTTGAGGGTTTAGGTGCGTTTCCAGCCAGCTGGAAGTAGATGTTGGTGTAGGATCAAACCCACCTGAGTGGGATCTTTGCTTTGGTCCCACTGAGTTCCATCCTGTGACGAGGAGGGCTCTGTGTGTCCTCTGCCTTGGGAGCTGCTGTGCAGAGGAGCAGGAAGCAGAGGCTTGGAACAACCCCTCTTTATCCATAAAAACTGTGTTTTTTGAAGGTCATTAGTTCACATAATTTGAGTTCAGCTTGTGCTGGTTGTAGGCTGGGATTTGCTTTCCACTAAGTCCAGCGCTGGCTCTGAGAGAGGGACCTAAAATAGTTCCAGTTGACTTTGGGGTGGTCCCAGTTCAGACACTGGGTTTTTTCCCAGCTTTCCAGTTGTTTATTTAAATCAGACCTAACAGAAACCCACTTAAATTGGTTGTGGCTGTTTGTGCTGGAGCGGGGGGAGGCTTCCCTGCGTTTCTGTGCAGCTCTTTGTGCACATTCACTCCGTGTTCCCTGGTGCTGTCAGCCCGTGCTGGGGATGTGTGCCCACGACCGTCCCATCTAACTGTTGTCACTTGTTTCTTGCAGACCCCTGTAAAAGAGCCCAACAGTGAAAATGTAGATATCAGCAGTGGCAGTGGGGTGACGGGCTGGAAGAGCAAGTGCTGCTGAACCTTCTCCTCTCTCACCAATCGCCATCCACCGCCCCTTTTTTCTCGCTGCAAAACAAACCACTCTGCCCGTTTTTTAACCTTAAACCGATGTTTTGTTCCTCATCTTAACGAGCTCCTGCCTCCCCTTGGTTTTCTGGCTAGGACAGCTTGCCTACTCCAGTCTTCTCAACCACATGTATAGGAAATTCACCTCCGTGACTTCATTTTCCATGTACCTGCTCAACTCACCACTACGTTTGGGTTGTATTATAGCCCCGCCCCTCCTGCCATTAAACCCTAGAGCAATCATACTCAACTCTTCTGCAAATTGTATAAGAATAAAAGTTAGAATTAACAATTGATTTTGTACAACAGTGGAATTTTCTGTCATGGATCATGTGCTTGAGCCCCCATATTCTCTAGATGCATCAGCAAGAGCCAGGAAAACACTCATTTTCGCCTCGAGTCCGTCAGTGGGGTTTCTTTGTCCTGTGCCTTATGTGGAAAAAGGAACTTTTAATTTCACTTTCTTTTCTTTTTTTCTGGTGAAAGCATGTGCAGGAGGCATCCCATCCCCCGTGCCATTGAGTCCTGACCTCTGTAGTGATTGCTTTCTGTACCCGTTGGTGTCATGCATCGAGGACAAAGGGTGGTGCAAAACAAAGAGCAGACTCCGTGTAACCTGCTGTGTCTCCTTTGGCGATCCCGCCGTTCCCAGCTCTTCCTGCTGCCGGTTTCTTTTCTCCCTCTGCTGCTCTTTCCTTTCCTTTCTGCCTGCATGCTGCTTTGATTTGCATTTCTTCATGGTGTGATGTGTTAATGAAAAGGATGGCAACGCGGAGTGTTTGCCAAAAATGTCATACAAAGCACTGATTTAGCTTCCGAGGTAACGACGTGGAGATTCCTACTAACCCCTGTAGCCCTGCCCGTCACTAGTGACCCCTCCCCGCGTCCCCGGGGTGTCCCATATGGAAGTTATTTGCATGCACTAGTTTCTATGGAGGGTGATGTGGTTGTCGACTTTCTGTGTATGAATATAACATGCAATTCCCAAACTGACAGCGGGTCATTAACACGAGCTCCGAGGGTCTCTCCCCGTCAGCCGCTCCGAGGGGCTCGGGAGCCGAGCAGAGGGCTGAGAGGAACTGGATTGAAAGAGAAAGAGAGGGGAAAAACCAGCCAGTTGGCAGTTTAATTTATTACCTCCCTCAAACTTTCCACGTCCAGTGTCCGAAGCCGAGCCGGAGGTGCTGGGTGAGCCCTGCCCCAGGTCCCTGTGGTGCTGGGTGAGCCCTGCCCCGGGTCCCGGNTTCTGGGTGAGCCCTGCCCCGGGTCCTGGCGGTGCTGGGTGAGTCCTGCCCCGGGTGCCGGAGGTGCTGGGTGAGCCCTGCCCTGCCCTGGACTGGCTTTCCCAGCTCTCCTCCCTCTCTCCCGAGCCTCCTGCCGGTGTCACCCGCGGCCGTGGGCTCCGTCCCGGCTGGAGGAGGGTTCAGGACCGCCGGTCCCAGTGCCGAGCTCCGCGTTAAATCCCCGGTGGAGTCCTTGTTGCTCCTGCCGCGGCCCCGCCGTGCCTGCCCAGCCCCAGCGGCCCCTCCCGGGACACGCCTCTGCCTCGTCGGGACGGACTGCGCGATCCTCCAGCGCTTCGGGAACGCTGAGTGAATTTTACTGAAATGACGGTGTTTGAACGTGGAGCGCCTCGCTCGGAGCGGCTTCCCCGGAGTGACCCACCGAGGTGTCTCCTTCCCGTGTAGAACCTCCCCGAGGTGTGGCCCCGTCCCTCTGTATCCCCTTCTGTCTCCGTGTGTGTTAACCCTTCCCAGGCGAGTGGCCGCCGGGGCCGGCGTTGTACAGAGTCCGGCCGCTTCTGGTTAAACCTGCACTTTCTAACGTGATCAAAAAGGGAAAAAATGGCAAAATATACATCATGGATTTTTTTTGTATAATCCTTGTTTTAAACGTCAGCTTTCTATTTGCTTCCAGGGGCTCGGCTCCCTCTGTGTAAGCCCTTGTAGACGCTGTGCAAGCCACAGGTAGAGCCCCGGCCACTTGCTGGTCCTACTCGCTGCCGCCTCCGTTCCCCTCCTCCTTCCCCGGTTAATAAACTGAAATATTTCTATTCGGTCTATTTCTGTTCCTGTCCAACACGAGTTGTACCCGCGGCCGCGGTGGGGTCGAGCAGCACGAGTCGGTGCCCGTGCTAAAAAGAGAGACCCACCCCCTCCCCAGATAAGAAATGTCGGAGGAATTGGCAGCGGTTTGGTTTCTGCTGGTGTCTGAACTCCCCGCCGGTACCAAACGAGCTGCTGCGAAGCCTGTGCTGGGCAGAGTCGGCGGGCAGAGCCCCCTCGGTGCCCCCGGCCCGGCCCACGGGCGGGGCTCGGCGCCGCCTTCGTGTCACAAAAACCTGTTAAACCATTCGATTGGTCCCGAGACCCCAAACCTGAGCTCGGCTCTGCCCCACGAATGCCACAGGCCGTGGGCACCGCGGCGCTTCGTGCTCTCGGACTCGGACGGTGGAATAAAACAGCATCAAGGTCTTGGATTAATTCCCATGCCGACAATTTTTTACTTAATCTTTTAATATTTTTGCTACTCCACTCTGGCTTTTTATTTAAAACACATTCTTTTGTACCACTTACTGTATCAAATTGTATAAAAGATCACTGTCCCATTCTTGGTCCTACCAAGAGCAAATAAAAGCTTTTATAAACTTGCAGTGGTGACTTCCTGGGCCCCCTTAAACTCCCTCTGGCTCCGGCCCCGGCTGCCCCTGGGGAAGGTGGGATGATTCTCCCCCCTCCCGGCCCTTCAGCAGTGGTTTGTCTGCAGGCAGAGCCGTTCCCTCCGCCTTTCCCAAAGCCGCAGGTGGAGCCCCCGTGGGGTGCGAGCTCTGCTGGGGCCTCCTCTGGGACAGGACCTTGGCCAGCAGTTCGGGAAAGGAGCTTTCCCAGCCCGTCCCTTGTCCCACGGATGGGAAGCACAGGTGGGTGTTGCAGCTCTCCAGGAGCGCCCAGAGCTGTGCCAGCATTCACAGCCCAGCCCGTGTCCCTCCCACCCTGTCCCGCAGCCCCCGGGGCCGGGGGTGTGTCCGGGGCTCCCGCAGCCTTTGGGGGGTCCGAGATGTCACTTCCCTGCAAAACCCACCGAGGGCTCGTCCCAGTCATGGCAGAAGATGCGTTTCTGCTGCTGCCCTTCTTCTGCCACAGTGCCTCTGTTCCCACAACGTTCCTGCTTCCACCGTGTCCCTGTTCCCTTGGTGTGTCCCTGTTCCTATGGTGTGTGTCTGTTCCCATGGTGTGTGTCCCTGTTCCCATGGTATTCCCGCTGCCACAGTGTTCCTGTTCCCATGGTGTCCCTGTTCCCATGGTGTCCCCGTTCCCATGGTGTCCCTGTTTCCACGGTGTCCCTGTTCCCGTGGTGTCCCTGTTCCTATGGTGTGTGTCCCTGTTCCCATGNTGCTCTCGTGCTGTTCCTGTTCCCGTGGTGTCCCTGTTCCCATGGTGTGTGTCCCTGTTCCCATGGTATTCCCGTTGCCACAGTGTCCCTGTTCCCATGGTGTGTGTCCCTGTTCCCATGGTATTCCCGTTGCCACAGTGTCCCTAATCCCGTGGTGCCCCTGTATCCGTGGTGTCCCTGTTCCCCGGTGTCCTGCTTGTCCTTGTCATCCCTATCAGTGAGACGAGGCTTTCCCCATCCTCTTCCTGTCACTGTATCCTCCCTGCTCCCCATCCCTGCTCCATCCCATTCCTGCTCCATCCCCCGTCCTACCCCTTCTCTGTTCCTGTTTCACCCCTCTCACTGTTCCATCCCTGTTCCATCCAATCCCTGCCCCATCTTACCCGGCAGCACCCGCCGTGCTCGGCCTGGGGGTGCCTGGGGGGCGTCTGTGGGGTGGCAAGCGACAGGTGACACGTGCCCGGGGCTGGGCACAGGGGCGGGCACTCGCTGCTTCCTCCCCTCCTTCATCCTCCTCATCGCAGTCTCCAGGGTGAGGATGCAGCCAGCAAAGGAGGGGGGCTCTGGGAGGGAGCGTGTTCCCGGCGCGGGAGGTGCGGGGACTCCACGGGTCTGGTGTCCCCCGCTCACGGTGGCCGTGGGTCCCCAGGTGCAGGGGCCCTGGCGGGGGGCCCCGCCATAGGNAGGGCTGTCCCTGCCGGGGGTCCCCGCGATAGGGCTGTCCCTGCCGGGGGTCCCCGCGATAGGGCTGTCCCTGCCGGGGTCCCCCCTCTCCCTGTGCCGGTGTCATCCCTGCCCCGTGTTTGTGCCTCAGCGCTGCCTCGGGGGGTCTCAGGCGGCCGATCGGGGCGTGGGGCGGCATCGGGGTCCCCCGCCTGTCCCACACCGGTCCCTCTGTGCCCCTCGGGACCCCGAAGTCCCTCCTTGGAACTCCCTCGGCAGCTCCCGGCGACTGCGCTCCCCCGGCAGCGGGACGGGATGGGGGCGCTCCGGAACGTCCCGAGCCCCGTTCGCTCGGCGGCCGGAGGGACCCGAAAACCCGGGACCCCGGAGGGAGCCGGAGCTGAGCCCACCCGGGACCCCGGAGGGAGACGGGGCTGAGCCCCTCCCGGGACCCCGGAGGGAGTCGGGGCTGAGCCGCTCCCCACCCTGAGGGGCAGCGAGTGTCCCCGGGACACGCGGAGCGGCGCCACTGGGGGTGCCCGGCTCGGGGGGCGATGCCCGGCCCGGAGGGCGATGCCGGCCCGGGAGCGATGCCCGGCTCGGGGGAAATGCCCGGCCAAGGAGGGGATGCCCGGCCCCGGGGGCGATGCCCGGCCCGGGGGGGATGCCCAGCCCGGGGGTCCCCGCCCGCCGCCGCCTCCCCCCG
>VXAU01001284.1:25237-52426 GCA_013399695.1 Formicarius rufipectus
GCCTCTCCGAGGACGTCGTGAGCTTCTTCGCCCGCGAGCGCATCGACGGCAGCATCTTCGTGCAGCTCAGCGAGGAGATCCTGGCCGACGATTTCCGCCTCACCAAGCTCCAGGTGAAGAAGATCATGCAGTTCATCAAGGGCTGGCGCCCCAAGATCTGACCCCGCGCTGGGGAGCCCCTGGACCCCGGCCCTGCTCCCGTGGGGCAGCACTGGGGGTCCTCCTCCCCCGGCAGCTCGGCCCCCTTGCCCAGCCCTCCCCCCTTCCCGTTTTAACACTGGACAGCAATTTTGGCCCCAACGGGCTGGAAAACACTGGATTTTGCATTGACTGGTTTAACTTAATCCTTGTGGATTAGCATAATAAACCTAAGGGAGAGTAATGAGCTGCTGGAGAAGGCCCCTGCTCAGGGAACGGGAACACGGGTGGGGAGGGCCCTGGGGGTCTCTCCCATTCCTGCAGACACTTCGCACCTCTTGGGAGGAGATTCATGGCTCCCCTGCAAGAGACGATGTTGCTCTCAGAGCTGTTCCAGGCTGCTTGCTCCCCAGGGGGATTTCAGGGCCTGCAGGGAAGCCCCCCACCTGAGGGACCCTCGGGCACATCCCTGCATGCAGCAGCATCCCAGGCCCTGTTCCCAGAGCAGGGGCAGATCCCGGCAGAGCTGACCCTCACCCCGGGAGGGCTGGTTACCAGTCCTGGGCCTCCCCAGCAGGCAGGAAAGGCAGGAGGAGGTAATGCCTCAGCCCAGTTTTCCTCAGGAGCTTTGAGAAACAAGCAGAGGTGACATAAAGAGCAGCACCTTCTGGGCCAAGCCCTGCCATGGCACAGGAAAACGGCTGGAAGCTGGAAAGGAAGCTGAGGGGAGGAGGGGGCAGGCCAGTGACAGGTGCCCAGAGATTTACAGCCTTTTAGTTTAACTTGAGCTCTCCCCACGGGGAACCCTTCTGGCCTTTGGCTGCTTGATCTGCAATTACAGGCGGGTCCATCTGCCAGGATCACCTGCCAGGATCACCCACGGCAGCGCTCGGGGCCAGACAGAGCCAGAGGCTCCTCACAGCCCCCGAGTGATGGCAGAGGGGACAGAGCTGCCATCCTCACCCTCCCCACAGCCCTTCTGTGGGTCCCTGCAGCCCTTGGGAGGGGAGCCCAGGGCACTGCCTGAAAGCTTCAGTCCTGACTCCTTCCTCGGTGCTGCCCCAGGGAGAGGGGAGGAGAAGCAGGATGGAGTCCAAACCCAGGAGACGGGGCTTTATTTTGGTAGATGTTCATGGGAAGGCAAGGCCTCGGCTCCAGCCACGTGCTGGATGCTACTGGCCAGACTGGGAGCTCTGGAGGCCACAGCACGGAGGTGAAGGCAGCAGGAATTCCCTCTCCAACACGGAGAGGCTGGCCCAGCTGGCAGGGGACGGATGTGCCCAACACACAGCGGCTGATAAGGCACTTGAAATGACTACAAGCCCTGAGGCAGTCTGGTGCCCCCCTCCTCCCTCCCTTCCCTGCCTCCCCCGGTGCTTTGGAGATTACCCTCCAGACAAGGGGGGACCCGGAGCCCCTGCCGGGTGCCCTCAGGGGTGGAATTTCTTGCCGGGGCTGTTGGCGTGGTCCAGCAGCAGCTGGCACGGTGTGAATTGGCTGCCGTAGACGGCCTCGTACTTGCGCAGCTTGTCCACCAGCTGGCGGGCTCCATAGGAGTCTGCGAACCTGAAGGGACCTGCAGGCACACGGGCACGGCGGTGGCAGGGGAGGGACGGGCACCGTGGGGCCCGCAGGGGGACAGTGCCGGGTCTGCCCAGCCCATGCTGCTCCCCAAGAGACCCCCAGTCTCTCGTCAGGGTGACCCAGGGCACTGCTCACTGCACACCTGCACTGGGCAGAGGCCAGGGCTGACTCGAGCGCTGGGGACAAGCCAGGACACAGAATCCTGGAATGGTTTGGGTGGGAAAGGACTTTAGACACCACCTGGCTCCACACCCCCTGCCACGGGCAGGGACACCTCCCACTATCCCAAGTTGCTCCAAGCCCTGTCCACCTGGCCTTGGACACTAGCAGGGATGGGGCAGCCACAGCTTCTCTGGACAACCCACGCCAAGGCCTGTCCACCCTCACATGGAGGAACTCCTTCCTAATATCCAATCTAAACCTACTCTCTCTGTCAGTTTGAAGCCATTTCCCCTTGTCCTGGCACTCCATGCTCTTGGGGCGGCTCCCTCAGTCTGAGCTTGGCTCAAGGAGGGAAAGCACCAGGAATATGGCAGAAGCACCACCTCGTGCCCAAGAGCCCTTGGTGACCTCCAGCTGTGACCCAGCCCTCAGCTTGTGCCTCACCCACAGCCCAGGGCACCCCCACAGACACCCAGCCAGGTCACAGGTGGGTCCTGGAGAACCTTGTGCCTGATCCTGGCTGGGCCCAGCACGTCCCTTGGCTGGAAAAGTATGGCTGAGGTTATCAGCTCTGCTGTGTCTGTGAGACGGGGGGGAAAGGTGGGTCCCTGGGCTCCACCACACCCACCTGGGGAAGTGGCAGTGGCAAGACAAGGTCACAGAATTATGTGGGTTGGAAAAGCACTGCCAAGGCCATCACTAGCCCATGATCCCAAGTGCCACATCCACATGCCTTTCACATCCCTCCAGGGACAGGCACTCCACCCCTAACCAGGGCAACCTGCGCCAGGGCTGGACAACCCTTCCCACGCAGACATCCCCCCTGATATCCAACCCAAGCTTCTCCTGCTGCACCTGGAGCCCGTTTCCTCAGGCTGCAGCTCACACCCGGCCTTTCCTCCTGCCCTGCCCCACGGCCACCAGCCCTCAGCGAGGCTCTGGAGCCCGGCCCGAGGCACTCACCTCCCAGGCAGGGCGGGAAGCCCAGGCCAAACACAGCCCCGATGTCCCCCTCGACGGGGGAGCTGAGGATGCCCTCCTGCAGGCACATGGCTGCCTCGTTGACAAAGCGCGTCACCAGCCGCATCTGGATGTCCTCGTCAGTGCAGCTGCAGGGACACACCCGTGGGGCTGGGGGAGCAGCACGTGGGGCTGGGACACACCCCCAGCTGGGGTGGGGATGTGACCCCTGGCAGCGTCCCTATCTGCACGAGGATCAGGACTAAGTTCTGGGACATGTCCTGAAGCAGGCACATCAGGACCACAGAGTGGTTGAGGACGGAAAGGACCACTGGGGCTCGTGCAGTGCAAGCCCCCTGCTCAGGCAGGGTCCCCTGGAGCACATCACTCAGCGTGGGTTGAGATGGATTTGGAATAAAAGGAAAGGCTTGATCGGGGTCCATGTTCAGCAATGTCATGGAATCCCAGACTGGTTTGGGTGTGAAGGGACCTTAAATCTCATCCCATCCCACCCCCTGCCATGGGCAGGGACACCTCCCACTATCCCACATTGCTCCAAACTCCATCCAACCTGGCCTTGGACACCTCCAGGAATGGGGCAGCCACAGCTTCTCTAGACAACCTGTGCCAGGGCCTGCCCACCCTCCCAGCCAACAATCCCTTCCCAGTATCCCCCCCAATCCCTGCCCTCTGGCACTGGGAAGCCATTCCCTGTGTCCTGTCCCCCCATCCCCTGTCCCCAGTCCCTCTCCAGCTCTCCTGCCCCCATTCATCCCTGCCCTCTGGCACTGGGAAGCCATTCCCTGTGTCCTGTCCCCCCATCCCCTGTCCCCAGTCCCTCTCCAGCTCTCCTGGAGCCCCTCCAGGCTCTGCAAGGGGCTCTCAGGTGTCCCTGGATCCTTCCCTTGTCCAGGTGCCCCCCCAGCTGTGCCAGCCTGGCTCCACAGCAGAGGGGCTCCAGCCCTGGTGCACCGTGGCCTTCAGCACCATCTGATGCACCTCATGCTGCTGCTCAGGGCACCAGGAGGTGGGCAGGGGTCTGAGCCAGCCCCCCTGCTCATTGTCTCCCAGGTACTCACACTTCAGGATTTGCCGGCACCTTGAACCTTTCCAGGATCTCATCCATGCCGGAATTCACACTCCTGTTCTTCACTCCCTCCTGGTAAACATAAAAGCCTTTCCCTGCCTTTCGACCTGCCAGGGATAAAAGGAGACGAGTCACATCCTGCCATGTGTCCCGTTCCCTCCTGACACCTTCGCCTCTGATCTCCTTGCAGCTCCGGTTCCTGCGCCCACGACTCATCCTCCTCCCAGCACTCCGGAGCACGGCCCTGCTGCCTCTCCAAGGGCAGAGGGGAGGCACCCACCTCCCCCTGACCCCTTGGCAAGATGCTGCCCCTGTGCCAGGCCCTAATGCCCTCTCTAGGCATCCAGAGCACAAAGAACACCACCAATTCCACACGAGGGGTCCCCGACCGGTTCCCAGGGCTGTCACCCCACCACCCTCCTGAGGCAGGACAGACCCACGGACCCCGGTGCTTTTCCTGGGGCAAAGGGAAACCCTGCAGGTGGAAGCAGCTCACCCAGGAAGCCTTTCTGCACCATGAGCTTGAAGAGGTCGATGCTGCCTCCCCCGAAGCGCTCCCCGAAGGCCTTGCCCAGGTCCTCGGCCACGTGCGTGGCCACGTCCACGCCCACCTCGTCGATGAGCGTGGCGGCGCCCACCGGGAAGCCGAAGGCCGTGGAGATGGCATCCACCTTCTTGGGGTCAACACCCTCCTGCAGGGCACAAGGGGAAGCCGTGGCACCTCGGGGAGAGCTCCTGGAAAGCCAGTGTGGGTGGGGCAGAGGGCCCAGGCCCATGTGGGGCGCGGGCTGTGAGCAGCCCCATCAGCTGTTTGACTGGAAACAGGAGCCCCAGGGCTGGTCACCCACCTCCCCTCCTGCCCACACCCCAGCTGACCCCAGCCCTGGCCAAGGAGGAGGCAGAGTTTCCATGGCTATGTGGTGAACACTCTGTAGCCAACGGGACACTCACCTGGAGAACTCGAACCACCTCTGAGAGCATTGGCCCCAGGCACCTGGTGGTGTAGAATCCAGGCCCATCCTAGGGAAAAGGAGCACAGCAAGGAGCCCAGTGAGTACCAGATACAGGAGCATGGCCTCTCAGAACTGTGTTTCACAGCCCAGGCTGCAGTTCAGACACCCCAAACTCCATTTCTAACACTATGTCACAGACTGCTAAAATAGAGCTTTTGTCCCTGTAAGGCTCAGCAGTGTTGGAAGACTTCCATGAACTCACACTCTCGAAGTTCTTATCACAGTGTTTTTATTTGAGGTACCAGGCAGGCTGCTGCTTCAGCAAGCCCAACAGATAGATGAGAGAAAGGATGCTCAGCACAAGGGAAACCAGTGTAAACCACTAGTTTCCCCTCTGATCCTCCCCACAAATTCGGGAAGCAACAGATGAGCTGTGAACTGCCCTTCAGGGAGGCAGCTCAGGTGAGGATGAGGCTTAGGGAAGCAGCACTGTGTCCCCAGTGGCCTTTGGAGATGCCCAGAGTACTTTTTGACAAGCCAGTTTTCCCAGCAGCACAGGAACAACCTGCTGCAACCTCAGGAACATGGGAAAACACAGGGACACCTCCCACTATCCCATGTTGCTCCAAGTCCTGTCCAACCAGGCCTTGGACACCACCAGGGATGGGGCAGCCACAGCTTCTCTGGGCACCCTGTGCCAGGGCCTGCCCACCCTCCCAGGGAAGGATTCCTTCCCAATATCCCACCTAAATCACTTGCATGTGTATTCCTGCCCCCTCACCCAGGATTTAGCCCAGGAAGAGAAGGGTTGCTGCTCACTGCCCCCTGTCCTTGCAGCCTACCAGGGAGCTGAGGTGGTGACTGTGCACTGCCCTGCACCTGTGCCCCGTGTCCTTCCGTGGCTCTTCCAAACCACACGTGAGGATCATCTGGGCACTTGCCCCTTGCTGACCTCCCTTTTCACCTCTCAGCAGGAGCAGCTGTTGCCAGCACGTCCAGAGCCTGTTTTCCCCCTCCCCTCAGTGCACAAGCCCCTTCATTGACTACCCCAGCTCGTGCCTCGTGCAGTGCCCCCTCACCTTCACCACGATGACCACCTTGCCCTGTTTGAGGCCCACAGCCACAGCAGAAGCCGCCGTGTCCTGGGAGGTCTTGTCTGTGGTGATGATTTCCAGCAGCTGCATCTTATCCACCGGGGAGAAGTAGTGCATCCCGATGACCTGGGCAGCAGCACAGCTCGGGGTTAACATGGCTTTGGGTGCCCAGGAGAATCTGCTGGGAAGCCAAGTGCAGAGGGAAGGCCAGCATGGGCTCCAGGGCCCCCCACCCCACTCTACCCTCCCACCCACTCTGACAGGAATGCTCCCCAGCTCCCTTCTACTCCCAAGGACACGGCACATGCCCTGCAGCTCCTGCCTCAGGATCAATCTCAAATGTTTATAATGCTTACAGCACCAAGAATGGTGCCCATCCCTCACTGTATTTTACAGTCTGGCTGCAAAACCTGTTTGGGAATCCCAGCTGAGCTTGTCCCCAGACAGGCACAGGACCACCTGAGCTGGCAGGGCAGCCCCACGTGGCTGCCGCTTCTGCTGGGCTCACTGTGGAGCAGAACCCAGGGACATCCAGCACAGTCCACTTGTCCTGCCTGCCAATGCTTTATTTCTTTTTTTCAGTGATGAAGTGAATTTAAGGATGAGATGGCATCTATCCCGAAGCTAATTACAGAGGGAAGTGCAGCCTTCCTCTGGGCACATGTGTAAGTGGAGATTATCTGTCAGTGGACCTCACTTTGTGAATGTGACCATGTCACCTTTGTGTCACCTTCGTGCCTCCTGGCAGCTACACTTGGCCCCCAGAGCCGTGTAAGTCAGAGGCACCTTGCAGAGTTGCAGGCTGCAAAGCTAATTAAAAAAAATGCACTAATTAGTTAACTGATTTCCTCATGTGTTTCCACATAAAGAGCCACTGCACAGGCAATTCCGACAGCAATAGGATGTTATTTGCAAGGATGAACAGATGAGACTCAGCTGGAGTTTCTGATGCAACAAAGGTTTGACAGGAAACCAGGAAGAGGCTCAGGAGGGTGACAGGAACCTCTGACAGCTCACAGGTACCCCAGGCAGCCCTGGCAGGGTCCTGCACTCTGGCCTCAGGGGGGTAGGAACCAGTGCCCCTGCTCAGCTGCTCTCACCTGGGCTAAGGGGTGAGGATGCAGATACTTTAGGTGCTGTTTAGGCTTCAAGCAAAGGGATGAAATGGTTCTCTGCTCCAAACCTCTACCCTGTGGCTCTTGGTACCCTGTGCACATGGACCACCTGAAGTCTGAGAGAAACCCTCCCCCCACCAGGAGTGACCACAGCTTAAGTTTCATCACCTCCAAGTTCACCTTCCAGGTTAGTGCCTTCTCCAGGCAGGAGGAGAAGACATTCTGCCATCACGGCAAGTCACTCCCTTGTCTACTCAGTTTATTAAAATGCCTGTAGCCTTCTTGGCTGGAATTCTCTCTCAGCCCAAGTCACAGAATCCCAGAATCACTGGGGTGGAAAAGCCCTCCCAGCCCCCAGAGCCCACCCTGTGCCCCATGCCCACCCTGTGCCCCAGCCCAGAGCACTGTGCCACGGCCACTCCTGCCTTGGGCACATCAAACCTCCCTGGGCAGCCCCTGCCAGGGCCTGCCCACCCTTTCCAGCCCCAAATCCCTCCTCATGTCCCCCCTGGCACAGCTTTGAGGTTGTTTCCTCCTGTCCTGTCCCTGTTCCCTGGGGCTGACCAACCCTGGCTGCCCCCCTTCCGCAGCCTCTCTGCCCCCACTGACCTGCCTCACCCCCACCACCCTCCTCGGGGTGAGTGTCCCTCCACCCCATCCCACACCCCCACAGAGCACGGGCTCTTTGCTCCAGGCCTGCCCCAGGGCAGAGGGTGAGCCGTGTCCTGACCTGAGGAGGAAGCAGAAGGTCCCCAGAGCAAAGCCCCCTCCCCATGGCCAGGCAGCTCTGTGCAGGGCACGTGGCCCCGGGCACTCACCTTCTCAGGCCTCTTGCTGGCAGCTGCAATCTGGCTGATGGGCAGGGCTGAGGTGTTGCTGGCAAAGATACAGTGAGGGGGGATCACCTGTGAGGGGTGCAAGGGTCTGTGTCAGGGCTCAGGCTCCAGAGTGGGACCCAGACCCCCAGCGAGCAGCACCAGCCCCTGGGGGCCCTGGCATGGTTTGCTCATTAGAAGCTCATTCTAAAGCAGCAGCTCTGACGTCCCCTGAACTCTCCTCAGGTTTCAGCACTAGTCCCACAGCTCCCACGTTTCTGGCAGAGCACTGCAGCCACGTGAGACACTGCAGGAGGGCCCAGCCCAGCCCCTGTGCCCCTCCTTGAACAGGACACAGCAGTGTCAGCAGGGCAGGGACAGCAGGTGACGGACTGAGAGGTGTGGAGATACCCAAGGATGTCACTGTCATATCAATGTCCTCAGACAAATGGCAGGTTTTTTTGGAGCAGCTCCCAGGAGTCAGGGAATGTCAGAACTGCCCCTTTCAGCTAAAAACTCCTTATTGAGCAGGGACTGTCCTCAGTGTGAAGAAAGGCTGCCCTTGATGCTCACCCACATCCTGGCAGAAATAATTTGCACTAAGAAGCAAACTGCAGCACAAAGGGGACGTGCCAAACCCAGCAGCACAGCCCAGGAGCCCTCAGCACACAGGGGTCACCCCAGCAGGAGCTCAGGACTGATACTCACGGACTCCACCTCCTTCAGCACTTTGTGTTTGACATTGATGTCCTCGAACACAGCCTCGATGACCATGTCTGCCTTCTCAAAGCCCTTGTAGTCCAGCTGGCCCAACAGGTTGCTGAGAATGGAGTCCCTCTCAAAGGATGTCAGGCTCTTCTTCTTCACCTTGCCATTCAGCCTAGGGGGGGGACAGCTCTGTCAGGGCCCCTCAGCAGCCAGCCAGGCTGCAGGGGTGCATCACAGCAACATGGGCAACCCTCTTGCCCTCCCTGCCAGAGCTGGCACCCAAAACTCCATCTCCAATCCTGCAGGACTGGCTCTCTGCATCCTGGCCCCTCCTTCCACGAGGAAGCAGGAGATCCCTGCTCATACAGCCCAGCTGAAGGTCAGAGCTGACATTCCTGATGATGCTCAGCTGAGCACTACTGTAGAGCCAGGAGGGCAGGGAAAGAAATCCAGCTTTCCAGAGCTCTGAGCTGGAATGCCTTTCCTGGCATGGGCCTGAGCTCTAGAAACTACTGCTAAAGCTAAAAGCCGAAGCAATCCCCTCTTAGGTCTCTACCTACCAAAGACTGCCTGCACTTGGGCCCATTCTGCAGCACCACCCCAGCACACCGCATGGGACAACCTTAAAATAAAGCTTTGCTGTGCCACCAGGTGGTTCCTCCCAGCAGAACAGAGGTGTCAGGAGTTCCTGACAGCAGAGGAGTACTGTGACTACAGGCAGCCCTACCCCACCCCAAGCCCAGCCCTTTGGACTCACTCACCCCTTGTAGACCTGCTGCTGGCCCCTGTCCAGGCCCTGCTGTGCCGTGTCCTTCAGGATGGTCTTCATGCCCTTATCCACAGACACCTGGGCAATGCCAGCTCCCATGAGCCCTGCTCCCAGCACAGCCAGAGTCCTGCCCAGGGAAGGACCAAGGGGACACATTCAAAGCTGGGAAGAGCTGAATTCCCACAGCTGCTGTCAGGCTCACACTGACCCCATTCCCCCAGGCACCGATTTTGGAGAGATCACACCAGAAGGTTTCACTCGTGGGTGAAGGCTGTGAAGTGCAGCAGATCAGCCTCCTGGAGGCTGGGAATCCCTGCTCTGTTACACAGCTCTCCAGGACTCCAGGCCAGTCACTCCCAAGAGCCTTTTAGGGGCCCTCCAACTGCTCCTGCAGCCATCCCACACCTGCACTTACTTGACCTCTCGCTGAGGTGTTCCAAACTTGTTCTTCTTGCAGTGCACCTGCCCGTGGTAGAGCCCCATCAGTGCCTTCGATTCCTTAGTCATGGCAAGTTGGCCAAAGTTCTGGAAGAGGGAAGCAGAGGGGTCACAGCTGCCCCACTGCCAGCACACCAAAAACAGGGCCAGGGGACACACAGGGACCGTGTGACTGCACAGGTGAGTGACCTGGCTAGAAATGGAACAGGGCACAGGTAAGCTTTGGGGAGTGGCACCTCCTGGGCTAAACACTGCCCACCCTCCACCACCACCCACCACTTTCTCCTCAGCATCAGAGGGATGTGGAGCTGCTGGAGAGGCCAGAGGAGGGCACGGAGATGCTGCAGGGCTGGAGCCCCTCTGCTCTGGAGCCAGGCTGGCACAGCTGGGGGGGCACCTGGACAAGGGAAGGATCCAGGGACACCTGAGAGCCCCTTGCAGAGCCTGGAGGGGCTCCAGGAGAGCTGGAGAGGGACTGGGGACAGGGGATGGGGGGACAGGACACAGGGAATGGCTTCCCAGTGCCAGAGGGCAGGGATTGGGGGGGATATTGGGAAGGAATATTTCCCTGGGAGGGTGGGCAGCCCTGGCACGGGTTGCCCAGAGAAGCTGTGGCTGCCCCATCCCTGGGAGTGTCCAAGGCCAGGCTGGAAAGGTCCTGGAGCAACCTGGGATAGTGGGAGGTGTCCCTGCCCATGGCAGGGGGGGGATTGGGTGAGCTTTAAGGTCCTTTCCAACCCAAATCATTCTGCACTTCCATTATTCTACTTCCTCAGTGGCAGGACTGGATTTCCCTGACATGGGACCCTCCTTCTCCCATGTGCATCCTGCTCTAGCCGGGCCCATTGTCCCCGGGATCCAGGTGGAAGAGGCCTGTCCTGGGGCTTTGAGAAAAATCTTTATAAAAGGTCCATTCTCTCTGACAGCAGCAGCCTGATCCTACTTGTGCAGGATCACAGGCAGGCAACAAAATCTAATCCTGCACAGCCTCCCAGAACTCAGCATGGAAGTTCTCAGGAAGACAAGAGACAGCCTAAGGAGACAGAAAATTAATTTTGTCTGAGCCAAGTTAGCTCAGGAAAAGCAGGGAATGCAGTTTGGATCAGGCTGTACCTTATGTCACCACTGCCCTGTGAGTTGAGCCTTGTTAAAATACCCAAAACAAAGCCTGGAAGAGAATCTGCAACTCCTGCCCTGGGGGACAGAGGGAGGCAGTAAAAAAGACACGCCACTGACACTTATTATTCTTCAGAGGTTCTGGGAAGATCTCCTTCCTGCTGCTGCTCTCAGGAAAAAAAAACAACCATTCTTTGCTGTAAGGAACAGAGTATCCCAAGGCTTTTATTCAGCACCAGACCAAACGTGGGTGGAATGCACAACCAGTATGGAGTGGGCTCAGCCAGGAGGGCACTGCTGAGGTAGGGAGAGAGCTGCAGCTACAGCTCAGAGCAGCCCCTGGCACCCCAGGGAACAACAGGAGCTCCAAAGCACGGCAGGGAAGTGGGAGATGGATGCATGTCACTGGAATTCAAGGAGCAGAGACAGGAGACTTGGCCCAAATGCAGAGATAATCAGGTGAGAATGTGGGTCTGCTGGGGACTCAGGCCCTGCAGAGCCAGCAGTGCCCAGGGAACCCACCTGACACTGCACAGCCAGAATTACCCCTCCAGCACCAGAAATCACTAATTTGAGCAGAACTGTAGCACAACTGTGACCAGGGAGGAAAAACTAATTCAGAGCAGGCTGGTTTTAAGGCAGAGACAGCGAAGGACCAAGATGGTTGAGGATGAACAAGCACAGGAAAACAAAGATTGTGCGTGTGCAATAAACATGCTCAAACTTCCCCAGTCCCACCTCTCCCAGCTCTCTCTTCTCCCCACTTCCAGCTCTCCCAGCCTCTCCTCATGTCCAGACCTTTAATCACCCTCAAGGACCCTACCCTGCACTTTCTCCAGTCAGCTGGCCCCAGTCTGTCCCAGTGCACGGGGCTGTTCCTCCCCAGGGACAACACTTGGCACTTCCCTCTGCCGAACCCCATGAAGATCCTGCCTGCCCAGTTCCTCAGACTGGTGAGGGCCCCCTGAGTGACCAGTACCAGTCACTACCCTGACTGCAGGGGCTACTAAGTTTGGCCAAGGGATAAGGAGAGAAAAGTCCTGCTCTGGGTGAGAAACTACTGCTGGAAACAAAAGAAAGCACCAAATCACCAGTGAGTGAAAAAGGACCAGCACAAAGTCTCTGGATGAGAAAACAGCAAAATAAGAGTAATGAAGAATCAACACCCTCACCCAAGGGGGTGGTGGAAAAAGGTGGCAGTAAACACACCACTGGTGAAAAGGAAAGATAATTCGTGGTGGAATTGACACCAAATTGCCTGGAAATGCTGATGAGAGCAGAGCACTGCACCCACACCTCCAGGTGACCTGTTCCTTGGGACAAGCAGGACAGGCAGTGCTCACACACACAGAGAATCCAAGGGCTGCTGTGTGAAAGCTGAATTATTCTCGTTATTCCTCTCTCAAAGATAACAGAGAGGAGGGAGGAAAGGCCCACGTTGGTGTTGCAGAGTCCTGACCCAGTCCTGTGGGTGCAGCCAGGCCCCAGTCCCAGCCCCAGGGAGCACAGCAGCACTGGGAGCAGCTGGGAGCAGGCACACAAGGCCCAGAGCACTGCCAGGAGCTCAGGCCCTTACCTGGGACTCCACGAGGTATCCAGCATCATGTCCCTGGTCCAGCCCCGTCTTGACAACCTGGTCCAGGAGCAATACAGACACTGCTCATCACACCTGCCAACACCCACACCCTCCCACGACTGCCTGTTGTCTCCAGGGACCCCCTCCCCAGTAAACCAGGTGCATTTCAGCCTCCCTGGGTCCTGTCCCTGCAGCTGAGAGCAGAGCTGAGACTCAGCCTGTCCTCCCAGGTTTCCATCAGGTACGTTCTGAGCCATCCCCTGTGGTTTCAGGAGCTGTGCTCCTGCCATGTCACTGCTCTCAGAGGCATTCACAGGTTTTAGAGAAACCTTGGCAACAACTTAAAATAGTGAAAAGTCATTTTAAAATAAGGATTTAACCCTGGAGTGTGTTTGTAAACACCACAATCCAGAGGATTACCTTTTAAAGTATTGTGTGGTTAGCACTAAGAAACTTACAACAATTTCTACTTTTCTGGCTTCAAACAGGTTCCCTGAACCCTTTAGAGACTGCATAGAAAATCTGGAAAAAACTTCAGTTGAAAGTTTCATGGACAGAATATTCCATTTAAGCTTTCCCTCAACTGGGATTCCCACTCTACCCCTCACTGGTACCAGTCCCACATAAACTGGTGATCATATTCTGGGCAGTGATTCTGAATTCTCCCACATTTGCTCAATACCCCACAGAGCAGGCCCCCACCAGGACTGCTCTGTGTGAGGATCACAACGTTGGCTGGCCTCAGGAGAAGGGACCACCTCCTCTCTGCATGTCCCTTGTTATCCCCCAGCTGCCCCTCCCTGCAGCTCCTCACACCTCTGTGTTACCTCGATGATCTTCAGAGGAGCAGGGTAGAGTCCTTTGGTTTGCTTCTGAACTTTGCTCTCCACTGTCTTGTACACTTGCTGCCTCACGAAGGGAAGAGCCATGGCATAGTCTGTGAGCCCTGCAGGGTGGGACAGGACACGGGTCAGTGCCACGAGCACAACCAGCCCTTCAGGGATTAACTGCAAACTCAGGGCACTGCAAAGGGGAACACTGCAACAGGAACGTGCCCCTGAAACCAGCCACAGGCAGCAGGGGCTGCTTTCCATGGCCTGTTCCATGCACAAGTCATCCTCCTAACACAAGTGGTGGCAGACTGAGCCCTGGGGAGCAGAACTCCCACGAAGATGCCCCCATTTCTGGGCTCTGCTAACGATGATCAGTGTGGAGCAGACCCACGTGCCTCTTTCCACCCGAGTACACAGGTGTGGTACAGGACTTGCCACTGAAACACTGCAGGAGCCCTGGAGGCACCTGCTACCCCTCTGAGGCCTGGCTTCCTTCAGCAACCTCAGGAGCCATCATGTCCAGCTCTGCCCAGGCCCAGCTCTGCAATGTTTTCTCCACCAGCCCACCTGGCTCAAGAGATGACTCCAACACAAAACAACCTTGTTTTCAAAACGGAGTTAAGCAGGAGCATGAAGGCAGCCCGGAGAAGCCAAGGTGGAGCACACTCCCTCCACTCCTGGGATTTGGCCCTGTTGCCCACACTTACTCTGCATCAGCCCCTTGGATCTCCTGGCAGACACAGTCTTGTTGGCCAAGCCCCTGGCAAAGCCGATGGCCACCTCCTCCAGGTACTCGATGGTTCGTGCCTCTGGAGGCTTCACACCAGGCCCTGGGAGGCACAAGGAACACAGCAGGAGTTATCCCCGAGGGCTGAGCACGTGCAGCAGCCAGGAGCAGGCAGCACCAGGATGGGCCTTGGAGCTGCCATCACTCCACTCACCCCTCCTGCTGGACATTTCTTGGTTATGTGGGACGGTGGGAAGGCTCAGTGGGGAAAGCCCCAAGGGATTTATATGCTCGGCATTGTACAGAAATGTTGCAATGCCAGCTCCCAGCGGGAGCAGGGCCAAGTTCAACCTCACACCCAGCTCTGGAATCAGGTCAGCCTGCTCAGGAACACCTGCCAGCCTCTGAACACCTCCAAGGACAGAAGGTCCATGACCTCTTTGGACCTGTTTCAGCTCCTTACCATCTTTTTGCCATTTGTGCCCTTTACTCTTGGCATAACAAAAGGCACTGAGTACCCCAGGGGATCTGAGGGGTTCTGCCTCCCCTCCCTCTTGTGGCACCTCTCCTTTCTTTCATGGCACAAGTGTGCACAGCCACATTGTGCTAATGTACAGACAACATTTAGCAAGTGCTGTGTCCCTGAAAATCACCTGTTCTGGAGCCAATGTCCAACAAACCCCGACCTTTGAACTCAGCCAGGAAATCTCTCACTTGCTTTAGCTCCTGCAACACACAGAACTCCTGGCCTTACTGAAAGCTGTCCCACCACGAGGCAAGTCACCACAAAACCAGTTCTAGCAACCTCTGACTTGCACAATTCCCAAGGACATGAATCCTCCTCACTTCCAGACAGTTGTGTCATCACCAGGATACAGCACAGGGCTGAGGAGGCAGCTGTGAGAAGCTGCCAGAGGCAAACAGTGAGTCACTAATGACAGAGCAATGCCCAGGGAGGCTGCACAGGGGCCACCAGGAAGACTCTGCAAGTAACCGTGCAGCCTTGGGCTGCCTCTGAACTCACTGAACAAACCTGGTGAGGTGACAACCCTGTACCTTTGAGCTGGGCAACCTCATTCACCTTCTCACAAAGTGCTCTCAACATACCCAGCTGCTGTACAGAGTCCTCAGAGCCAAGGAAATGCCCCTCAGACACCTCCTGACACAGGAGACAGGTTAAAAACCAAAGCAAAACAACCCCCCTCCTGTTTTATGGTCCACTAGTGTTGCCCTCAGTGAAAAAGCTGAGGTGTTCAAGGTTTACATCATGGAAACCTAAAATGCTTTGGGTTGAAAGGGACCTCCAAGATCATCTTGTTCCACAGGCAGGGACACCTGCCAGTATCCCAGGCTGCCCCCATCCCTGTCCAATCTGGCCTTGAACACCTCTAGGGATGGAGCAGTTTCTCTGGCCACCTGTGCCAGGGCCTGCCCACCCTCCCAGGGAAGAATCCTCTCCCAGTATCCTCCCCATCCCTGCCCTCTGGCACTGGGAAGCCATTCCCTATGTCCTGTCCCTCCATCCCCTGTCCCCAGTCCCTCTCCAGCTCTCCTGGAGCCCCTCCAGGCTCTGCAAGGGGCTCTCAGGTGTCCCTGGATCCTTCCCTTCTCCAGGTGCCCCTCCAGCTGTGCCAGCCTGGCTCCAGAGCAGAGGGGCTCCAGCCCTGCAGCATCTCCGTGCCCTCCTCTCCTTCCATGGTTCACCTCCCCTCACATAACAACTCCAGTGTGCACCCAGCAGGCCCCAGAAGCTGCTCCTGCTGGGGGGGTCTCTCAGCAAGGAGCAAACAAAGCAGCAGAACCATCCTGGCAGCTCAGGGAAGCTCCCCAGGGAAGTCTCCTGCCCTGGCAGAGCCAGTCCAGGGAAAACAGGCAAACAAAACAATGCATTCCATTTTCCAGCAGCACAGGAAACTTAGCCCAGAGCTGCGGCATGACCTACATTCGGCACTGCCCAGTGGGTTTCAGAGAGCTTACTGGAAATCTGAGAGCATTTGGGAGTTCAGAGCTCAAACCTCACCAGCTTCCAAACCCTCACCATTCAAGGCTGAGACTTCCAGCTTTAGTGACCTGATGTGCTACAGGATGTCAGTACCTGATTTCTCCTTTCCATTAGCTCAGCTGTTCCACACCAAGTGCTGGATTTTGACACTCCAGCTGATGAGAAGAGCTGTTCATCTGTAAGTCTGAGCTGTGAGAACTATTCACACGAGGTGGCTGATCCCACACACATGGGTTTAGTTTACCTGCAATTACCTCCCCACATTTTGTTTGGGACAACATGGGAGCTCCATGCTGTCCACTCCCATCTGGTTCCTTTTATAAATGGCACATGCCAGAATGGGCTCCAGGGAATGCTGTGCAGCTCCCTGCTGAAAGAGAACTGATTGCACCCCACAAAACTGCCTCCTGATTGATGCTGACTGCCTCCCTCAAAGCTTTCTGTAATCACTTAAAGCCTCACCCCAGGTAGAGCTGCTTCCCCCCAGACACAGAGAGAACAGAAGCTCCCAGCAGGAGCTCCCAGCACTGGCTGATCTTTGGATGAACAAGAAAGGTCTCCAATATTTGCATATCATTTGTATTTTTGTGTTCTTCCTACGTGTTTTCCTGGGCTGAGCCAGGATTTGCAGCAGTTCCTTAGAAAGGTCACAGTTCCTTTCACCAGGCCAGAATAATTGTGGGTATAAAAAGCCATATTTGCTGGCTCTTAAAAGTCAATTCACATCTAAGTAAATATAAAGTGGGAAAGTTTATCCAGGCACTTTTAACTCCAGCCTGGGAACCATCAGTGTGTTTTAAAAGCTTGAACACAGCACATTACGTCTGTGTATCCTGGGCTGGTCCCACAGCGTGGACAGCAGGACAGGGGGGATCTGCCCCTCTGCCCCCTGAGGGCAGCCCCCCCTGCAGAGCTGCCCCAGCCCTGGGAACAACAGCACAAGGAGCTGCAGCTGCTGCCGAGGCCAGAGGAGGGCACGGAGATGCTGCAGGGCTGGAGCCCCTCTGCTCTGGAGCCAGGCTGGCACAGCTGGGGGGGCACCTGGAGAAGGGAAGGATCCAGGGACACCTGAGAGCCCCTTGCAGAGCCTGGAGGGGCTCCAGGAGAGCTGGAGAGGGACTGGGGACAGGGGATGGGGAGACAGGACACAGGGAATGGCTTCAAACTGACAAAGTAGGTTTAGATTACACATGAGGAAGGAGTTTGCCCCTGTGAAGGCAGTGAGGCCCTGGCACAGGGTGGGCAGAGAAGCTGTGGTTGCTCCTGTTAACCCTGGAAGAGTTCCAGGCCAGGTTGGATGGGGCTTGGGGCAACCTGGGCTGGTGGGAGGTGGCCAGGCCCTTGACAGGGCGTGGAATGGGATGAGCTTTAGGGCCCCTTCTAATCCACACAGTTCTGTGACTCTGTGATGGAGCTGAGCACTGGCACATGGGACAGCCCACATATTAGGGATTCCCAGGCAGTGCTCAGGGAAGGCAGCAGCACCTTCATTTTATTTTCTTCACCTTCTTGAGCCAAGGGCCACCAGCGTACTCTGGCCACACTCTGCCTGCGAAACCTTGCTCCAGAGCACCCCACAACTCCACAGCTGGAGCAGTGGTTTCTATTGGAACTCCTGGGTGGGGCTGCTCACACCTCTCAGAGGAGGCTCTGAAGGCCCCCCCTTTAGTTTAGTCCTCACCAACTCCTCCATTCAGTTGCCTTCAGTTCAGTGAAGGAGCAGCAAAAGCAAGGAATTATTCACTAGCCTGCTCAGCACCTGGAATCCTGCAGTGTGCAGGGAATTCCTCCAGCCAGCTGGCAATTCAGAGGCCTAAGCCCCGGGGGCTGCTTTCTCCAGATCCCCTCCCAGATTGCCATCTGCGGGCTGCAGAAACTTAGACATCACTCATCTATTGTCTGTCCATTAGGGGCTGCAATCTGTCCTCTGCCATGATAAATGAGGAATGTGGGCTCTTATCTGTGTAATTAGCTGAAGCAAGAGAGCCAGCAGGCCTGCCCTCTCTGCTGACCTCTCCCTGCTCACTCAGCCTCACATTTCAAAGTCCCTGTGCTCCTAAGGTGGCAACAGGCATTCCTGTGCAGCCCCTGTGCTCTGCCCACCCCGGCTGCACCGAAGGCTTCCCCACCCATTCTGGTGAGCGGAGAGCTCCCTGGCAGGCAGCACATGAAGAATCTGAGAGGCACCATCGTGTCTGACCTAGTGGTTCCACCAGCTGGTCGACCAGCCCCATCTTCTTGGCTCTGTCCGCACGGATGTTCCTCCCGGTCAGCATCATGTCGAAGGCCGCGGGGAGTCCCACCTGCAAGGGCACGAAGGGGGTTCCAGAGGGGGAGCACCTCACACACAAGGGCTGGGGGGGAAAGCTTTTCTCTTACTTACCATCTTTGGCAGCCTCTGAGTGCCCCCTGCTCCGGGCAGGAGACCCAGCAACACTTCAGGGGTTGCCAAGACTGTTTTCTTGTCCTTTATTGCTACTCTGTAGTGACAGGCAATGGCGACCTTTAAAAAGGGAGAGACAAGGAAAGGTTTCCCTGGGAAAGACCACAGGAGAACTGGGCATCCATCACAAAGCTCTCCTACACCCTGCCTCAGCCTCCCTCCCTAATTCCCTAATCCAACTGCCCAAATTCCCTCTGTGTTCACTGATGGATTCTTCTGGGACACGGCAGCAAACAGGTATGATGTGAACATGAAGCCACCAAGCTGCTTTTAAATCTCATCCACACCATCAAGGGCTTAATTAATTCACTACACTGAGCTCATGGTCCCACCTACTGATCAGCCATGATTCCTGGTTTGTCCCTGGACAAATCCAGAGGTGCCAAAACAGTATGTGCAGAAAGCAATAACTGCTTGAGAAATCCATACAAATCAAAGAGACTCCATTGCAAGGCTACCCAGTTTTAGTAACAACTCTGCTCCAGGAATTACCAGAATCCTTCAGAAATCCTAGATGAAGATTCCCAGGCAAACACTGGCTCCAGTCAAAGGGGCAGGTGATGGAGTGGGGTGTGCAGGCAGGGAGGAGCCTGGCTGGGCCCCCACTCTCATCCCTCTTACAACAACATTGAAAAGAATGGAAGTTGCTGGGATGCAAGACTCACTTGGATGTGAAAAGCAGCAATTTCCAGGCTGGACCCTGCCAGCAGCCTTGGTGCAGATCCAAAGCCTGCTGGGAACAGCCAGTTTTCCCTGGGACACTCTCATCACAACACCAGCCTGGCCCACACAGGTTCAGATTTGATTTGCTCTCTTTCCACAGCAGCAGCAGAGCCCTGAGGCACAGCCAAGCCATTAACTTGCCACAAACTCTTCTGCATGATGCAACGAGCCCTCCTCAGGTCCCACCTCCCTCTCACAGTACTAGTCCTGCAGAGAACCTGCACTGTCAGCTCCCACTGCTGCTGGCAGAGCCAGCACTGCCCAGTACCTCCAGGCCTCCTCCCAGGCAGCTGCCACTGATGGCAGCAACCACGGGCTTTGGAGACTGCTCAATCTTTTCCAGCATCTTCTGTCCATCCTGAGAGAGCTGAGTCACTTCCTGAGCAGTCTTGCAGGCTTCAAGCATGCTGGGGGAGGAGAGAGGGAACAGAACGGGACAAGCACTGAGCAACAGCAGGCAAACGAGAGGCTTTCAGTGACTTTGTGCCTCTTTCCCCACAGGCAGGTAACAGCTGTTTAGGCCCCCGTTTTGGATCAGACAGCACAGGGACACTAACCCCGCAGGGGAAGGCCCTGCCCACCGACAAGGGCGGTGTCTGTGGCACCGAATGGGATCCCTTTGTCCGGGCTCTGAAAGCCTCTGGGAGGGTCAGAGGAAGCCTCGAAGCACTTGCCAGAAGGGGAGAGCCCAGGATCACTTTTTAGAGAAGCAGATGGTCAGTGCTCTGATGCCACAATCCATCAATTAGAGATTTCCTGTGCCACTTATCCTCCTGGAGACCAGCAGCGTTTGCCAGGCAGGAGCAATTTGGGAGGCTGGAGGTGCTGGGGCCAGCAGGCACCTCTTAACCACAGCCTGGCCTCTGCTCTGCTCACCAGCTCCACCCACCCCCTCCTTCCCACCTGCACAGGGACTGCCCCTGGACAAGGGCAGACAAAAAGGTAACGAGGTTTTGGAGGGTCTGTTTGTAATTAACCTTAATTCCTCAGCGCTTTCTGGCTTTTATTGCCTTTCAGCAACTGTTCTGTCCTGTCCAGTGTCAGTCCAAGGAGCCAACAGCATTCCAGGTCTCCGTGAGAACACCCACAGGATCATTCCACACCCTGAAAATGCTACCCAGGGAGTCTGCTGAGCACAGGGCACAGCTCCAAACCCTGCCCAGCCGAGGGGCCAGGCTGGAAGGCTGCCAGGCACTCCAACCCAGCTTCAACGAGTCCTGCATGTAAATGATCTGCTCTTGTGGTGCCCCAGACTGCAGGACAATGCCCACCCTGGCTCAGGATGGGTTTCCTTGGCTACACCCCAGCAGGCAGGAAGGAGTGCCCAAGTGCCCCAGCAGAGGGGGCTGAACGACTCTCCTCGTCCCTCTGTGTCCACGTTTCACTTCATCTCAGCAAATCTGGCACCCTGTGCACGTGGATTTCACTCCCAGCCTCTGCCCCACCCCGGGGGAAGGTCAGGGACAAACTGCTGGGTTCCACTGCACTCCAGAGCCCAGCTGGTGGGATGAGGGAGAGCTCCCTCAGCTCCTGCCACCCCTTACTTGAGATCTGCTCCAGCAATGAAACAGCCTGGCTTGGAGGAGATGAGCACGGCGCTTCTCACAGCCTCGTTGGCCCAGATCTCGTTCATGACATCAGTGAACTCTGCACTCAGCTGCTTGGACAGAGTGTTCACCTGGAAGCAGCACATCACTGTGAACAGGGGGCTCAAAGGGAGCCCAGATCTGTTGGAAGTTAGTTCAGCCTGTGCTGGAATACAGGGAGGAAAAACCACTCCAACATAAAGTCCTGCAGTTGGTCACCTCTAATTAGGAAGCTCCTCCTTAGCCTTCCCAACAGTGGGTTTGTGCCCTCAAACACTGACTTCACGAGCTTGTAAATTGGGTTTTTTCCCAATATAATAATAGAATCACACCATGGTTTGGGTTGGATGGGACCTTTAAAGGTCATCTCATCCAACCCCCCCACAGTGAGCAGGGACACCCTCCACCAGGCCAGGCTGAAGATCTCTCCAGCCTTTCTGAAAGGTTGCAACAAGACCAACAAATGAGACTGGGTTCTTCAGACACCACCAAAATCTTCCCATAAAATAGGATGTTTCAAAGCTGAGATTGTTGTTGCTCCTCACAAGGAAGAAGTATATTTAAGTAAAAAAGAAAAGTTCAAGTCTGATCCAATTCACACAAGATTTTTCACAGCAGGACTAGTTAAATCTCTACATCATGTATAGTACCAGAGCATCTCAGCTGTTTAGTTTTAAAAACCAGTTTCTTACTGCAAGATCTACAACTACTTCATAACAGCATTTCCATCTGTGAGATGACATCTAAAATTCATTCCTGGTTTACAAGACCCCAATATGCATTTTTAGATGGATTCCTTAAATGTCATTGACAGAGGCTCCTGCCCTCCAATACCTAAAAGCAATTGCAGCTGTATTGACCTAAAAAAAGAAAATTACTTCTATTTATATCGTGTTCATGATAAGAGCATCAAAAGCATTGCATGGGCACACTCTAACCTTCTCGAATCCTGGAACTTAATAAGATGTGGAATTATTTTAAGATTCCTTTAAGATTTAGAACTTGGTAAGACCTTCTGCCTGGGAGAGAGGTGAGTCAGCTTAGCACACACACAGCATTCCATGAGGCATCTCCAGATGTCTCACTAAACACCCCAAATCTGCTTTTCCCATTTCCCCTTTGCTCCCAGCCCTGCAAGGCTGCAGGTAAGGGAAGTTCTTAGTCTTAACTGGGATTTTCCATACCTTGGAATTGGGTGTGTTGAAACGCACAACAGCAACATCCCCTTTGATGTCGCAGCTGACGTGGGTCCTGCCTGCAAACAAACAAACAAACAAACAAACACACACACGGGGTCAGCCCTGCCCAGGGCCCCGAGGGAACGAAATGAAGGTACAGCAAAGCTTCCCACTTACTGTGGAGGGCAGTGGAGGAGGAGATGTCACGGCAGGCATAACCTGAGGAGGAGAGGTTGCAGATGTGAGAGGAGCTCTCAGCAGTGGCAGCCCACCTCTCCCCCAGCTCCCCTCACCTGCCAAGGGCAGCGTTTGGGACCCCCTGAGCACAGGCCGGTCCCTGCCCTCACAGCCTGAGCTGTGCCAGAGCCAGAGCCCAGCAGACCCCCCAGCACTGCAGTGACCTGGCCAGCACAGACTCCACCCTGCAGCTCCCAGCAGTGCCAGGACAAGAGCAGAACACAATCACTGCCTTCTTCCTGAAGAACTGACAACAGATGGAGCATGAGGCACGGGGCAGTTTGGCCTTTAAGATGTTCATTCCAGCACTCCTGAACCAGGGACCTTTCTGCACTGTGGCATGTTTCCCTGCAGAGCACACACAACTGCCCCAGGGTCTTTCTGTAAAACACACTCTGGCGCCAGCAAACGGTGCCAGGCCAAGAATTACCTCACATATCTCAGGGAGTACAACTGGCAGGTCACAAAGAGATAACAAAATATTTATCCTTGCCTCCACCTATCACCAAAATCATCAGAATCCCAGACTGGTTTGGGTTGGAAGGAACCTTAAAGCTCATCCAGTTTCACCCCCTGCCACGGTCAGGGACACCTTCCACCAGCCCAGACTGGCCTTGGACACTTCCAGGGATGGGGCAGCCACAGCTTCTCAGGGCAACCTGTACCAGGGCCTGCCCACCCTCCCAGCCAAGGATTCCTTCCCCAGCCTCTCACCCAGCAGCACACTCAAGTCCTTCTCTCCAGGGCTGCCCTAAACCCATTCTCTGCCCAGCCTGTGTTTGTGTCTGGGACTGCCCTGACCAGAGGAAGCACCTGCACTGGGCTTCACTGACCTTCACGGGGCTGGCACTGTCCCACCTCTCCAGCATGTGACCACCCCACACAGCTGGGTGTCACTGGCAGACTCCCTGAGGGTGCACTCAATCCCACTGGCCCTGACAAACATGTCAAACACGTTGGTCCCAACCCCTAAGGGAGTGCTCCTTGCCACTGATCTCCACTTGGACACCAAGCCATTGACCACAGCTCTGAGTGCCCATCCAGTTCAAATCCCTGTCTCCCCAGCCTGGACAAGGCTGTGGTGTGGGGCAGTGTGAACCCTTTGCACAGGTCCTGGTGCATGGCCCAGTCCCTCTTCCCTCACTGTAACTCTGTCATAGGACACTCAGTTCATCAGGCACAATTTGCCATTAGTGAAGCCATGCTGGCTGTCACCAATCACCTTATTTTCCCTGTGCCTTAGCATAGTTTCCAGGAGGATTTGCTCCATAAACTTGGCAGGCATTGGTGTGAGACTGATATGGCCTGTGGCTGATCCCTCTCTACTCGTGACATACAGAAGTGCCCAAATGTGTCACGTTCCAGAGTCCTCATAACACTCAGAACATGGGATGAACAAGTTCTGCCCACAAGTTCCTGATTCATAAATGTTTCTCTGCTCAGAAATGGTGCTTGGCCTGATGACCTCTGAGAACATGGAAAAAGCCCAGCTCCACAGGATCCCCTCACACAGACCAGGCTGAACCCCTGCCAAAGCTGCTTTCAGCCTGAAATGCAGTAGCAGAGCTGCTTCCAAAGGTGCCCATGCACCTCTCCCAGCTGGCACCGAGTCAGACAGCCAGGGGAGGGTTCTGCTCAGCACCGACAAAACCTTTAGGAATGAAACATTCCCATCGCAGCAGCAAGAAGGGAAGACATCCAGGCAAGGGAGAATCAGCTGCAGATCTCCTCCTGTCCCTCCCCTGCAGGTGCTGCCCCTGCCTCGGGCTCAGGGCTGGGCCCTGCTGCACTTTGGCCCCCTTTCCCCTTGTCCGGGGTGCTGGCAGTGGGGACTGACCTTTGGTCCCATTCCTGAGCGGGGACACACGGCCTGAGGCCCGGGGATGGGAACTCAATGTCAGGCTGGCCCAGCACACAGCTCTGGGGTGGGGGTGTGTCATGTGCCCACAGGAGCATTTATAAGCAAAGCGAGCTGATTTCCACTCCAAAGCCACTCAGGAGTATTAAATACCCACCCCGTGATTGCTGCACCCAACGCTCATTTCCCTAAACGTTTTGCATGCTGAGGTCAGGCACTCCTGAAAACAAGCACCAACATTTAATTCCCACAAAACCAAGCACGGCCTGGCAACAGTTTCTCGGCCAAGAGATGCTGCTCGGCAGAACATTTTAACAGCACTATTTTAACGTAGTAACAGTCACACAACCTCTTTAAAAAGAATGTAAGGGCTGAACTACCCCCCTGAATCCATTCACTCAGTCCCTAGAACAAGCTGAGGTAGTGGAAGGTGTCCCTGCCCGTGGCTGAGAGTGGAACAGGAGGAGCTTTAAGGTCCCTCCCAACCCAAATCAGCCTGGGATTCTCGAAGTTTTTTCTCTTTCTTTGGCTTTCCTTTGCCATATAAGTTTCCAAACAGATCCTGTCCATGAAAACCTTCACCCTTGAATTCTCCTTTGCCTTTCCATTCTAGCAGAACAGAAGACATGAAGAAGGAAAAAAAGTGTATCAAGGGAACACTGGACAAATCTCATTCTGTTTGAATCCAAACTGTCAGGAAATGTTCTGTCAGCAGAGGAACAGCTGGTTACCATTTGAGTGAGGTTTCTTTAGCCTGCCAGTGGTTTATTTTAGAGCCCAGAATATTTGTGGAAAACAACTTTCACCTCTGAAACCAAAGCAGCTCCTTGATCCCAGCCCCTGCACATCTGCTTTAGGAGCTGGTTCATTCAGCACTACACTGGGAATGTGCCAAGACCAGAGCCAGAAAATCCTCCTCCAAAATGCTCCAGGAAGCAGCAGCCAGATGGGTGCTGCCACCATGTCCTACCCTTCACTCCAGAATTAAAGCCTTGGAGACTGGGTCCAGACTCACTCCAACCCAAAGCCCATCTAAACACAGGACACCAACACTTCAGTTGCACTCAGGACTTTGCCAGGACCGGGATGCAGCAGAGAACAGACAACACCCCATCCCACAGCCCAGCCAGGACCTGCCCCTTTCCCCTTTCCCTTTCCCCTGGTATTTCCTCCCCCACTTCCCTGCCCAGCACTTCCCCTTCCCACCCTCGACTCACCCGGCCGTGGCACACCACCTGAACTGGGAGCAGCATCCCCGGGTGATGGCTCAGGGGAAGAGCCCTTTTCCAGCCCTGGAGCCCCCCAGGCCCCAGCAGGACGAGTAGGATGAAGCTCAGGACACCCAGCCATGTGTCCAGGCTGTCCCTGGGAGCTGAGCACGGAGCTGGGACCCGTGAGATGGGGACTCCTGACAGACTGAGCCTGCCTCTGCTTCGGGAACCCACCAGCACAGGGATGTGGCTCAGCAGGTCCAGCCAGCCCTGGAGCTGCCCTGGCTCCTGCCTGATCCCTGCCTTTGGCCTGCCCTGGAAAGGTTTGCATCCCTTCCAAAATGCTTTGTTAGGCAGAACAAGGGTGTTGATTATGGGCAGGGTCCTCAGAGCAGCCCCGGGGCTGTTTGTGATGACGAGTTTTACCAAGAATTCCACCCAAGAGGAGCCTGAGAACTCTCTGGAGTTGCCCCAGGTCTCCTCATCAGTGACTGCAGTGCTCTGTCACGTACACATGTGCTCCTGCACTGCACTAACACAGGGATGTCACAGAACCAGGGAATTGTTCAGGCTAGAGAAGCCTTTGCAGAGTGCTGAGTCCAGCTCTTAACCCAGCACTGCTGAGCCCAGGCCTGGGTTTAAATTAAACCCATGAATTTTGGGTCACCATCGATGGCAAACCTTCAAAGCACAGAAACAACAGGTTTCCAGTGCCTCCCAGCCAGGTCCTTTGGCCTTCCCAGGGCTCCTGGGACTCCCTGCCTTGGTAACTCTGTCAGGAAGCACCAACCCAGCACTGTGAACAGGGAGGACAGTCCCAAAGCCCTGCCCAGGGAGGGAGGGAGATGTTTGATAGCAAAATCATGGAATCACAGACTGGTTTGGTCAGGAGAGGTCTTAAAGCTCATCCCATTCCACCCCTGCCACGGGCAGGGACACCTCCCACTATCTCAGGTTGCTCCAAGCCCTGTCACACCTGGCCTTGGACACTTCCCAGCTCCCTTCAGACACTGTTGGGCCACAATTATGTCTCTCAGGAGCCTCCCCTTCTCCAGGCTCAGCAATCCAAATCTTTAGCCAAGAAACCCTGGAGCACTTGGAGACCCTGACAGGTCTGGGCACACCCTCCCCACCCAGCAGGGACACAGGGATGTCTCCTGCCCACAGACACCTGGAGGGCAGCCACAGGTTCTGGACACACAAGGACATGGGGACACCCTCTGCCTTCCAAGCAGGCACAGGGGGCACTGGGGCCAGGCCCATGTGTGAGGACACAAGGACACCTTCCCATGGATCAGCCCGTGTGCCAGGACAATCCTGCCTCAGTGCAGGGACACAGGCATTGCCCAGAGCTGCACAGGGAATCCCAGAGGGTGTCCATGTGCCAGGACACAGGGAAAGGGGCTGGGCACAGGAGAGCCAGCCTGCCTTGGGGACTGGCACAGCAGCATGTCCCTCACGGGGGTATCACTGCCCTCCGGGCACCCCAGGACACAGGGGGACAGCCCTGCCCCGGGGAAGCCTTGGGAGGATGTTGGGGACATGCCAGGGATCCCCCTGGGACCCCCAGGCCATGGGGACAAACCCCTCACACAGCACAGACACAGGTGGGGACACCCCCATGGCCTGACCCCACAGCTCCCCTGGGGTCACCCCATTCCTCACAGCCCCTGTGGTCACACTGCCTGCAAACCCCCTTGGTGACACCCTGACACCCCCTGCCACCTGTGCCCACAGAGCCCTGAAACGCCCTCCCTGTGAGACCCCCTACCCTGACACCCTCCCTGTGACACTGAGACCCCTCCACTCCCTGGCACCCATTGCCAGCACACCTGGACACCCCCTCAGTACCCCCCAGCCCTCAGTGTTCCCTCAC
>VXAU01001288.1:3658-24388 GCA_013399695.1 Formicarius rufipectus
TTGCTCAGAGATACAAAGAATGTCAAGAGGAACATGTGTAAGTCAGATGTGAGATGTGACTAAAACAGGAAGCGGTTTCTTGGAAGCCACATACAAAATAGTAGTAGCTATTATGGTTCTCCAATGATTTGCACAGATGTACTAAGCTCTGTTGTGTTAGTCTGTCCTAGACCTTTTATGTCCTATTATTATGCTCCATTTCTTCCCTGGATAATTTGTGATCACTTTTCCTCCATAATAGAAAAAAATTAAAATTATTATTTTTGAAATATGGCTTAGTCTGTATTCTTTTATCATCCTATGAATATGTTTTCTACAAACCCCCTTAATGCAAAAGAATTTTACAAGGCCAAGGTAAGGCTAATGTCGTTTAGTACAGTGAAAAAAAAAATCCTCCATGAAAAGAACAGAAAAAACTCTTCTGATTGAAACCAACAACAATTTTGTAATGGGAAAAAAAAAAATAAAAAAAAAAAAAGAAGTTTGCAAACTGTAGTCCAGCCTGGTGCTTACACTACCATCATACCTCAACATGATTTTTTTAAAGTTCATATTTCATATCTAACTTTTTCTCACACTGTGTTCTTTATTCTTTATTGGACTGTTGGTTCTCTTTCATATTTCATTTAGGGTCAGTGACATTATTACATTTTTATGTCATCCAGGATACAAAAACTGTTCCTATAGAAAATGCCCCAAGATCCAGGAAGGCACAGCTACCACTCAGGAACTGTTTTACAAGGAACATTTTCTGCATAATTCTACATAAAATTGGATTAATCTTCTTGATTATGTTATCAACTCAGAGGTAATTAAATCTCTTTATACAGTTTGAAAAAATTCAAACCAAATAATCCCTCCCCTGCCCCAAACTATGCCAAGTTATTAAAGGAACCTTAACTACACCATTGCACATGCACTCTATTAGTGCGTCCTTTGCTGACCTGATCAATTAGATTGTGTGCTTACATATGCACAGAAATACGTATGTTCTGTATAAAAATCAGCCAGATTTTCAGTTTTTGGTTTGTCTCTAAGATGTCTGATGTTTTCTTGACTTTATATTAAAATGAGAAGTTTATATTGCTATTCATAACAAAGTTATATAAATCGTGTATTTTTCAGTATTTTTTCCCTACAAGTATACATCCTTCAATATAAGTTGTCTCCCATTTTATGTCTTAGGAACTGTATACTCCAGCTATTTGAATTGTGTGTTTTGGTTGGTTGGTTGGTTGGTTGGTTGGTTGGTTGGTTGGTTGGTTGGTTGGTTGGTTGGTTGGTTTTTTAAGACAGGAAGGAACTTACAGCAAACTTTTTTTTACGCCAGTGCAGTTCACAGAACTACCAACTTCTTATTATGGTGGTAATTTCTGTCTTGTGACCCATCAGTGCTACTATATTGCCGGTTTATGTGATGTCCATCATATGGGACAGTAATATAGTCTAAGGCAAAATTACTTGATTGAGGCATTTTATACCTGAGAACACCTTTTTCAAATGTGTCTTCTCCACTGTTGATATTAACCAACTGGGCCACTGCCATCCTCCAAGGTATCTTATGTTTTCATATGTTTCATAGACACATACCATCCATGCATGCATACCTGCTGCCTGCAAGACAGAGTGAAACACAGTGCTGAGAGGGGTGATGCTCCAGACAAAAGGTTAACAATTTGTTTAGAGATCACAGAGCTACTTGCAATCTATTTATTATAGGAATTGCAGGTCAGCAGGGGAGCACATGAAGAGCAGTACAAAGGAATTCCAGCCACTCCAAACACTAAGCTTCTTTGTGGGTCCAACTTAAATTTCTTGAAAACAGTTGACATCCTCCAATATTATCATGTTATAGATTCAGAATCTAATGGAATTTTTCTTTCCCCACCCTCAGAATGAGGAGCAAATTGTTCTACCTTAGCCCATTTGCCTCTAACAAAAGAAGCAAGAGGACCGGTGATTTAGGGTGGGGGAGAAGCACACACTCGGTTTTGGGGTTGGCAGTGGAGAGACGGCGGAGAGAGAAATCCCTGAGTTTGGTTTCTTTCTTTGCCTTTCCTGCTGTTTCTTTTTCCCCATACCTGGATTTTATGGAGCCTTTTTGGATTGGGTTTTTTTTTTTTGACTTTTGCCCGAAAGAGAGAGAACACAACATCGCTAGCCAGGGGCTCTTACATTGGGCCTTTCCTGGGGGTCCAGCAGCAGCCAGCCCAGACGTGAGAGAACTTTTACATCAGAACCTCCAGTTCGAGGCCAGTAGACCACAAGCCGAGGCAAGGAGGACCCCAGCACAGCTTTTTGGAGGGACACGCCAAGGTCTTTCTTCCCATCCACCAACTCCCGGGGACACCGCAGCATCGGTCACTCATCTCGTCCTTTGCTGCCCGTAAATACCACTGAGCCCGGCAGGGACAGACTGTGTGTGTGGGGGGGTTGAGGGGGGATTTGATTCAGGGTTTTTTATTAATTCAGTCTTCGTTGTTTTGGGTTTTTTTGTTTTTTTGGGTTTTTTTCTCTTGAATATAGAGAGAGATATATATATCTCATAGCTAGGAACTGTTATCCTTCCATTTATCATACCTTAATTAAAATTTGTTTTGAAATTAAAGGAGACTTCTCTCTCTGTTTTAGTTATAAGTTTTCTAAGTTCTCTAAACTTAGACATATCAGTAGATAAAACTTATTAAAATTAAAAATAATTATATTCTCTTAGATATAAACAGATAGATGACTGAATTTATGCTTCTGAGCACCTTCACAAAATGCTGTGTGGGTTGATTCATCACTGAAATATTAATGTTTGGAGACAAATATTGGTAGTGCAGTGTCCAAACAGTTTAACTCTCTCATCTACACAGTGCCTTCAGAATACCTTATAATAGATCTGCCACAGCTGAATACTGTTTCAAGCAACATGCATTTAAGAGACTTAGGTGAAAGACAAATACGTATACAAGAGAACAGTCAGAATCAGTCACAGATAGATATAGATATATATAGATATATATATATAAAAAGCACCCTCTACAAAAGACTAAAAAGGAGATACTGATATTTTATAACTTTCAAGGTTAGTGAAAACTTTTTATTCTTAGGGGACCCATAACAGCTTCTCTTGATTATATACTTCAGCTGGTGATTCCTTATCTAGAGGGGCCTAAGTACAGTAAGAGTCACAGGACAATTCTTAGTAACGTAAAAGAGTTAAGTGGTTTCAAAGCACTATTTTTGATTCAGACAAAAATCTAAAAAAAAAAGAAAAACAAAAAAAACAGAGAGTAGCTATTCTTCAAAGACTGTATCACTACCAGAGAAAGACAGTTTCAGAAACTTGATGCATCAGAACATTTCTATCGACGTCTTGCTTTTCTCATAAGAGATTCAGGTGAACCTACATTTGATGAAAGGGAGACTTGTTTCTCTAATTAAAGCACTGAAGTGGAAGAGCTGTCTCTGCCACAGAATCAATGTACAGCTTTAGGCAAAACTGTGTATTTCAGTGCCTCTTGTAAAACTAGGATAGTATTTATTTCATCCAGTCTTTTCAGTCAGCAACTGTTTATGTGCATTTGTTTGTTTAATACATAGAGGCTGTTTCTAAAGTGCAATTACTCCTCAAGTTCATAGCATTTAATGGTAGCTTCTCTGAAAGGCCCCAAACTCTATTCTCACAACAAAGACAAATACAGGGCTCCCTTTTATATATAGTCATTACAGTTAATTATAGTATGCACCTGCATTGCTAAAAGACCATTTTCACTGAATAACAATTCTACCGGAACTAAAAACACATTTCAGTGCTGAGGATGTTACCTGTTTAATTATTAAACCTTATTAACCTATTAAAAGTTATGGGTAGTGTTCCACAAGCCTCGGCTAAAGCATAGGTGTGTAACATGGTAGTTTGTCGCACTGGAGGAAAAACAGGACATGCCCAGAGAGTAAATGTTGGCCTAATGCATTTCCATTCCAGTAAAGATACACACTGAACTGATCCAAATTGTTTCAATACTCTGGAATCTGTCTCTCTGATATTTTCAAAAATGGAAACATTTCATCTTGCTGGTAAACTCTGGATTAAAAGATCAGAATATTAAAGAGTTTCATGACCTGGAAATAACAGCTTTTGACATGCTGTTCTAACAGAGCTGCAACTCTCTTCTTCCACCATGATGCATGCAATTCCATTCTGTTCCAATTCCCAGAACTGGAGGTAAACAAAAGCACATCAGAACAATACTTTCAGAGAGAAGGATGTTTTCAGCATCATTAACATCAAGCTTTTATGCAGTTCAACTTTCTGAACCATACATTGTTTTTCAAACACTGTGGTGTGTTTTTTTAATTTAAATCTTGTTGGTCATGAAAAACTGTGTTCTCCTTTCCTCTTTTATCACAAATCAAACTTCCTGAGGGCAGGAGAACTGAGAACCTGATTACAACTGAGCTGGATACAGTTTGGTTGTTTCACAGGTTTTTAAACATCTCTAATTTTGTTCTCATAATTGAGTATCATGGACATCTATGAAAAGAACAATAATGAAATAAAGTAGAATAGAACATTCAAACCTTAGCAAGATGTGATTCAACTGAGATATGCCAAAACTTAGAAAAATTTTGTATCTTTCAATATATATCAATATTAAAATACCTAACATTCATATTTTGTTGCATCCCTTATATACGTATTTCGAGGAAAATGAAATTATTTTCTTGAATTAATTTACAAACCTTCATCCTGAAATTTCTTTCTTGATATTAATCATTTCGTCAGGTTTCAGAATATATTTTTGCATAATATAACAGACAAAGATCACATTAGGAAAAAAACAACATACTACAAAGAAACCCCAAACACTCTAACTCCTGCCTAACAATAAAAAGAAATAGATATCTGTAAGAAAGCCTAAGGATAAGGTTCATTTATTCTGTAGTGGATATGGCATTTCCATCATATGTCTTTTATTTGTTACACAGTTTGCCAAATCTGTTAGAAACTTAGCATGGGATTTCTTTAGTTAAAATAAGCAGCAGAGACATGCAGATGCTTAAATATTAGCAGTGTTGTTATATTTTTTATATTCAGAGTGTTTCATTTGATATATAATAGGCCAAAGACATTAACTACAAAGGCAGAATTTCTACTGTATCTGGATCATAAAACTTAAAGCATCACTAAATATTTAATTTGTAAACTTGACTTCTTAGGGAGGTGGTGATCCTCCATCCTGGACACATGCCCTGCCCAGCACAGCTACATTCTCGGCAGCACAGCCTTGATACTGGTGATCTCTGCTTGTTCCAGAACAGACACATTACTCACATAATCAATCCAGTGGATGTTTAGGATTGTACAAAGATTGTGCTCTATGGTGAACTCGCCGCCGGCTGCTGCAAGAGAGAAGCCCCGAAGAAGAAATACAAGGACTGCCTGAAACAACACTGGCCAATATTGATCACCATCAGTGGTCTACTCTGGTCTCCAGCTGGGAGATGTGGAGAAACACAATCTGTAATATGGCTGTCTCCTTTGAAAACACACGCAGAATCAGTCGAGGAGAAAAGACAACACAGAAAGAACTGTACCTTGACAGTGCCACCTACAGAGACTTTCTGCTGTGTCTTTTGCAACTGGACTTTCCCATCTCACATTGGCCTTATCAGCCATCAGCGCGATTGCAGCAAGCGTGGGTAAAACACTCCCAAATCTTTTTCCTAAATTCTAACCATGATGATGAAACTTGACGGAAAGTATGTGTTTTCTTTTCCTAGTCAGGGATCATCAATGTGCAAAAACCACTCATCAAATAAATTCCTACAATATCAGTTGCTGAAACACATTGAAAAACAGAGTTGTCATTTCATAAGGTGTTGGCCGAATGGTGTAAGTCGCCGCCTCCTCTGAGGACGCCAGTTCAAATCTCAAGGAACTCGCTGTCACCGTCCGAGCGTGCTCGGCCGTGGCAAAATGAACCTCAGGAGTAAAGGGGGTGGGGCCAGTTCCCCACACACTGTGCCTCACCTAAAAAAATCCATTGCATAGGCTTATCCCAAAAGAAATAAAGGGAAGATTTAGTTATTCATCTGCCATTCCTATTCTCAGTTTAACGACCCAAAGCAACTCAGACTAAAGTCCATCCCTACCAGCATGGTCTCTGGTACTGGGCAAGGGCAGATGTTTAATAGCATCAGGACAGACAAATTCTGACACTGCCCCTGTATATACTCACATTTGGCGGTCATCTCCAGACCAGGGATGCTTTAAGCTACAGATAGTGTCTTTGTGTTCAATTGCTCTGGACGTATTTCTGTTCTGTGTGTAGGAGCCTCCGTAAGAAAGTGGGTAATTGTATTAATCTAGCAGAGCCATGTACATTCATAGAATGGAATATCTAGGACAGATCATGTCTCTAGTATAAGGTAGGTAAGGAGATTAAAGAAAAGCATTCCTAGTTTACAAATTTCAACTTAAGGGTCATTATCACTGTTTTGAAGAGATAAGCATCTTGAGTATCACTTCTGTGAGGAGGCATAGTGGTATTCTAGACTTGAAAACTGTTAAGATGCTCAAATCTTGGAAAATGGAAATAATAAAGGTGAAGGATCTGTAATAAATATTTTTGACAAATAGATCACATGTATAGTGGCAAAAAAACTTATATAACTACCACTGCATATGTGAAAGAAAATCAAGGAAAAAAAATTAAAAGTAAAAACCATCTTCTTCTTTAGGCCTACGTAAGCAAGCACCTGTCCTATAAAGAAAGGAAAAAACTTGAAACTAAGTGATGGTTTTTCCTTCCAATACTAATTTGAAAAACAAGGCTAGATATAGTGACTTCAGTCTTGTAGATTTGACATTCATTTTGTGGAAAATTGTAAATCCCCACCAATTCGCTCGAGATACAAACCTTAATCCTGTCTACCACAAAGAATGGTTATAAAATATTAAAGAGAATTATCCATTAAAGATCATTTGGTTGCATGGGCTTGTCTTCTTGTGTTTATTTAGGTCATGGCACAGTACTTTCAGGAACTGCATTATTCTGAGTTTTAACTGTGAGCTCCTTCTCTTGTATATATAACTATAGAGGAGTTAATTTACTCTGCTTTTGCAACTAATGTACTCATGTTTTGCATTTTTAACCACTGTGAGGCATAACTGTCAAGATTAGATGCTGGTATTAGGTTAAAAGTCATCAAAATGAGCATGGGGAAATAACTGTAAATGCTATCCTCTTACCCTGGAGAAGTTACAGTACAGAGTTCTCTGCTTCCACCTGTTGGTAAAAACAACACTCAAAACCAGCCATGAGGCTAGTCTGCCTACCTGTTTATCTACACAAGAGTGTGGCAGGCAAAAATCCTCATAATTTGCTGCAATGCAGGTGCTGAAGCTTTTTCACATGCTCAGTCCCCTCTTTTGGAAGCTCCCACAAAATGGAAAGGTTTTCCTCTGCAAAAGTGCTGTGTTAACTGTGACAACAATCCTCAGACCCCAGTGGCAATAGCTGCATTAGCTTGTAGATCCTTTAACAAGAATGAACACTGCTTCAATCACAGGTATGAAGTTATGAGAAAAACTTACATACGGGTCTCTTCCAAGTGAGAAGTGACAGATCTTGCCGAAATCCATGTAATGGAGGAAATTAACACTAGCCACTGTCATTGTTTATGGTGATGACTCTCAAAAGAATCTTTGATTTTCAAATTATTTCCCAAAGCAGTAAAGAGGACATTAAAACGCATTCTGAATTTATTTATGTATCAAATACTCATTTTATCTAAGGGTCTTGTTTATTATTTACTCTTTCCTCTCGTGTAAAGATATCCATCTTCAAAATGCAAAGTACACTCATTTCCTTCCTTCAGCAGTGATTGCACATACACCCAATCTCTCCAAACATGAGTGGGAATCTAGTTTTCCAGGCCAGCTTAAGCATCACTCTATAGATTTGAACTTCCATATTATCCCTGAAAGGATGTCAAGAGTTTCCTTTGCCTGTGTTTGCTGCCACAAATATTTTTGTTCTGTAGAACACATCTAATTTTCATGAGTATTACCACCATCTAGAAGACCAAATCTGCTCAAGTTTCCTTCAGGGAGGAGGAAAGAGTCAAGGGAAGGCTTTGTAAAGTATATTGCACTGGTGATCCAGCAGTTTCTATATTTTACACACTGAAGCCAATTTATGTGTCCTTTAGTAACAGTTAGGAGCCAATGCTCTTTAACTATTTTAAGATTTTCAAAACACAAGCACACGTGGTGAAACATCAAATTCAGTTCCAAAAGAAAAAAAAAACAAAACAAAAAACCAACCAAACAAAAAACAAACAAACAAAACAAAAAAAAAAAAAAAAAAAAACAACCCACCAAAAAACAAACGAAAAAAAACCAACCAACCAAAAATCCAATGAAAAGAATCCTCTCAACTCTGACAGATGTAATGACAAACAGTAATTTCTGAGACTTAAAAAGGACATTACCCACTCAGTTTAACTGGTGGTCCTTTATATCTTGCATTGTGTTTTCACAAACTGTAGATGGTTCTTCTCTTATCTGCAATTAACACAGGTGCTTTTGGTCACAACTCCAAGGTTTGCTGTTTTCATGTGAAACTATCTTTCTCGAGTGCCTCACTGACTCTTATTTTCTATTAAAATATATTTACGTTGTTCTTCCCTTTCAATCTGTTCTCCATTTTCTTCTTCCCTCTTTATGTTTTTCTAGGTTATTAAAAATGTTCCTTCTGCATTTTGACTCTACATATTTTTCATCCCATGTCTTCTTTCATTTTCTGTAAAAAGCTACTCACTTGCTTGTCTCTCAGTTTTCTTTCTCTCTGAACACCTTTGGCTTTTCCTATCATTAATACTACTGCACAACAAAACATTGTTTAAAATTAAATACTTTATGAAGTACAAAACTGACAAACCCCTAGCCAAGGTTTTTAACCATAGTCAGGTTTTTACTTCTATGACAATTGCAAAAAGTTTTAGTCTTGCTCCATTAAATTAGAGACAAAATTAACAATCCTGTTTTCCACTAGACTCTCAAGCTACACAGTTCACATAGAACTTTTTCTGCATTTTTTTCTGCCTCTTCTCCTAAAATTCATTGTTAGTTTTCACCTAAAATATCATCATGCAGTTTCTAATGAATTCCCATTCCGTTATATGAATATTATATAATTTGAAAAACTAGTCCTAAATGTAGGACAAATAAGTAACAAGATTGCTGTAAGAGGACACTGGATAAGGGAGAGAACTATAACAAGAACTTCATTTAGGGAAATACAAAGATTAGCATTATTATGTAAGTACTGTTTTTATATTTATTGAGCATAGGTACATACCTTCCTTTCACTACCTAGAACATGAACTATGTTTCGGTGATCTGTTCTTTTCCTAGTCTACTTTGGACCTACTGCTAATAGTTGGCATATTTTCTAATAAATATCTGACTTTTGTCATAAAACCTTTCAGTCATTTCTGGGAAGATCGAAGAAGGGTCACTAAATGGTCAAAAGTGTGTTCAGCCCTTTATGATTCTTAGGCATGTTGAATTCCTGCAAACTACTATGTCTTTCTGTTTCATGTCACTTAATTATGCATTGTTTTGTCAACCAAATCACAGATGAAATGAAAAATCCTTTCGAACTGTTATGTTGCACAGGTATTGTGTATTGATTTGCAAATCTCAGAGGGCTACAACTTGAAGGTACACAATTGACCATTTTGTAAAAGTTCTGCAAAATTTGAGCAGTACATAACATCCCAGTAGTGTTTAAGTGGCCATCTGAGAGCTTGTGGACCTTTAGTTCAGAGCTGACCTCTCCCAAAACAAACTGTTCTTTAAAAGATTCCATGAAAACACAACTGCTCATTTTTTAATACCTAGAGTGACTGGATGGACAATCTCTTCCAGTTTTAGAAGAGAGTCTACATAACAGGAACATGAAGGTTTTATTTCTATCCAAGTTTCAATGTAATTGAGAATTAAAGAGCTTTCTGAGACAGCTAACAGCAAGAGTTTCTTTTCATGCCAAAAATGGCTTTTTTTTTTTTAATGAAAGTTGCATGCTGTAGTGCAGAGAAATCATGGAAACTAATCAAAGTAGGGTAGTGTGAAATATGTCAGATGAAAATATCTGGCAGCAACTTTGAGAGAGGAAGCACCATAAATAGATTTTCAACTGTTCAACAGACAGTTCAAATGGGAGGACTAAGAAAGACAGCAGAACTCCTCATTCTGCCAGCTAGACGCAACTGTATAATTGCTTATATTGTTCACAGTCTGTTTACCTAAGAAAGGCAACAGCAGAGTACCATGTATAAAATATTAACTGTCCAAAATACACAGAAATCACCCATGTACTGAACTATTTATCAAGTTATTTAGCTGTAGCATGCTAGTGACATAAAAATATAACTCATGCTTCATACTGCATGGTTTTTTTCTTCCTTTTTCTGGAAAATTTTCAGAACCACTTTGGAATGCTGAGAGAACAATTAATTTGTTGTGTACATCTGAACAGTTTAACCAGGTGTATTTGCTAAAAGTTAGTTGAAGAAATTTCAGGCTCTGATTGGTCAAGACTTTATACCTGACCCTTTAAAAGCCGCAGGGGGTAAGTGGGAGGCAACTTGTTATGTTACGATGTCAATCAAGCTAAGAAATATTTTATTTAATCTGTAATTTATATAATCTCTAGCTGGGCCCAGAGGCAACAACTGCACTGGCCATTGTACCAATTTATATAAGAACAAGATGTTTGTCCAATCATCAAATTAAGTGGGGTGAAAAAAAAAAAAAAAAAAAAAGTGGATTTTTTGGTTAGTTGTTTTTTGTTTCTTATAAGAACTCAGTCAATTGAAATATGCGTAATTCATGACCTTATTTAATCAAAATATATTCTGTATATCTTAGAGCCTATCTAAATGAGTGTATCTCAGGCCACACAGTAAAAGATTCTCACCCTGAAATTTCAACACTTCAGACCTATTCTTAATTCTCAGCCAAGACACAGTCAGTTTATTTAGGGAAGAGTTATTTATCTGCAAAGTTATACAGAAAGTGAAGTAGAAATAAATTAATACACACTGAACTTTGGATAAAGCATACTCTAAAGTTACTATTTGTGTCGGCTAAATAACATGCTTGTGTAAGACTTAGTTGTTTGAGAACTGATGGAATAAACACTGAGGCAAAAAAAAATCTGCTTTCAATTATTTATTTTATATTTGTTTGTATTCCTCATGGATTAATTTAAAGGTCTGAAACTACCACAATAGTGACAGTAGTGGCCATTCATTCTAGCAAATAAATGACCTCTGAGGATCTTGAATTCTCTTTTATATCCTCGGGGTTTGGGAACACTTATGCTACTCTTATTTAGGGTAGCTGCTGGAAACGGGACAAATGTTTTAGGGTCTGCATGACATTTAGTTTAATTATGAAATGAGTGCCTGAGAGTGAAGGACCAGCATTACAGCATTGAACAATTATGGAGAAGAATATAGGACATTAGGAATCTAAACACACTGCAAAAATGTGCAGATTCCAATTGCTACTCGCTGGTTTCAAGAAACACTGAACATGGTAGACCATGGATCAAGAAGACACAGCTAAAGCCTAACCTAATTCTGTGGATTGCAGTGCTCTCAAATAGAAACCCCTAGTTGGGGAGCATCACAATGATAATTTAAGTCACTATGAGTACCATTAATGTGTAAGAGCATAATGGGAAAACAGGAGAAGCAAGTATTTTTTTAAATCAGTAATCTGATGTCCGATCTGGTTTTGCAAAGTAAGAGTCAAACTGTTAAGATGGAACTACTGGACTAAAGCATTCATCTTCTTAACTAAAAAACTTAAAATAATGTTTTTTGGCTTAGGAATTCTTGTAAATTCCAGTTTGTATTTAACATTAATTGCCTGCAGAGTAATAGGTTTATACTAAACCAGAAATATCTTTGCATAATTACTGCCTGTAGTACATATTGTCATTAAAAGCACAAAATTCATAAGTTGGATAGACATATTCTTCAGATTCAGAACATTTCTCTCCATTCAACGGAGCTGGTAAATTTGTGCTGTGGAATCTACCACCTGGTGCTGGCATCACACAGAGCTGGAATGACAAAAGCTTTCTATTCCATTAGCAAAAATGAGACTTTTACTGATGAAAATTTCACACTAAAAACTTGTTTTTCAGATATCCCTGTATGATGAAGTCTCATGTCTATCATGATTTCATATGCCTATTAAATGCCCAGAGTCTACTGTTGTGTATACTCTCATTTGGCCATAGGCTGTAAATGAGAACAGACATCATTCACTTTTGCAGGAGAACATGATGTTATTAGCAAAACAGAAGAAACAAAATTGAGTCATTAGGCTCAGAAGTGATGAACGTTACCCTGCCAAATACTGTGCCAATCTCCTTGCCAATGCCAGATGGTTTCCTAAGGAGGCTGTTCTACAGTATCAGAAACCTCTGAAATTGCTGTCAATCAGGCCAAATTGTATTTTGCATTATCATTCCATTATTTATACGTATGATTTTATGTTCTATCTGAAAATTTATTTTAAAAAAAATTTATTCCCTTCTGAGTTGTGAGATATTGGATCTGTAGTTTTTTATTGAGTCAGAAGCAACTTGTGTGTGTGGTGAGAAGGGCAGCCTCATAACTCACATAGCAGCCTGAGAATACACTTGGGAGGGCACAAGAAGCCCACCTGGAGTCAAAAGGGCAGCCTTGGTAGCCCACCCACACCACACATCCTAGATCCCATGACCCAGCCTCTGATTTACTACAGTACCTCTCACTCTGGTGTGGAGCTATAGCAGAGTCAGTGAGTTGGAGGTCCTGCTTGGGGGAAGCGGTGGCCACACCCACACTGGCCAGACCACATAAAAGCAGAACATGTGAGACCGTCTTCCTCTTTTTCTTCTCCGCAACTTGTTGCCAAGTGGAGTCAGATTTCCATAGGACTCTTGAGTTATATCTCAATATCTTTTTTAAATCGTCTCTCTCTATTCCTTTCTCTCTTTCTTTCTTTGCTCCCATTTCTTCTCTTAATCTTTTTGTTTTGGTCATCTCTTTGCTCTTTTCTTACTTAATAATATGGGTAACTTAAAACCAGTGGGTTGGATTCTGCTAAAGTGTCTGGGTTGACAAGTGCTGGGTCACTGCTTTGTTGGAATGCTCTACCTTGGTTATATTTTACTCCTTTGCAGTTTTGCTAACAATCATATTTTCTCCTAAAATCAAAAATGTTTCCTGAGAAGAAGTGTCAGTGTCCTATCTCTAGGTTATCTCAAGGTATTAATAACCAAGGGCTCTGTTAAAGTTCACTGGGTGAAACTTTTGGAATCTTGTATATTTTACTTCCAGTTAAGCTTGTGGTTTCTGGATTGGTGTTTTACATAAGCATCCAACTTCCTGCATTAATAATCATCTCGTTTCAATATCCAACCTGATTCTAAATATTTTTCACATTACATTCTATCATTTAAACAAGGGACACACTTAAATCACACATTCAGTCAAGGACTTCAGCTATTTCTTATAAAGTTAGCCTATTTCTTCCAGTAGACTTAGAATCAGCAGATCAACCTGCAGAATCCTTAATTATCTCTGACCTCTCAGTGTTTCCATATTTAGGAAATGGTCTGAGAAGGAGATTGAGCATTGATTTTTCAGTGTAACAACTGTGTAAAATCACGCTTCTCACATTTACTTAATGGATTGGAAAGTATACTGCACTTTATCAAGATTGCTAATAAACCCTAGTTGTATATCAGACAGCTAGAATATTTAACAGTGGGACAGATTAAAACTATGTCATGATTTTCTTTGATATGATTCTTTTTGACCAATTTTTTCTGCAACATGTGCATGACAAATCTGACATTTGCCACGTTAGTCACATACTTTTTTTTTTTTTTTCCCTGAGGGTGTTGTTTGTTGTAAGAATTTCTTTGTCTTCTTTATGTTTTTCCAAATACCATACAGTCTTCTTGCACTAAATAATACAGCAAGCACAGCAGAATGAACATTATTTAATATTTTCAGAGGTACTCAATGCGAAGGAAATTGTTTTCAAAGACATAATCCAGAAATTCAAGTAGAAGGACTTCAGAGAAGGGATGCAGTCTACATGGTAAATAATAAATATGTTAGGAATCCTGTGTTCCCAAAACAAACAACTGAAAAAAAGTGGAACCAGAACTCATCTATATGCCCAAAACTTGAAAAAGACTAGACAGAAAGTTTAAATGTCAACCAAATGTTATGTTTTAAACTTTTCTACACTTCAGGTGTTCTGTCAAAGTATCAATTCAATTTATAAGTGTAAATATTACCTGAATGTCTCTCTTCCAGCTATTGCTGCTCTACTGTTAGCATGAAGCATCCATGCAAGACTCAGGTAAGGCTGCCACATTCCTCCATGCATTTCCATTCAAGCTGGTTATTAAATACTTCATACTTCCACAAAATCTGAGGGAAAAAATAGAACTTAAAATTAGTTTGAAAGTTCTCTATTATTTGTTCGACATAGATAAAGAAATGAATACTCTTGAGAAACAGGGATTATCTTTTTTCTTGGGGAAGGCAGGACATTTACAGAGATAATACAGGTGATCCCTTGAAATTTCCTTTGAAGGGTAAAGTACGAGAATTCACAGAAAATACTTTAAGAGATATCATTTCTATGCTTTATTTTCTGACACTGTTACCTATTCTGATTCCAGAGACTTTTACTGATGCTGAAAAAGCTTGGCACAGAGGAATTGTCTAGAGACAATTTGTCTTTAAGCAGCTACAGTATTTATTGTCAGTGATGGGAAACTAGCCAGTTGGCACTGAACAAACTAGTTCCAAACTTTCAGTGGAAAGCAAGCTAATTTATACAGTCTACATACATGATTGTAACATCTTAACATACATATTCATACAATATCAACATATAATCATCATATCCATAATCAGCAGGATTTAGGCGGGTCTTGGGGTGGAGTCTTCCAGAATCTTCTCTTGGCAGGACTTTCAGGTGCTCTTTTCCACCCTCCAGCCTCACTCGGAGTCATTTACCCGAAAGGGTAAAAACAAAACAGACCCACACAATCAAATCCCAGGAATTAGCTCAGTAGAACTAACACAATAAGATCTCACCAACTTCCCTTAGGAGAAGTTAATTCCTTTCCTACTCTGCCAATACAGACAGCAGCCCTCAGCCAGGCCTTGACTCATAGAGATAAGCAAGGTCTAGCACTGAGAGCTGCTGTCTCCATGCTAAACCAACAAGGGAGAGGGAGAGGGAGAGAGAGAGGGAGAGGAGCCTCCCTCTCTTGTCTTTTATACACCTAATTACATAAGGGAATGGGATGGAATACTTCCTTAGTTTCGCCCCCAGTTTCTAGGGAAGGCCTACAAGCAAACCACTACATATGTAGCACAGTTAAGTCACAGGATGGACTAGCTAAGAAGTTCCTGCAAGCTTCCTTCAGGTGAGAAAATCCTGGATCTATATTTCTATTTCAAATTATTCTATGAATAATTAATGTTGCATAATTGTCTTCTGTGTTTCTCTCAGAAATACTGATTACCATGTTATCATAGTGCCAAAAGGGTAATTAAAAATTTATTATTGTAACAGTCAAATTTTCTGCAAAGCAATAACAAAAGATCAAGTCAAGTTCTTGATTTCTTGTTGGTGTATTCAAACTGCAGAAGTATAAACCAGACAACAACTCTTTTAAATAACCTACATGGATCTTTGTTTTCAGTAGAACTTTTGTTCCTAGTCACTTGGTTAACTAAGGTGTTATTTTACTACTGAAATCAAGGGAGGAGGCAGAATTTCACTTGAAAAGGCAATAACAGATTCTATGTTGCCAGAGGCATGTGTAGCATATAAAATCTCTTCTGAGAAAATCACACAATCTTTTCCAGACTTTTGAAAGCATCACTCAGTCATTTGATTAACTGTTAGATGTAGTGCTCATTTCCTAAACAGTTTGTGAAGAGTAAACCACATCACTAACAACATTCAGTATTAATTTCGCAACTTTCCCTATTCCCCAGCAATGGACAACTGGGGAAGGAAAAAAAAAAAAGACAGGATAACACTCTTGTGCTGCACAAGGATGCTTCATGTTATACATTTGCTTGTTTTAAGGAGAATAACAAGAAGAAAAAAAAAAAAACACTACATAAAATATGAATTCCAGGAGTTTATTTGGATCACAGTGACTATAGGAGAGACCCTGGAACATGCTTCATTGTTTTCAGTAATTAGTAAATAAATAGCTTTTAATTTATAATTATTTGTTAGTAAACAATAATGAGTTTCTGTAAAATTACATCAAATTAAATTTCATTAACCTAAATATAAAGCTAAATCTTAGGTGGGGAAAAAAAAAATTAAAAGGAAAAAAAAGATTAAATAAATCAAGTATAGTTCTTGAAAAAGTATGAAAAGATCAGTGAAGAAACTTTCCTAGTGTACAGAAAGTACAATAAGAGACAATAAAATTGCAAACACATACTGTTTAAAAAAATGTGATGACTGTTGTTAAATTTCAAACTAGATGAAATGTCTTTCAATTGCCTGGCATTTATTTAAGTATATACATTACATCATCATAGGTCTGCTACCAGAAAGCAAATTGATGCATGGACTTTTTTTCCATGTAGAACAAGAAGGGGAAATGGGCACATCTCACACAACTTTAAAACATGTGATAGGTACACTATCCACTCCTGTAATTATTCTCTAAAATGACAATATGTAGAAATCAGTATTTTTCTTCTTTTAAGGCAGGTGTCTAAATGAATAACACCATTCTCTAGCAAGCATTCCACCTTTAATGTCGAGGTATAAAACAACAGAAGTCAGAGCTCAGTTTAATATCAAGGGTCTAAACCTCTCTTTGAAAGACTTCACTAGAAATCTGCAGGATAACCCAGTGATTACCATAGAATCAACCTGAATATGTACACAACTTCTATTTCTACTTCAGTTGCAATATGTAATGCTATTCTGATATAGATTCAAAAATCCAAATAGAATTATATTTTATTCTATTATCTCCATTAATATTGATGTTGTCTCTGATTCTAAAATCAGATACTTGAAAAATACTACATAAATATATCACCTCTGACTACCTTCACTAATACCGAAAATTGTGAATGTTAAGTAAAAAATAAATAAAATTGTCAGTAATTTGGATTTGTTTTGGTTTGGACTGATACATTATATTTGGTGCCTAAGCCAAAAATAAAATCAAAATCCCAAACCAGAAAATTCTGGACAGGAAGAGAAGTTAAATTAATACTAGTAGCTCAGACCCCTGAAATAATATCTGGTGGATGAAAGACAATTAGTTACTGATGTGTTGCTGAGTATATCTTTACAGTACCTTTTTTAAATCCCTTCAATCTCACGTCCAAACAATATTCCTGGGAGACAATGTCTCACTGGGATGAGAAATACATGATTAAGAAAAACAATTACATTTCCATTTATTTTCAGAAGAACAACTACAGTCAGAGGCCTTGCTGCCAGTGGTGATTTTAGCAGTCATTACTTAACAGGGCTCAATGTGGTTTGACATGGCACACTAGCAAGACAATACCAATACCTCCTTTGCCTGACACTTCTTATATGCAGTTTTAAAGGAAATACAGTAACTGTTTCCAATGCAAGCCTGTGTTTCTTCTGTTGTTTCCACCCAAGTGATTAGCCTTACAGTTAGTTGTCACTAAGTTCCTACTGCCTGCATTTATGAATACCACTGGTTTCTAAGTCATTTGCTGCAGCCTGCTGATACCCATTCTGAAACAGCTCAGCAAAGAAGTCACTAGCTAAAACCAAAGAGGTCATGCTTTTAATGATAGCAGAGCACTGAATTTCCATTTTAAGAACTGCATTTGCTATTAGATGTGAACTGTTTTCATCTAACATGTGAAACAATTTTCATAGTTGAACACTAAGGAAGGTAATTTCTTCTTTGCCAACTCAAAGAGACATCAATATATGAATAAATTTTTACAAAACATGATGCTATCCCTTGTTTTATTACAAACAGAAATATTCCCTTAGTTTTAGTCTAAGACTTTTTTCCATTGCTGTACTTTTTATTTGAAGACTAGGATTTCTTTACCTAATAAAATAATGCTGTGTCATTAACTTATTGCTTCGTTAACAGTGCCAGTTTGCTTGTTCAAAAATAATTGTATTTACTTCTTGATAAACTGAACAGCAGAAACACACGAAACACAAACCACTCCCTTATAATCTTAAGATTTTGGTTGGATATGCATACTTAAGTGCTTTAACCATTGACAACCTTTTGCACTGTCGTGGTAATGATGTTGAAGCCAGGATGCACAAAGAAAGAATATGGATGCAGACAGAAGTTATTTCTAAGCTATTTACATTAAATAACACGTGTTTTTTTTCCAGACAAACTCTCTTACAATTGAGTTTCCTTTCACTTGCATACTTCCTGCACTTCATTTGCATCTTTCTTGCAAAAGCAATGGTACCCTCTTAATTCACTTTTGGGACCACTTCAACTTCCAGCTAGGAGGTTAGTCTCTCATTCTCCACTCCTTTTACTTTTTTTTTTTTTCCTTTCAGCTCAGTTAGTCATTGTACAACAGTTTTCTCCCAGCCTTCCTCATGGTATTGTTTTACCAGTTTTCTGCTGTTATGATTCACAATCCTTTGTCAAGCACTTCCTTTTATGTAACATTTAACCAAATGCTGAAAGAATAGGCTGTTGAGTTACTCGGGTTTTTCCTTTCACAGAATAAACTCTTAATACCATAGAAATAGTGTATTGGGTTTTTGTGGGAATCAGAAATATCTTGGCTTCAAGAAAGCTGACTGGGAAGTCAAAGAGACCATGGGTAAACATGTTAGGAGTATACCCAGCCTGATAGACTCAACCAGTTTGCTGACATCTGCTGCTTCAGATATCTCCGAAACTGCCTACAGCTGACAAGATTTGTAGACTCCTGTGAACTCCTAGGCCAAAATGAACTTTCATGTATAAAACTGCCTTTGTTCCTTCTGACCTCGCATTCCTGACTGACCTCCATAGCAATCATAATGTAATTCCTAGTTGTAATATGTCTTCCCATATTTAGCATAAAACCAGCCCCTGAGATGAATATCAACTTGCTGTACCTTTATATTGCATTTTGTAATTTCAATAAACATTCCTGTTTTGACCCCCCAGAACCGGGGACCGTGCACGACTGCTGCAGGTTTTCATAGCAAGATTTTGGTAGGTGGGAAGGGCTACAGAGGTGATTTCTGTGAGAAGCTTCCAGAAGCTTCCCCTGTGTCCAATGCAGTCAATGCCAGCAAGCTCCCATATGGACCTACTGTTGGCCAAGGCCAAGCTCAATAGTGACAATGGTAGCAACTCTTCAATAACATTTATGAGAGAAAGGTTAGCACACAGAAGCAAACTGCAGCCAGAGAGGAGAGGACTGAGAATATGGGAAAGGAACTATGCAAACACCAAGGTCAGTGAAGAAAAAGGAGAGAGATTGGGTGCTCCAGGTGCCAGTGCAGAGATTTGCCTGCAGCACATGAAGGGCCGCACACTGGAAAAAGTGTATACCTGAAGAATGCTTTGGCCCTGTAGGAAGCCTGTATGGAACAGGTTAGCTGGCAGGACTTGTGACGTTGTGAGGGACTCACACAGGAGTGGTCTGTTCCTGAAGGAGAGCACTCTGTGAAAGGATCCACACTGGAGTGGTTTGTGAAGAACTACAGCCTGTGGGAAAGATTCGCATGAGCGAAATTCATGGAGGACGACCTGCTGTGGAAGAGACGCAGTACTGGGCCACGGGAAGAGTGTGAGGCATCCTCCTCCTGAGGAGGAAGGAGCAGCAGAGACAGGTGATTAACTGACTGCAACTCCCATACCTGTCCTTCTGTGGTGTTGTAGGGGAGGAGGTAGAGAATCAAGAAAAAATTTAAGCCCAAGAGGAAGGGAGAGGTGGGAGGAAAGCATTTTAATATTTGGCTTTGTATTATCTTACACTGATTTGATTGACTTGCCAAATTTAAATTCCCAAAGTCAAGCCCATTTTTCCTGTAATAATATGTGATTCCTCCCTGTCCCTCTCTTGACCCATAATCTTTTTGTTGTATTTTCTCTCCTCTGGTCAGATGAGGAGGGGAGGGATAGAATAGTTTTGATGGACACGTGATGTCCAGGCAGGGTAAACAGACTGCATATAATAGGTTCCATAAAGAATAAAAACAAGGAGAAAGAGACAGGCAAGAAAAAAGTCAGAAAGAAATAATTTGGTATGCTTGATGGTTAATCATCTCCTTCATTAAATTTTGTTAGGTTCAAAGAGTTACACTATAAAATGTAAGTAATAAGCAAAATAAAAATCTATGGAACATGCCAGAAGGATGAATTATCAAGTACAACTAAAATTTAAACAGTGATCATTTATCTTTGCCAGTATTTCCACAGCCAGAAGCCTGACCCAAACATCTCAAACCTTTCTACACACTACATGAGAAATAGCTGAGAAGACCTCTCAGGCTTCTTCTTTAAGAAAATCTTTGTCATGCATGTTTTTTGCCTTGAATAAAACCCACCATATATTTCTTCCTTCAGCAGCATGCCCAGAAGCAGATCAGCACATGAACACCTAAGACAAAATGAAGGGAAGGGGAAG
>VXAU01001288.1:24398-37111 GCA_013399695.1 Formicarius rufipectus
AAGGGGAAGGGGAAGGGGAAGGGGAGGAGGAAGGGGAAGGGGAAGGGGATCTATAACTGTCCTCACTATTGTTTTGAAAATTGCATGTCACAAGCTTTGTCAGTCAAATCTATCCAAATGTCTGTTGTGTTTTGTTAGATTTAGGAAAGTGCTATAGGCTATCAGGATAATAAAGTGCATTTTGCAGTATCAGGCATCACTGCTTGAAAGGACTCAGTCCTTGAAATGCAGTCTTTCAGACACGCATATAGAAAAACATTTCTGACACACAATCTTTGATGTCCAAAGAGAAGTAATTTTTGCAGTTAAAATGATTAATTTATAGCTCTATGTAGTGAATGTATATACATTTTCAGAAAAGCTTTCTGGATTTTTCTGTATGCTCTTGTTCTGTTCAGGTACCTGAATAAACACTGTATCACAGGGAAAAAACTGTTCAAGTTGTTAAACCAAGTCAGGATCCAAGTGGTTTATTGATTTCTGAACATGTAATTAAGTGGCAGTCACTGAGCTACACTTTTGAGATCAGTGCCAGTGATGCAATCCATGAATCACACATCAGGAACCCTTTAGAAAATACTGAGAAGCAGCCCCAAAATCTCTGAGCACCACTCTGTAACTAATCCCAAGAAGTGCAATCCTCTACAAGCCTCTCCAGGGAAGCCCACAGATGGTGGGTGCTTATCCCTCCTGAGCTCCCTGACTGCAAACACTTCTGGTGTGGAGCCACCATGCAAGCTCCCAGCCATCACCTCGTCATGGGTCTTTCTTGATCCTCCAGCACCCAGACCAGGTGGGCAGGAGGAAAGGCTGCTCACAACACCCCTGGGAGAGTGTCCTGCCCAGGCAGGCGGAAACCAGGAGACCCCTGGGTGACTTGTGTGGTGTCAAACTGAGCTTTGGTGGCATCTACTCCTTCAGCAAGGTCCCTTCCACCACTGTGGCCTCTCATGCTACTCCTAGATTTATTTTAGAATTTACTCTTTTTTTTTTCAGGGGCTTGTGTAGTTCCCAAAGTGCTGTTTAAGCCAGCCAAGAGCCATCATCTTCAATCTGACTGGTTTCAGTCAAGTGCACCCTCAGTGTGTCTGATTTAAATACACTGTCTGAGACTCTCATAATCCTGCTTGATCTGCAGTTGCTATGAAAGTGAGTTTGTCAAATGTAGGTGCTGTGAAGACTCTGCAAGTCTGCAACAGAATTTCCATTAATTTCAGAGGAAATTGGTAGAATCTTTCTGGGTCATGGAAAGCAGCCAGTGCTGCTTCATTTACTGTATGGCATCGTGTCTTCTATAAAGATATTTGAATCCTGTTCTCAACAGAAACTTTGGTGGCATAAAGAACAGCAAACTCATTCTTTCTTTCTTTCTTTTTATTAATATGTACAATAGTATGTGCAAGTTTGCTCTTTTTCCTAATAAAAACAGAGTAGTTCTTTGTAGATTAAAAAGTGGCATTCAACCCTTTTGCTTCACTTGGGCATACTTCATACATTTCTGAATAAATTGGGACACCAAAGAAAATTCGTCTTTTGTTCAATCATTGATGAGATGCACATTAAAAAGTAAGGCTGAAAAACAGGAGAGAAGAACTGCCACTTGAGATTTGGGTGCACAATATACTTCTTTCATTCAATGTTTTTGTTTATGTATGTATCAAGAGGCTAAAATACAGACTAGAAATTGGTCAAAAAGAGAAGCATTGTTTTCTCTTAATTTCTTCCATATCTGTTATAGTAAGTGAAGCAGAACTGGATGTTGGGATTCTAAAGGTCCATGAGGAAGATGCAAGTTACTGATCTAGTTTAAGTTTAGCATCAGCACATACTGCCTAGAAAATAAAGCACTCTCTGGGGCAGTGATATGGTGTGTTTTGTATTCAGTTTTTTGAGACATTACTTTTTAACCCTCTGTAAATCACTGGATAGCAACAGTGGGCCTATTCAACCCTTGTTATGGAAAAGCCATGCTGTACTATACTGCAGCACAGGGATTTGAGGAGAGCCACAGAGTCTTTTCTTGACTGAGAAACAGATGAACCAGATAACTGAACTCTCACCAGCTGGGAACTACAAGACATTGCAGGAACCCAAGTTAATTTTAGCAAAAAGAGCTCAGGTGAAAACAGTTCATGTGAAAACAGTTCTTGATAAAAGAGATGTCATAACCATAAGTCTCCTTGTGCTATTAACCAATACATACAGTACGAACAATCAATGTATGCATTTGGATTATTTACCTCTCTGCCTCCTTGCTCCTATAGTATCGCTAAATGAGTAAAGGCCAAGACCAGCTTCTGAGTGGTTGGATAGTTAAAAGGGAAGGAAAGTAAAAGGGGGTTTATTGTAAGCTGTTTTCCTCAACTGCTTTGCACCCTTTGGCACAGTATCACCACTCGTCCATGTGACAGCATTGCACAACCAGCTGTCAAGTTCTTCTAACTCAGATCAGCCCTTTATCAAAACTGTCACTCAAAAGAAAGATCCAGCCTCACTTTGTCAAAAAGATTTCATTGCAGGGGCATATTTTCATAATTGAATATGGATCAAAAACCTGAAATCCAACCATTAAATAAGTACTAATGTCTCACTCTACTAACTTAGAAAAGTTACAGAGTTTCAGCCACATTGTTAATTTCTCTTGTTTGCAATCAAAAATTGTTAGGTTTTGCCTAGAGAATAGAAGGTCTTTTAAAGACAGACTAGCACCAACCCTTCTTTCCTTCTACCCTCTTTACAATTAATGCAGGATGGTTGCCAAAGCAGATGAAAAGAAGTATGCAAATGAAAAGCCTCCAAGGTAAAGTCATCCATAGTGACCCAGATGGTAAAAATTTTTAGCTAGAAAGGAAGCAGCTGTAAAATGAAATGCATGAATTTGCCCTGATGCTAGCTTTAGTCACAGTTAGAGTAATAGGAAGGTATGATGACTTTCTAAGAGTGGCATCACATTAAAAATCCAATATATTCTGGAATCAGGTTCTTAACAGCTACATTCATCATGCAGCAGAGGACTGTCATGATGGTTTCTGGTGTACTGCTAGGAAGGCTACTGAAGCCATTTCTTACTGTAGCTGCAGGTCTGAACTACATTTACACAAGGCTGTAGAATAGTGTCCTTTGTCTGAAAATGCACTACATTGTGTTTAAAAGCAGAGCTAAAAAGAAGGTTGGGCAGAAACAGTCAGTGCTTGAGAAAAATAGGTATACTACTGAGAAAACTATTTCTTTAAAATGCTGCAGTTAGTTTATCTCTGACTTTAGGGACTTGAAAGAGCTCTAGAAGCCACACAGATTCTGGCTTAGCTCTTTCTCAGAATTAAAACTGTTGGAATTCTTCAGCTTTCTCTTCTCTTCACTCTCACAAAACTGAAAAGGTGTTCCATGTTTACTGGGGAAAACTTCTGCAAAACTTCTGAAACTTCAGTTAACCTTGTGCAGTCAGTTGCCCTGGTCTGGGTTTAAGGATGCAAATATTTCATCTCAGGTTATTGAGAGTACCTGGGAGAGCTCCTGAACTTACTCCTGAGTTTTGGTTTGGTTAAATGCAGCAGGGAGAGACAACTTTATTTTTTCCTTGATCTCATGTACCTTCAATACAGGAGCTAATAGAGGTGTCTGACAGTGAAAACATGAAAAGTCAGCAACAGTCTAAAGAGACTCCAGTTTGTATCTTTTTGCATCTAAAATAGTAAAAAATAACAAGGTTGGCATCTGCAGCACATAAAACATCTTCCTTTGATCAGTGCATGAAAACATTTTCCGGAAAAATTACATTAAACATATCAGGACAGGAAACTTCTGCCATCCCACAGAGACAACATAACAGGAATGTAGAGTGTGATCCTATTGTGTTTACATAATCCTTAGTTTTCCTCTGAGAAGGCAAAAAAAGGTATTGTGTCATTTGCTTCTCTGTATTGTGTATGTAGTGTTGAAGTGGTTTTGTTTGTTTGTTTGTTTGTGGTTTTTTTTGTTTTTTGGTTTTTTTTATTTTTTATTTTACTAATCCTGTATGTCCATGAACTGCAGTGCAATTCTCAGCCAGTTTTGCTCCAAATTGTCATTGTGAGTTAATATTGGCAATCTGGTGTGAGATCTACTAAACTTACTTTCATGGGCTCATGAACCTTGCAATCTATTGTTTCCCTGATGACCTGAAACTACTGAATTAAACAACAGGTTTTCACATTAGGTAAGGGAAAATACTGGTAAGAAGCAGATGCTTCAGAGAGGGGGTAATACTTTTTATCATGACAATTTCATCCCCTTGGTAAGGCTGACCGTGTAAAACCACCCACCCCACCCCTGAAAGGAGTGGTATTGAGAACTCACAGGTAAGCCCTTCTCATATGGCACAACTACATATGACAGTGTAAAATGCAGTCAAATACCTCCAAGGGGAGGTATGAGGGTATTCCCATGTAGGCATGAATATATATAACCCCTTGAACTCTTTGTTGCATGGACCATCATCGTCAACCTAAAAGATGAAGACTGTGACCATGACTCCAGTTATGGACATGGAAATTACAGCTATCCAATCTTGTCACTGGATCTACAGGTGTCCATTTGCTCCTATGTGTACTCTTGTTCTTTCTTTCTCTTTCTGTCTTTTCCTTATCCTTATACATTATCATTGTGATATTTTTATAGAAAAGAATCAAGATGGCTACATACATCCTTTCTGTTGCAACTAAATTGTTTTAAAACAATCCTAGCTGATAGATACAGAGGTGACTTCACTCTGATCTACCCCAAGGGATCTATTACAAGAACATCCTTTGCCCTGCCTCAGAGGTGGGTTTTAACATGATGCATACATGCTGACATGAAAATGTAAATTAGGTATAAATTGGGAAACTAAGTCCACAAGAAGCAAAGCTCTCCCTGAAATTGGTGCAAAGCACCTAAATTGGGATACTCTTAAGAATTACTTTTTAGAAGAATATCCTTCTTTGCGGAGAAGGGAATCAAATCTACTTTCCCCATGTAGAACCATTAAGTAACTTAGGTTGGATAATACTTCTGAGTCCAACCATTAACACAGCACTGCCAAGTCCACCACTAAATCATGTCCCTAAGCACCACATCTACATGTTTTTTAACACTTCCAGGGATAGTGATTCCACTGCTTCCCTGGACAGCATGTTCTAGAGCCTGACAACCCTATCAGTTAAGGAAATTTTCCTAATATCCGATCCAAACCTCCCCTGGAGCAACTTGAAGCCCTTTCCTCCATCCCTACCACTTGTTACTTGGGAGAAGAGACCAACCCTCCACATGGCTACACTCTCAGGTAGTTGTAGAGAGCTGTAAGGTCCTCTCTGAGCCTCTTTTTTTCAAGGCTAAACAACCCCAGCTGCCTCATCCACTCCTCATAAGACTTGTGCTACAGACGCTTCATTGGCTCCATTGCCCTTCCCTGGACATGCTCCATACCTCACCTTGAAGTGAGTGGCCCAGAACTAGACACAGGATTCAAGGTGTGCCCTCACCAATGCCAAGTATGGGAAGACAACCAGGGTCTTGGTCCTGTTGCGCACACTATTTCTGATACAAACCAAAATGCCATTGGCCTTTTTGGCCACCTGGGTACACTGCTGCCTCATAGTCAACCAGCTGTCAACCAGCACCACCAGGTCCATTTCCACTGTGCAACTTTCCAGCCACTCTTCCCCAAGCCAGTAGTGTATACTCGTGTATGACTACAACTCATTGAAATTTGTTTAGCCTCTTTTTCTTGAATAAAAACATTCTGTTGCTAATAAATAAATAAATAAATAGATAGATAGATAGATAGATAGATAGATAGATAGATAGATAGATAGATAGATAGATAGATAGATAGATAGATAGATAGATAGATAGATAGATAGATAGATAGATAGATAGATAGATAGATAGATAGATAGATAGATAGATAGATAGATAGATAGATAGATAGATAGATAGATAGATAGATAGATAGATAGATAGATAGATAGATAGATAGATAGATAGATAGATAGATAGATAGATAGATAGATAGATAGATAGATAGATAGATAGATAGATAGATAGTAGATAGATAGATAGATAAATAAATAAACCGCATAAAAACCCCAACCAACCAACAACAAAAAAAAAAGACAACAAACAAAAAAAAAACCTACAAAAAACAAACAAACAAACAAACAAACACAAAATTGACAACCAACCACCCAAAAAAAACCCAAGTAAAACAGAAGGAATAATTTCCTATTTGGTATTTTTTTCCTAAACTTTCTAATAGTTCTATCATTGATTCTTTTACTTCACTATTTACCAGATGCACTTTTTGCAGGAAGAAAACATCACCATCAAATTAGCTCAGTTTCATAATGCATGTCTTATGGAAGTGAAATCTAAGAATTACCTCTGTGAACAGAACTGTGTACCCAGGAATGCACAACAACATGCCCCATCCCAGCAACAACCTCTCCCACTGCTAACTAACAAACATTTACACAGTGATGGAGAGGAGTACCTGCAGGCAGCCAGCTGGTCCAAAAGATCCCACTGCCTTAGTAGTAAATGCAGAAATGTTTATTGCAAGAAAAATACAATTAAAAACATTGAATAAATTCTCACTGGATGAATACTCCAAATGGCTGAAAGATACTGAGGACTATAAGTATCTTAATATGGTGAGAGGGAGAAAAGACATCTACAGTTTTGATTTATGTCTCCCTTTCTACCCTCTGATAAGATCCATTCTCAGCAGTGTCTCTGCAGAACACCTATAGCACACAGCCTTGCACAAGACTGTCACTGAGGAATTGAATTTGACCTCAATGGAACAAAATAACAGCTCAAATTCTCTGGTTTTCTGTGCCAGTTCCTTGTAAGACATCCTACAATGAAGAAAAGAAATGGTTAGCAGGTAGGATCTGATTCCTGAATCATATAGCTAGTTCCTATAAACCATAGTTACAACCGTAAATATCTTTTTTTTCTCTTCACATTGAATACTCAATCTTCCCCTTATTTATACAGGAAAAGAGGGTGTGTGGTGTGGGACAGTGGTTTATAGTTAAAAAAGAGTAACTGCAATATGCTTGTAAAAAGTAGTTCACAGTAATGAAAGTCAATTAAACCTGCATTGCATAAATACAGATGATTTTGCAGAATAGAGTTTAGCAACTGTCCTGGGACATCAAACTTTCAGGAACTGCACCTTCACTTATGAAAAGTGCCTCAATCAGTGAATTGAATCTGCCTATTTTTGTCTAAAGACAGTCATGATTTATGGCACAGTGTCTTCCTAGTGTGAAAATTCAAATGACTGCGCAATTCAAGGAACCTTAAATCACACAACTCGGGTTTTATTTTCTCTAAGGAAGATTTCATCCCTTTTCAGTTCTCCAGATAAGAATAGTATTGTTGCAAAGATGAAAAAGCCTAACTAGTTTTATGGAAAATGTTGCCTTGGAAATTTTAGGTAACAGAAAGAATAACGTAATGTACAAAAATCTTCAAAATGCTAACCCAAAAGTTACTGCCAATAGCTGGTTGTGTCCTTTTGTTTTATCTCTATAAATAAATTAGAATCTGACTGAATTAATTCTGTCTCTACACCTCAGTTTATCTTTAGAACAGACATTGATACCCATCTTGCTGAGAACGGGGTGGATAACAACAGAAGGGTATCTAGAGCCCGAGGATCAATCTCTTGGTTTTCAAGAAAGGATGGAACACCAGAAGTTATTTTTGAAATTGTGTTATTGATAAAGGATGCTACATCAACTGGCAGAAGAAAATCCACCATCACCTGTGCAAAGGAACAATTACACAATTTTATCAGAGTAGACCAACACCCAAGTCAACACCTTTCTTATGCCTTCTTCTGCCCACTGTCAGTAGATATCCCATAATTTTTAGGTACCCAGATCTTTCTCAAAATGCCTAATGACAGAATAGCTGTGAGAAAACAGTACATACACTGCTACATTTACACTTTAATAACACCTTTTCCAGGATACAAAAACATTACTAATGAATATTCTAACAGATCGTTGAATTCAAGTGTGTGAATTTAAATTCCTGCAACCATTCCAATATTTCAAAGGAGATATTACATTGTTGGTAGTGTCTTGTCACTGAAGTTTATCCAAAAGGAAAAACAAGTATGCAGATACACATGAGCTAGTTGGCACCACTGTAGCTCTTGGGAACTACTCATTTAATTAGTATTCTGGTCAGAAAATGAGCTAAAATAGAAAAGAGAATAGCTCTGGGGGATTGAGGTTTCTGTTTAGACTGAAGATTGTTGATAAAAACTGCAGAAGTGGGAAAGAAGCACAACTATAAGCAAAAATGATAGCCCAGAGAGAGAGATATTTATATTCAAGATGAAATGTAAACCAAAGCAATTNTAGTGAAGAATATTGGTAGTTGTCATGATGGCTTTGTGGATTTGCCACCCACAACTCTTTCTGTGCAGAACTGTAAATCAAGTACCTCAATTCTCTGTGCTGATTGGCTTCTTGCACAAGTAGTGAAAGAACACTTTTTAGAATACCAGTTTTACTGTGGACACATTAATAAGATATGCTGTTTTTCCAACCATGCTTGTCTGTGCCTGGTCCAACTCAGAATGAAGATGGGTGCAAGCAAAGTACCAGACATTTGAAACACTGGCTGCATGATCATTGTGGTCAAGACAACCACCAGTCATTTCATTTCATTCATGAAAGCCTCTCTGGGAACATGCAACACATCAGAGGGCAAGATAAGGAAGAAACTCATGGATAAATTATCTGCTAAATTCAGGTCATCAGTCAACAACCACTGGATCTGAATGTACGCTATCTCTAAAAGGTTGAGTGTTCTTCATGAAGTTCTGAAATTATTTTTTAATTCTGACTAGTGAAAAATAAAGAGAAAACAGACACATTTTGCTAGAACAAGACTACTTTAATGACACATATTACAGCATATTTCAAATCAATAAGAATACAAAGTTACCATAAGACAAGGAAATAGTGAAGTCTCAAATTCAGATAGGGAATTGCCTTCAGACTCTCTGGATATTATTTTAAGTTAGACAAAAAATGGATGTTGCACTGAAATATGATTCAGCATAAAGAACAAATTTATTCCTTAAGCCACAGACATCTCTGCATTATATTTTACATGTCTGTATGTGAATAAATGACATGTACAGCTGGAACAAGGACCTATTATTCATAAGAAAAAGTCTTATACTTGAGTCACTAGGAAGACCTGAAGTTTTTAATAGTCAGGCATTTTTTCATCTCAATTCCTTACTCAGCTTATAAGAAAATGATCCAAACATCTAGACAGATTTGGATTTTCTTCATGAAAACTACGTATTCTTCGAAAAAAGATCACCAAGGGATGATGATTATAACAGATTTCTTTTTTTCATTTTTTTCTCCTCAAAAACATTATTACCAGGATTCCTCTCAGTAGATTCTGTAGCCAATAGTCTAACAGATTAACAGTGCTAACAGCCAGATCAAATGTGCTTATACCATTGCTACTTAATTGTAGCTGATTTACTTCCTGTTTCCCACCTTGCATTCATTACAACACAGAAATCAAGCAGTCCTAAGAACAGAGACTCTTTCATACATTAGGCCCATCTAATACTTTCCTTTTCCTTTTCAAATTTAATTTTCTTCCCTTTAAAAATAATTTTGAAGCCATACCTTTGATGCAGATCAATGTGCAGACTATTGCACAAGCCTCAAAACTATTTGATCCCCAGCATTCCTTCTACATTATGCAGATTTTTACAGAGTTCAATCAGTGAATTTTGTCATGAAGCAAGAAGGACTCACATTTACAAGTATACTGAGAAGAAACATGTATGTTACACATAGTAATTAGTACAAACCATAGTTTTATAAGTCTCATTTCAGGGTGCCAATTAATCATCACCACTCAAACATTCACTGTGATTGTGTCCTGCTTTTTCCGAGGAGCTGTGCACATAGTTTTATCCTATTATAATCACAGATTGTTTTACTGAATTACAAAGTTAGTGCAATTTTCTGGAAGGCTACATTCTCCTTTACAAACTCTGTAGGTTTTTCTGCTTTAGAGGAATCATTAGATTGCACAGAGATCTTATACACAGAATTCCAAGCAGACAAATATGGGGAAGCAAAGATTAACCACAACAAATCAAGATAATGCAGTGCCTTCCGTGGAGAGACTATGGTATATACAATGCATGAGTTATGAGAGGCAATAAAGCCTGAGATTTATTTGGAGATACTCAAGATTATGAGGAGACTGAGTCAATGAGGGTGCTGAGACTGTGTTTTGCAGATGCCTTTATCAAATGTTCATCTAGAAATAAAGATTTTCCTTTATAACAACAAGCAGTTTGGCTTGTTGTTATGCAGATATAGAATATGCAATGCTTCTGCAACTACTGATACTGAAGCAACCTTTTTACAGTTACTGGTAAACGCAGTTCTCATTACACTCACAAAACTCGCCATATTTAATCATTCTCACAAGGGAAAACTTTAATTTTCATTATACTCCAATTTCTTTTGTAGTATTTTCTCATGTTACAGGGTTATGTGAAACCACAGCTTCAGAAAGATGGTCTTCAGTTCAGAGGATGTTAACTAAGATGAGACTACATTTACTTTGCAGAAGTAAATTAGTAAACCTGTTAGCATTGAATGACTTAGAACAAACAAAGTAATCTGGAATTGTTGGAACACATATGTTGCTGATTGTACTTCTCTTGAGCAACATAACGTGGTGGAAGTTCATGCATATCTATGTTCCTCTTCACACCCCAGTAGTGCTGGGAATCTGGACCAACATCTGTTGCTTTCCCTCACTGGTTCCTCCTCTGCAGCTGAGTGTCTGCTGTGACTCAGGTCGCTAATTGCACCCCAGAAATTCATGCGGTGCCAGCCAATCAAAGTTCCTTGTCTGCTCTCTGTTTAAAAGAAATAAGGTCTTTAATACAAAACTCCTCCATCTCAGGGCCATCCTGTACTAGCCCAGCTTACAAATGAGCCTCTTCTGGAGTCCCACCCACAGACAAGAAGCTCAGTTTAAGCCACGTTGGGGTTTGTGAATTGCGGCGAGAGGACTTTGAGAGATGGAAAGGAGTCTACAGCTCAATAATACCATGAAGGAGAAGAACCTTAAGCCGAAGACTGTTATAAATGTTACAGAAATGTTTTATTATATGGTTTATGGTTTTAAAAAACAGTTTTTAAAGATTTTTTTCCCCTTCTACTACTATAGATCTTATTCCTGAATTCTGACTGGTTGCTGTTTGCTGCAGTACAGCAGTTTCCATGTTTGTACATGTTCCATCCCTGTTTCTCTATATGGTTTAGTCTCCTCCTCCTCCCTATGCCCAAGTTTGTATTGTACCCTCCTACGCTTTTCCTTATATGCTGGGCTCCACCCTTTTTCCTGAAAGTTCCATAGCTCCTCTATAAAAGAGGGACTCCCCTTGCAACAAACACTACTCGTGCTTCACCCTACCTCAACTCAGCACTTTCCTCGAACCCTCCCTGGGAGTCAGCCTTTCGTATCGCCCAACACGCAATAAAGCCTTACCACCCATAACCTAAACTCAGAGCTCTTCAATTGTTTACTAGGTTGGAAATAATGTGCTTCCTGCACCATTTGACGTCCAAAAAAAGAAAAACACCAAATTTTTTTAAAGGACCATTATAAAAATGTGGAAATGACTTCTCAACTTCTTCCCACTCAAATGTGTTCCTTTTCAGCAAAGCATTCAGTTTATTTAGAACAGAACAGATTCTTTCTTGTAACCCATATTTTATTGCTGTTTCTGTTAGAAAATTTTTTATTTTTTTTTCCTGACAAGTTTTATTCCAGGTAGTATTAGGCTGTCTGTTAACATGAGGAAAAGTGCCAGCAAAATCTCAGCTCCAGACATGAGGAGAGCAGGCTTCAGGCTGCTCAAAAACTTGGTAAGATCAATCCTGGGAAAATGTTTTTTCAGCTGCTGAGATCCATCAGTGCTGGTCACTTTACAAACATCACCTCCTAAGGGCACAGGAGCAGCAAATTCCAAATGTCAGAAGTCAAGCAGGTGAGGCAGGAGGCCAATTTGGCTAAGCAGGGATCTTCTCTTGGAGATAAGGCAAAAAAGGGAGGTGTACACCCAGTGGAAGCAAGGTCAAACGACGTAGGAAGAATTCAACAATGCTCTTTGCCACTGTAGGAAGAAAATACATGTGGCCAAAGCTCAACTGGATTTGAAGCTCCCAGAAACGTGAGGGGGGAAAAAAAGAATTTTTTCAAATATATTAATGGCAATAGGCAGTATAGAAATATCATCAGCCCATTACAAGATGACGATGATCACCACAAAATTGGGGGTAGAGAGATAAGGAGAGGTGTTTAAAGCTTTCTTTACCTCTGTCTTCAACATGGATTAGTGACCAAGGTGGCCAGTGCCCTGAGCTGGAGAACCATGACTGTGAGAATTACCAACTCCCAGTTGACTCTGAACTTGGGTGGTATCTGTTCCTCCATGTTGGATGCCTATAAATCTACAGAGCCTTATGTAATTCATCCCAGAATCCTTAAAGGGCTGACTGTTGTAATTTCCAAACCTCTCTTGACTTTTGGCAGTCTTGGGAATCCAGCAAGGTCCCCACTGACTGGAAGCTGGATAACATTGTCCTGTTCTTTTCAAGAAGGGGAAGAAGGAG
>VXAU01001292.1:19356-86646 GCA_013399695.1 Formicarius rufipectus
TTTTTTTTGCTGCAGGGCCTTGGAAAAAAATTTAAAAATAAAAAATAAAAAAAATTAAAATAATAAAAAGTCAGTAACTGGTAAACAGCTCATACCGACGCGATGACAATCATGAGGTGAGGGGAGATGTTGGAGATGCTGGCCAGGAGGTCCGGGGCGAGGCGGGACAGGTGGCTTTCCGAGAACTCGCAGGGTGGGAAGATCTGCAGAACGTAAGCAGGCTGTGGGGAGGGAAAAACCCACAGATCAGACACAATCCAGGCCTAGAATGTTCAGAAACGGGTCATTCTGGGTATTTTTTCCCCTTGGTTTTGTATAAAATAAAGCCACAAGTGTGGATTCACAGGTAGTTTTCCACACGGGATGTAGGAGCTGGTTGGTTTTATTGGGAAAGGGAGAAAAGGTCTCACTAATCATTTCAGTGGTTGCTCCGAGTGCTGACAGCTCATTCTGGGTTCTTCACACACAGAATTAAATTAAACCCATGGGTTCAACTATATTCTATGATGCAGTAACACACCTGGAATAAACATTCCATAGTAGCAAACCCAAATATGTTCCCAAGAAATACCAGGTGTTCTGGAAAAATCAGGATACAGGGAAGAAGCAAGGACTCTGCTTCAGAGATAGAAGGGGGGAATGAGATTGGCTGATTTTCAACCCAAGGTGCTGGACTGGGAACAGACCAATAGTTTTCATCCCAAGGTCTGGATCTGGGGACAGACCAATGGCTTTCATCTCAGGGTGCTGGGATCAACCAATGGTTTTCACCCCAAAGTGTTGGTCTGGGAACAAACCAAACATGTATCTGGGGTGTTTCTTTGTGGTTTTGGGGTTGGTTGTCACAGATTTCATCAATCCCTGGATGTTTGGCTGGGGCTCCGACAGGGGGTGTTCCTCCACTAGGAACGGGAGCAGCGGGGGAAGGACGGGTGGTGTGGCCAATCCCTGGAGCTCCCGGGGTCTCCATGGCCATACCTGGTTGGAGCCGGGGTTGGGGACGTTGATGATGCCTGCGGCCTGCTTGGCCTGCAGGTAACTGATGAAGGCAGCCTTGAGCGACTCCGTCTGGCTGACCACATCCTCCTGGTCGCGGCCGCAGGGCAGGGCCAGCAGCAGGCAGTAATCGCTCTCCACCTGCCAGGGAAGGACACGGTGGGGTTCAGTGGGGGAGGGACGGGTGTCTTCCTGCCACACTATCCCGGGGGGAGAACCCTCACTTTAAAGTCTCTGATGTTGCCCATCTGTTCCCCAGAGCACTGTGGCTGCCCCATCCCTGGGAGTGTCCAAGGCCAGGCTGGACGGGGCTTGGAGCAGCCTGGGCTGGTGGGAGGTGTCCCTGCCCGTGGCAGGGGGTAGGACTGGATGGGATTTAAGGTCCCTCCAACCCAGACCAGTCGGGAGTTCTGTGATTTCAACACAGGGTCAGCCCAGGAAAGGGTGAAAAGGACTGGAAAGGGATTCCCACAGCCAATTAAATGTTCCACCTTCCTCAGACACACTGGAGCCAGCAGGAATTGTCCCAGGGCTGAGGGACAGGTGACTTCAAAGGTTTCCCAACTCCACCATTCCCTTTTCCACCAATGCACAGCTATTGCTCATCACTTGCAATACATGTTACACATGCTCCAGGATGAAGGCATCCCAAAATAGAATCATGGAATATTCTGAGCTGGAAGGGACCCACCAGGATCATCCAGTCCAACCCCTGGCCCTGCGCAGACACCCCTACAATCCCACCCTGTCCCTGAGAGGATCTTCCAAATGCTCCTGGAGCTCTGGCAGCCTCGGGGCTGTGCCCCCTGCCCTGGGGAGCCTGGTCAGTGCCCACCACTCTCTGGGGAAAGAACCTTCTCCTGATCCAACCCAACCCTGCCCTGGCACAACCCAAGATCCCAGAACACGCTGAGCTGGAAGGGACCCACAAGGACCATCCAGTCCTTGCACAGGACCATCCCCAGGAGTCACCCCCTGTGCCCCAGAGGATCATCCAAACCCTCCTGGAGCTCTGGCAGCCTCGGGGCCATGCCCACTGCCCTGGAGAGCCTGTTCAGTACCCACCCCCCTCAAAGTGGGGAAAACAACATGCCAGCAGCCAAATCCGGTGGGAGAACCAGTGGTTTTCACTCGTGCAGCTGCCAAGACCTGCCCAGCTCTCCCCAAACACACCTCCCTGCCCCCCTCCCACCCTCACCATCATCCTCCGCGCGACACCCTCGAGCTGGGAGGCCTCGAGCCGCATGCGCTGGGCGATGCGCAGGGGGGGCCCTCCCTCCGGCGCCGGCAGCGACCGGTGCGCCAGGACGTTGTTCCCGGAGACAAAGTGGAGCTGCACAGCGGCCGTGTCGTTCTTGAGAGCCAAGAGGCCCTGCCACACAATGGGATATTTCTGGGAAGGGAGAGAAGGAGCGTTACACACAACCGAAGAAGAGGGGATCGGCGGCCTCCAATACTCCCACTGGAGCTTTATGTAACACCTGATTGTTCCTCCACACGCCAGGTTTGGTTTAGATCCTGCTAAATCAGAAACTCAGACCCTTTCCTTCCAGCTGGCCAAGGTGCCTGGGTGGATCCTGTCATCCCAATAATCCCTCAGCCTCCCACTCAGCATGAGGTTGTTGCCAAATGCTATTTTTTCTTTTACAACTGGAAAAATTGGGAAATAACAAGGGAAGAGTTCCTGGAGGTTGTACCGGAGATCTTAAGTGCTGGACACAACTGGCTCCTCATCAGTGCCTCTCTCCCTGTCTCCCTCCTCATCCTCACTTTCTAGGCTTGCAAGAATGTCTTCTCCTTTTTTAATGAAACTAAATCCACCATCACTCTTCCCTGCCCTCAAGGAACACCTTTCCTGGACAACACTTGACTGTCAAACTGACTTGGAACAGCAAACACAGGTAAAAACCAGTGGAGTCAGAACAGCCCCAAACCCAGCCAGAGAGGGACAAGCGGTAGCACTCCGTGCCAGGAAGGCCAGGTTTGTGGCACAGATCCAGAACCTGGTGACTCCCTCCCTGGGCCAGGAGCACAAGCAACACTCACCGTGAGGAGCTGGACCATGTCCACAGGTCTCTGCGACACGGCGTGAGGTACCGGCTCCTGTTTGAGCCCAGCTTGGGGCTCGGGACGGCTCAGGGGTGGCCCCGACGTCGTGGGGATAAACAGGGACTGCTTGGGAACTGCCGGGGGCTGGTGTGGCGATGGAAGCTCCTGCTTGACGGAGATGGCCACGGGCGAGGGGTAGGAGGTCTGGCCCGTGTCCCCCGGAGCCCTCTGAAGGTGCACATGGGGGTCCATCTGTGCCGTGTGTCGGTTCACAGGGGGGTGGTGACTCTGCTCCGGCCCCGCTGCTGGAGGGCCCTTGGGATCCTGGGGGATCTGAGGAGTCTTGCTGCGGACTGGTTGGCTGGGGTGTGGGTGCTCGCCCTCCGGCAGACCCTGTGAAGCAGGAAGGGGAAAAAGCAAAGATTTTAGGCTGGGGGTGTATCAGATCTCAATAATTTAACAATAAGGCTGCCAGAACACCATGACATCCCTGCTGGAGATGTGTGTCCAAGCAACACGACCACCCCTACTCTGGTGGTACTTGGGCCAGTCCCAACTTCTAAGCCCACCTGAGCTGAAACCCCATCCCCTGGATCCTGCTCCAAATCTATCCTTGGCCTCACCATCCGAGGATGCCTGACCTACACACACCTCAATGCTGATCATTCTCCCCTCAAACACCTCTGCCCCCCATCTCCTGGTCTGAGACCCAGAAATTGGTTGGCTCAGTTTCCTCTGATGCTGAGCACCGTTCAAATCCCATTTCCATATAAAACCCAGCTTCTCTTGTGCAGGGCCTGGAGAGTAACCACAGAGAGCTAAGCTCAGCTCTTATGACCACACAGAGCTGTGCCAGGGCTGCAGTGAGCTCAGAACGCTCCAGATTGCAGGGAAAACTGAACTTGACTTCAGGGAGAAACGGGTTCCAGAACCCAAGGACAACTGAGTGCCAGATTCCAAGGAGAACTGAGCTCCAGGTTCCAGAGAGAAGGAGAAAGCATTTCCTACCTGAGACGGGGTCATGCTCCGGGAGGGCAGCCCGATGGGCGAAGCGCCAGGGAACTGCGGATGCCCGAGCTGTGCCGTGTGGTAATTCCTCATGTCGCCATACACGGAGCGGTAATCGTGGAAGGAGCTCCCAGTGGGATGCATGATCTGCACGCCGTGTGGGACCACCACGGGCTGCGTCAGGGGCAGCCCGGGCAGCTGGCTGCCCGAGGGCACGCTCAGCAGCCGGGGCTCGCTGTGAGGAGAGTGGGCCATCTTGCCTTCGGAGGATTTGGGAGTCTCTTTGCCGGGCTGCGGGGTCTTGCTGACCGGGGGGGTTTTGCCAGCCCCTTCGGGTGTGCGAGACTGCCGCGTCTCCGAGTGGTGCTCGCCCACGGCTGCCATGTGCGGGTGCATGATCATCCTGACATCGCGCGGCACGTTGTACTGCTCCAGCCGGAGGCTGCCGGGGTGCATGCGGTAATCCGGCTGCATCACCAGCACGTCTGACTGCACCGGCGCCGGGCCCCGGCACACAGCCGAGTGGTGGAAGTGAAGCTCCTCCTCGGGGGGGTGCTGGGACGACAGCGGGGGCATGACGATGTCCCGGATGGGGGCTGGCTGGGGCGTGCTGGACCGCTGAGGTTTGATGTCCATCTGGGGCTGCAGAGCGGCGCGGGGTGAGTGGAGCGCTTCCGGGCGGATGCTGTATGGGATGCCGGAGAGAGGGGGGGTGTTCATCCTCACTTCACCCTGGGACAGATGGCCCAGGGACACAGTCTGCGTTACACTGTGAGGGGGCATGATAACGGATTGCTCGGGGTGCATGCTGGAGATGTACTGAGGGACAGGAATGCCTGGCGCCAGCATGACTGGGGTGCTGCTGGACAAAGCTGGAGACGAGGTACTGCCAGGATGGCAAGCCCGGGGGAACGGCGATGGCGAGTGGCCACTGGTGCGCGGCGAGTGCGGCTCCTGCTTGGCGACCCCCAGGTGGGACATGGTCCGGTCTGTCGGGGTGCTGGGTCCTGAGCTGACGTGGTTCGCTTCCGAATGCATCTTCCCAGAGAGGGAAGGGTGGTGAGGACTCACACCAGGACTCAAGTTGGAGGGTTGCAGAGCCTTGGTCTCCACCTTCAGACCAGCTGGATCGGACAGTTTTTTGTTCACAATCATCTGGTTGTGCACCAGTACAGGTGGAGTGTTGACCGTCTGTGTCAGTACCTTCCCAGGCTGCGACGCCGGAGCTGGGACCGCGAGGTGGGACGAGTCGGCCTTGTCGAGTGTGGTGCGCTCCGGCTTCACCGAGGAGATGACGGGTGATGTGTTGTAGGGCTGTGTTCCCAGAACCAGCGAGGAGTGGGTGGAAACAGTCCCATAGCCCGCTGAGGTCTGGGAGCCTTTGGGCGCCGGCTGAGACGGTGTGATGGGCTCCTGTTTGATCTGAGACTTGGACACAGACTGCTGGAACTCGATGTCCACAGCGCTGGCAGGGGGAATCTGGCTGATCTTGGCACTGATTCGCTGCGGGCCTTCCGTCTTCTGCCCCGAGTAACTCAAAAGGACCACGCCTTCTGAGGTGTTCACCCGCAGTCCCGGGCTGGACCCGGTCTCCACGGGCCTCTCCTCGATAATAGACATCGACCCTGGATGAAACCTGCTGTTATCATTTGTGCTCGACCTCTGCTTGAACTTTGGCGAGGGAGCGTTGACGAGGCAGGTCTGGGTTTGGGGGGCCTGTTTCACCAGGGTGATCCTGGGAGCCTCCTCCAGATCAACACTGTGGGGCATCCTGCTGATGACAGAAGTGGCTTTGGGAGCAATCACAGTGCTGATCTTTTCCTTCTCAGTGAACACTGGCGCTTCAGCCACTGGCAGATCCAAGGCGTTGGTGACGGGAACTGCCGGTTTCTCCTCCGAAACTGGCTTGATGGCCTCCAAGGCGGGGTGGAGAGGTGCCTCCTCCAGACACGGTGCGCTCACTGGCTCGGCGTGCGTTGTTGTCACATGCGTGGAGCTTATGGTCGTCGCAGAGACGTATTTGGGCTCCATGAGTATCTTCCTCAAAGTGCTGGAGTTTGTGTCAATATCCGATGCTTTTGTGTCTGGTGGTAGAGCTGGTGGCGGTGTGGAACGGGCACGGGATTCCTCGTGCCGGACCATCCACTCCGGCACCTTGGCAGTGCTAGAGTGAAGGGGGACAATGGTGGTGGGCACTGGGGTGGGTAGCTTAGCCGCTGCCACGGGGACGGCAGGAAGGGCCGTGTTCGGGGCGCTTGGCGGTGTGATGGGAGCATTCTCCAGGGGCGACCGTATCTTGAACCCGCTCTGACTCCCCTCGTCGAGGTGAACAGGCGGGGTGCCCAGGTCCAGAGGCACCGGAGTGGGTGCTTTCGGAGAGGTGCTGCTCTCAGCCACAGCCTCGTGCGCGGCCACGTCAGCAGCCACAGCTTTGGTGGTGTCAGAAGCGATTGGCTCCACAGATGCCGGGGGTTTAATTTGCTTCACCTCTGTGGAGGCCTCCTCTGGTTTCACCTTTACTTCATTGGCAGGGGGTGACTTGCTCTGCACCCTCTCCGGCTCGAAGGTATTGACTTCAGTGGAGTCGCCCTTCCTGCTTGTGCTCTTCTTGCGTCTCTGCCGTGACGTTTTCTGACGGCCCTTTTCCTTCCGAGCAACTTCAGTCTCCTGTAGGGTCTCGGCCTCCTGTGCAGAGTTGGAGGACTCACTGAAGCTCACTTCAGACTCCTTGCTCTCAGTCTCCAGTGTCGGTGGCACAGCACCAGGCACCGGCTGCACCGCAGGCTCGATGGCAGCCTCGGTTTCAAGGATATTGTTCACTGCCTGATCCGTCTCGGGCTCCATCTCCTCCTGAGGTGACGGCAACACCAAAGGCTCCGGGGGAATTTCAGCTTCCGATTCCGCGGGGTACGTCGGGGGCGCGGGGAAGCTTTCTGCCTCTCCAGAAATATCATTGATGATGGAGCCGATGGCTGCCGCCAGCTCTGTCTCGCTTGCCTGGTGTGCAGGTTTATCTGCCTCCTCCTCCTGACGGACCTCAGGCACATCTGCCGCCGGCTCTTTGTAGGCAGCCATGGCCGGAGGAGTTTCGGTGAGCTTTGCAATGTTCTCCACCGCCTGCTCCAGCTCGATCTGCTTTGCCAGCTGGGCAGCCTCGGGGGACTGCCTGGGCTCCCGTGCCACCTCCTTCTCCATTTCTGGGAACGAATCTTCTACCTCATTCTTAGCAAAGTGGGATGGTAAAATGTCCTCTTTTGGGGGGCTCTTCATCTTGGGTGGGGACACTGCCACTGGCTCTGCCTCCTCCTCGGTGGGTCGCAGGGCGCCCTTGACTTCGTCCACATTGAGGCGAATTTCCACGTTTTTGAGACACACGGACGCTTTATCGACGACTGTTTTGGTGTTTTTGTACCTTCCCCTTTTGGATTTCGTAACCTTTTCAGGCACTGGCTTCTTCTCAACGATCTCAGCCGTGGGGATTTCTAGCTGGTTCTTCTCCACATCCAGTTCCTTCCGATCACGTTTCTGCTCGCTCACTGTGAGTTCTTTCTCAGCAGCTTTAGCTTTATTGCTGTTGTCTCCGACACTCAATTCCTGACTGTTTCTTTCAGCAGAGTCTTCGGATTCAGCCACAGTATCAGCTTTTGGTTCATTCTTCCCTTTCTTCCCCTGCTGGCTGGTAGCAGCTGATGAGTGACCGTGTGTGAGCTTCTGGGATCTAGGAGATCTCCAACCCTCTGTAGACTTAGGAGCTTCCACGGCATCTTTAGTTTCAACCTCTTCCACCTCTTGTTGTACCGGTTCGGTCTTTATTGGAGAGATGTCCTCCTCTGGCTTACGGCGGGTTTTGGGAGGTCTTCCTCTCCTCGGGGTTGTGGGAACAGTTGTTACCGTTTCGTGGGGTTCCTTCTCCCCTCTCTTCCTGGTAGATCTAGTGACCTCCATGGAATCCTTCACTGGTGATGGGCCTTCACTGTCCCCCGTGGTAGCATAGACCGACCTCACATTTCTGCGCCTGGTCCGGCCTATTGGCAGACTCGGCTCCACGTTTTCCGGCTCTGCAGCAGAACTCGGGGATTTCGCAGCATTCCTCGAAACCTTCTCCGCCTCCACTTTCAATTCAGAAAGTTTCTGGGTCTCCCCACGAGGGGAACTCGACCTTTTCAGTTTTTCACGGTCAATTCTTTCACTCTTCCTCGTGACCGGCTTTTCCGTGACAGCAGCTGCTGCCGACTGCACCGGGGTCTTGGAGCGCTTACTCTTGTAGGATTTCTTATCTTTTACAACCACCGGAGGTTCCACTTCCATATCATTGTCAGAAACAGGCGGCAGGGCCTCAGCAGCTGCCTCCACCTTCTGACTCACACCAGCATCGGCGCTGGCAGAAGATGGGGGATTTTCCTCTTTAGGTTCCACAGCCTCATCCAACTTCTGAACTAGCTTGGGTGGAGGTGGGAGCAGCTGGGCAGCCTCAGGTTCTGGATCTACACTGATGTCTGCATCAGAAAATGAAGCCCCAGGAGTGGGAGGTTTGGTGTCCAAGTACGAGGGATGCTCTGCTGCCACAGCATCTTCCTCCGGCACCAGGGTCGTAGCGACAACTTCTTTACTCGCTTCTACAACAGGTGGAGGTTCTATTTGCTCGAGAGGTTCAATTTTGACAGGAGCAGGCAGTTCAGGAAAAGTTTTTAGTTCCTCTGCTACAGCAGCAGCTTCAGATGGTTTCTCTTCTTTGACAGAAGGTGGTTCCACCAGGACCTTTTCACTCACTGCCTTCTCAGGATTGACTGGAGCTGGTTCCTGCAGCAGGACAGTGACCGAAGAGGGACCCACAACCAAGGCAGTTTTATGTTCTGGTTCTTTATTATCAGAAACTGTTTCTGGTGTTTTTGGTTGGTTTTCTTTATCTTCCTGTTTCTCCACTTCCTTTGGTTTCTGATCTTTCTCCTTTTCTTTCTGCTGCATTCGTGTCAGCTCCACAAACCTGCTGTGGAACAGAACCACTGGCTCTTGCACCAAGTCAGCTGCGCTGTTCGTCCCATCAGAGGAAGACTGCCTCCCGTACAACCTTCCAGAGATGAAGTCCAGATCATCATCTTTCCTCTCTAAATGCTGCAGGCGTTTGGAGTCCTGTTCAAAGATGGAACTGTGCAAAAACCGAGAGGCGAACAGTTCCTGCCGCTCTTGTTCCTCTTCTTTATGATCTTCTTTCTTATCATCCAGTTTTCCACCTTCAGAATCGGTTCTGATTTTTTTCTTTTTCATATACCAAGATGGAATAGGCCTCGGAGCTGAGTCAACCTTCTCTTTGTCTTTGTTGTTTCTGAAACTAGCAAATCGGGAATCCCAGTCTAGAAAGGACCAGTTTTCCTCTCTGGAGGAAGAGAGGGATTTAGCTCTTTCAAGCAAGGCCTTTGTGTCGGGTGTGATTGTCTTGTCCAAAGCAAAAGAGTAGAATTTGTTTCTTTCTAAGGAACTGGAGAGTCTTTCCTCCCTTTCACGTAACTTCTCTTCTCTGTCCCTTAGTAAAAAAGACAACCTGGAACTCTCTAACAAGGATGAGGCTTTTGGGGAGTGGGGCTTGTTTTCACCGTCATCATCCGAATCTGAAGGCACCTCCCCGGGCTCCAGGTCCCGGACAGACCGCTTCCGGATGCTGTCTCGTTTGACGATGCTGCTTGGAAAGCTGATGTCGACTCTGCCAGGTTCCTGCTTCACCTGGGCTTCCCACCTGCTCGAGTCCTCCTCAGAACTCAGAACAGAGAGTTTAATTTTAGCCATTTCTGCCATCTGCTCCCTTCTGCTGGAATCGTAAGGATTGAATTTCAGCGAGTCCTCCCTCACAGTCATGTTGGAATATGAAAGACCCTTTTCTTCTATTTTAGGTGACTCTTTGGTTTCCTTTAATGGCATTAGCCTTGGAGAATCGAGTGTGTCGTCGTCTTCATGGAACGGGAAGTGCCTGCTGCTAGGGGAACAGGACATCCTTTCCGAGTCCTCACTCACCTGCCGAGAACTCCTGTAATTCCTTTCTCTTTTAGTGCTGATTTCAAAGTCAAACTGGTCAGTCTTTTTCTTTTTACTCGGTGGAGAGTCATCGGTGACATCTTGCGGAGGTTTCCCCACCTCGTGGACCAGGCTCCGCCTTTCATACTCATCCACATCCTTCTTTGGGCTGCCGAACTTCTCCGACTTGGCAATCTCCATTTCCAGCTGCTGTTTCAATCTGCGACTTTGCTCCATTTGTTTCCGGTAGCTTTGTGTGTGGTCAATGTCGATGCCGATCTTCTCCTCCGCGTCAGCCAACTGAGGTTTCTCTTGGCCATGTTTATGGTCAGGTGTTTCTTCAGGAAGACTGGAGTAATTCTTCCTTGTGTCCTCTCTCTCTGTTCCCTGCTCATCCAGCAGCTGGGCCTGTTTATGTTGGGATTTCACCGGGTTCAGTTTTTTAGCAGAGAGTTCCTGAACTTCCACAGGTTCATCAGGTGCCTCCATCAGCCTTGCCTGCAGATCCAGGGTGGGTCGCATGCCAATCCCACCAACATTAATAGAGTCCTGAATTTCTTTGGGACTAGTAACAGGAATAAGTCTTTCCAGTTTGAGTTTTTTAGATTCCCTTTTAAGCATCTCCTTCCTCAGGGGTTTCCTTTCCAGCTCTCCTTCCCTTAACATCGGCGCTTCCCTGGATGATGCTGTTGCATCAAGCTGCTTTTTCAAAGCCATGCGTGCATCCTCCTCATCCTGGCTGCTCCGTTTCACATCCAGCTTTTGCCTGTCAGGTTTCGGATTCGCATCAGCAAAGCGCCTTTTGCGAGCCTCCAATTTGTCTAAATCAACCGCGTTGGCCCCCTCAGAAGTTTGCTCTGCCTTCAAGTGCTTTTTGGGTTTCATTTTCCCCTCCTTATCCACCACTTCAACGTGGCTGGCGAGGGCTTTCTCCTTCTGTACCTTGGTTCTAACGGGTTCCAGTTTCGACTGCTCAGACTTGGCCAGCTCAGCCTGAGATGTCTGGGTCTTCTGTTCAAGCAGCGGGGATTTCAGAGTGTCATTATCCAGCTTTGCTCTCAGTTTCTCCAGCGTGGGTTGGTCAATAACCTTCCCCTCCTTTTCCTTCACGCGGGTCAGCACAACACAGGGCATCAGTTCCAGGCGGTTTTTCGCCATCCCTTCTTTGTCACCCCTCTCTTTGCTTTGCTTACTGTTGCCCTTCAGTTTCTCCGGGCTGGGCTCTCTCTCGTTCTCCTGATCCGTTTCCGATGACTGGGAGCTGGGTGAATGGATTTTTGCTTTCCGTTTTTGCTTCTCCGTCTTCTCCTTCTCGATTTTTTCCGGCTTTTCCTTCCTCACCAAGCGCTTCTCTTTGTCCACCCTCTCCTGCTCGAACACGCGCTCCTTCTCCGTCTTCTCATTTTTTGTGTAGCGCTCCACACGGGCCTTGTCCAGCTTGTCGTATCGTGGTGGGGACAGGGAGCTGCAGCTGCCACTGCGATCTGAGGAGCGGCTGTAAATCCTCCTCTCCGAGTCACTCTGCAGCCGCTCCGACTGCGAGGGGGACGTGCCGGGGCTCTGCGGGCGCCGGGAGTGCGTCGGGCTCTGGCTGCGCTCAATGGGTCTCCGCTCGTGGTCTCTGTCGCGGTCGGACTCAAACCGTTCCCTCTCCCTCTCTCTCTCCCGTTGCCTGTAACTGTATTCCCTGATGTCCTGCTCGTAGGGATCACCCCGGTAATCCCTGTACTCGCGGGGGTCATCGTAGTATCGTGGGTCGTAGTAGTCTCCTTGGTAGGGATCCCACTCAGCATAGAATTCCCTGCCCCGCGCCGGGTACTCGCGCCGAGGATCTTCAGGATACGTCCCCGGGGTCCGCACAGTCTCGTAGTAAGTACGGTCAGGGGCGTATTCGTAGGATCCTCTTCGTTCGTCTCTGCTAAATATAAGAATAAACATATTCTAGTTGTCCTTCTCAAATAACAGACTGTGCAACCACTGCCTGTGCAAGCCGAAAGAGTGGTTTGGGTTGGAAAGGACCTTAAAGATTATGGGATTTTTACGGCTGGAAAAGAGCATTAAGATCACCAAGTCCAACCATCAACCCAGCCCTACCACCACATTCACGATTAAACCATGTCCTCAAGAGTCACACTGACATGTAAGGGAATCATTTTATGATCTTGTTTCCTATGTGCATCCAGGCAGCTGCACAGAGATTTAGCAATGAATCCACTTTCTCCTTTTCTATTTGTTCCAGTTTTTCCATCCTCACCAAGCGCTTCTCCTTGTCCACCCTCTCCTGCAGAGTGGACCAGACACTTTGTTAACTTATCAAATATCAAATGCAGCCAACTGGTCATTTCCTGACAGCTCTCCCAAGTGTTTCACCACCCTCACTCCTTCATTTTGGTCTAATTCAAACCTTGCATGAAATGAAGGTAAACCCGACCCATGCAGGGCCAGCAGGGTGATGACATCCCATCTCCAGGACCTGAGATCCACCTCTGAAAACAGGAGTCAAATCAAAATTCAAGGGTGGAATCTCTGCTTTACAAAGTAGTAAGCGGTAGTAAGATTTCTTTAAAAGTCCTAAGCCCTGTAAGTGATCCCTTAATTCCAAAATTAGCTCTTTGGCTGCATGTGACTTGCTGGCGTTGCCTATTTACAGTAAACCCAAGTCAACAAATATCAAGTTGTTTATGAGATCAGGTGAATTCATTCAGCAAAATAAGCCAAGCAATTAACCTTGTTATCTCAATACCTCCAAAGGGCAAAAAACAGGTCATTTGTAACACTGAACATGGTAGGGAGGTGGCACAAAGCTGGAGCTCCAAATCCCCACCATTCCGGGTGGGGGTCAGGCTCAGCTCCCAGGCAATGCCTGACAGGACAAGAGGAAATAGCCTCGGGCTGTGCCAGGGAGACACAGGTTGGGCATCAGGAGGAATTTCTCCATGGAAAGTGTGGTCAGAGAGTGGAAGGGGCTGCCCAGGGAGGTTTGAAGTCCCCAGCCCTGGAGGTGTCCAAGGAAGGACTGGCTGTGGCACTCAGAACTGGGGGACAAGGTGGGCAGTGGGCAGAGGGTGGACTCCATGGGCTGGGAGGCCTTCTCCAACCTCAATGAGTCTGTGATTCCACAAAGGCTTATTTGGCTTCACAGTTTATGTTTTATGTTAAAAACTGGCAGCTTCCACCTTTTAAAGAAATGTACAAAATTGGAAAAGAAGCAAAACATGGAAGACAAAAACCTCATCCTGCAAGAGGTGTGGGATGTTGTGAGAGGCAGCTGTGAAGCTGAAAATATTAATTAGGGCTTTTGTTTGGGTTTTAATGGGATTTTTCTGTTTGGGTCCTATTTAACCATGGCCCTGAGGGGTGGTTTGTGCATATCTCAGCATCACTGCAAGGAGGGCCATGGAGGGGGACCAGAAGCTGCAGAATCACAGGAGTCACTGCAGAGCTCACTCCATGAGTCTGCATTCCCGAGAATTTCATACTGACTACGTGAGCAGAGTGACAGAAAAGGAAAAACCAGACTCATGTGTAGCCAAGCACCAAAAATCAACGTTCTGCTGAGGATTATGATCAGCCCACCTGACTCCTGTGTGCTAAAAACCACCCAATAACACACTTCTCTTGCCTGAATTCCACACAGGAAATGCTCCCTGCTGGCACATCCCAACACCTGGCAAGGCCTGGGGAAGGTACACTTGTATTTCCAGTATGCAAATCCCAAATTTCCAGCCCTTTCTTTTAACCCTGGTCATTTTACACTACATCAGACCAACGTATTGTGCTGCAAGAAAAGACTGGATTTATCCAGCTCCCAGGTACAACCAGCTGGGCTGGCTCCTGGGCAAAGCAGAGCCCTGACAAGGAAGCCAGTAAAACACAAGTGTTTCTTGCAGTCAGTGGAGGGAAAAAAGCCCAAAATGTGGGGTGTTCCTGTGCCAGGTCTGCAGGGATAAGAGGAGCAGGATGAGCACTGTGGTTCCAGCAGCTGCCGAGGGGCAGTGACACAGGACGCACCTTTCATGTCAAAAATCCAAAATAAAAACTCAGCCTCACTCCTGTTTTGTTCTTTTCTCAAGTTAAGAAATTAACCTGCTGAAAAGGGGGAGGTGGAGGATCAGGTTTTCCTCTCTGCCCAGGGCTGAGCACCAGGAATTTATCAGGCAGGACTGACACCCTCCAACACACACGTTGCTCTTTGCATTCCTCAGGCATGATGAAGGACCCCCAGCTGCGTCCTGGTGACCCAGCACCGAAACTGGACACCCAGACAGATCACACAGACAGCTGAAACCTTCTCAGCAGGAGCTCCAGGAACCAGCCACTTGGAGGTGTGAGATCCTGCCTGCCTTCACCTGACCACTTTAGGCCTGACCTAAATCTGTTTTAAAAAAATAGTGAAAAGTTTAAAAAAAATGCTGAAATATTGTCAGTAAAACTTAAAAAATCAGGTTAAAGAAAAAAAATACTTTAAAAAGTACGGTTAAAGAAACCAGCTGCATTTGGGTGTGTGAGATCCTGCCTGTCTTAATCTGCACAGTTTAGGCCTGACCTAAGTTTATTTTAAAAAATATATACTGAAAAGGTAAAAAAATGCAGAAATGTTTTTAGTAAAACTTAAAGAATAAGGTTAAAGAAACACATACTTAGAAAAATACAGTTAAAGGAACAGCTACACTCAGATGTGTGAGATCCTGCCTGACTCAAGCTGTCCAGTTTAAGCCTGACTTAAATTTGTTTCTAAAAAAATAGTGAAAAGGTAAAAAAAACCCCTTCTAAAAATGTTGAAATACTGTCAGTAAAGCTTAAAACAATAAGGCTAAAGGAACAAAAAGAAACGCCTGTTTTAAGAATTACAGCCTGAAGAAGTGAGATGATATTTGATGATGATGGCTGTACGAAGACTGTTTAAGGTGCTGCTGGGAAAATACAGAGTTCATAAAGATACTGATACGTGCCTTCTCTCTGCCAGCATTTCGTAGAAGTCTCTGATATCCTGACCCGTTTTCTCCATGGAATGATAAAATGCCAACTGACTCTCCCGATTGGCAAAGTCCACCTGGAAAACAAAGAGGGAAAAACACTCAGTGACAGGAACGTCCAACTCTGCCAACATTTCCCTGCAGGCTGAGGGGGAGCACAGCTGGAAAGGGGGAGGGATATTCCACAAAAAAGCCCAGCACTCCTCAGTCCTGATCCTGCACATCCCCAGGGATAAGGATCTTGCCTCAGCTGGGCTGGGTCACCCCCTCCACCTTGGGCTGTTGTTGCTGCCAGCCCAGCAGAGCAGCAGGAAAAATACCCATTATTATCATGGCATTGATGTTTTTCATGCCAGGACAGTTCCAAAGTCCCCTCTATCTCCAGGTGCTGCTGCAGAGAGTCAGGATTATGACTGTGTTCCAGAGTCCATGGTGTTTGCCCAGGGTTCTGGAGCAGGGAAAGGACTAAGCCTTCTAAACTGCAGCTCCCTGTCCCAGCTCCGCCAAGAGCTGGTGGTTTCTAACACTGTCAATACTAAGAAGCTAATGGTGCAGGTAATGCAAAAAATGAAGGATCAGAATGGATTTAACTGCATGTATGTGACATACTGCAATACTTTGAACATTCTCTTTCCTGTTGGTTTTTAAATCAGCCCAGTCCTGTGAGCAGCCACAGCAGTGCAGCTGACACTGACATCAAGGCTGTTGCTTATTCCAAAGCCATTAAGCAGCAAGACCCACACAAGGTATGAAACCCTCCCCATTTTCCTTGATGTAAAGGTGATTGATATCCAACCACCAGGCTTAGGAACTCCAGGATATCCAAACTCCCAGCCCTGGGGGAGACATGGAGTTAAACCCCCAGCTGAGATCATGTGTGACATCACTGGCCACTCCTTAGGAGAGAGGAGGGGGAAGGTCACTCAGAGGGTTGGTTGGCACCTCCCATCCCCACTCAGTGGCACTGATGGGAGAGTCAGAACAGGTATCACCATGTTCACCCAAATCCAAGATAACCCTGTAAATGCCAAGTGTTGCTTCAGGTAAAAGGAAAAAAGGATTTTCTGTGGGTTAAGTAGTATTTTTAATTCTTTTTAAAAATCTGTTGCAAGGAAGGACAAGATGATCTTTAAGGCCCCTTCCAACCCAAACCAGGCTATGATTCCATGACTGCATAGTTGGGTTGCTGCACCCCACAACTATATCATGGAAGCCACCTTGGCCAGGCCAAGAGCCTGGAGACCAGCATGGAGCAGTTGGAAAGCAGCCATGTGTCATCCCAGAAGAACTCAAACCCTCAGATTCCCCTTTTTAACACAAAAACAGACAAAAGTTTGCCTTGGATTGGGGTAAACGAGGCAGGAACATGGACACCAACACTCAGGAGCTCAGAGAGACAAGTTCAGCGAAACAAACGGCAGAGCACTGGAAAAGGCTTTATAAGGAACACTCCGAGAGTCCCTGACATCTCGATAAGCCGAGTATAAAGCACAATACGCCTCTGATATCCGGGATGAGAGTCCCACTAAGAATTCCTTGAGTCTGCAATGCCAGTGTTTAAGGGGGGAGGCCTAAATTCAATTTGTTTCTCTCTTTTTTGCCTCTTTTGCTTTGCTTTGGAGGTCATTCTGCACACCTTAATTTTATTCCCACCGATTTTCCTCCCCTTGGTCTCTTTTACAGCTGCTTGTGCATATTCAATCTCATTGTAGAGAACCAGGGCCATGCCTTTTAAGCGGTCAAACACCACCTGTAAAAAACAAAAAAACAAAACAAAAACCAAATAAGAGCCTCATCCACAGGACTTCACGTCAGTCCCAACAAAATCCTAAGTCATGAGGATACCAGGAAGGAAACCATTTTTAGCAAGGTGAATTTCCAGGCTTTTCTGATGAGGCATATTGGAATGAAGAGACAATCAAAGGACACGGGACTGCTTTGAATTGTGGATATTGTGGCTTGAGGTATATTATGCCTTTATTTTGTTTTTCTGTGTTTTACTTTGAATGCTTTTTCTTTAGTGACTGTTTTGTAGTTTCTCTTTGTGTATTTTCAGATTTATTCGGGGGAAATTTCCAATGTGTTTTAGGGGGGAAAAAAGGTTAAAGGGAACATTTAATCCCAAGGGAACATTTAATCCTGAAGTGGAATCAGCATTTTTATCAGTCTGCAGTACCACTTGCCACTTCCTAAACACCCAATTGCCAAATATTCCCTTCCTTTAGCAGCATAAATTTATGGTTCAAGAGACAAGAGCTACAATAAAGAAAGTCAAAGCTGCAACACAAACCCACAAAAATCCTTCAGGGAGGCAAGACCCTGATCTTGGGAAGATTCACACACGCTGCTTCGTTTTAAGCTCATCCCTGTCCAATAAAAATACACAGGACAACTCCCAGTTGTTAAACTCCAGTTTAAGCAGGTGATAAATCACTTGCACTGTCCCCAGCGGGGGATGTGTTGCACCATCATTGACTCTCTTCTCTCATGTGCTCCTTCCAACAGGACTGCCCTGACTGCTCTTAAAAAGTCATTACTTTTGTTTGTTCAACTGCTTTTAAACAGCCTTTTTTTGGTTGGTTGAACTGCTTTTAAAAAGTACTTTTTTTTGGTCTGATGAAAAAAATATAGTTATGTCTAATTATGCAATTAGCAAGTATGAGCAACTACATAATTAGACCGCTGTTCAACTAACATTTAAGAAGTTTTACTGGGGAGAGACTGCATTGCTCAAGAGCAACAAATGGTTTCTAAAACTCAATATCTTGGCTCAGTCCAAATATCTCCTTTTGGTTGTTCTCAAACCCTGGAAGCAACCGCTCTGCAGCAGCCAAACTGCAACCCAGAGAGGATTTTCCTACCTGAGCGACAAAGCTCTGGACAGCGAGGGTTGAAAGGACAGGATGGGAAGAAAGGAAGACAGTAACAATTGCAGAGCACACGGCAGAGCCTCCCACGTACCTTCACCACGGGCCCGTATCGGCAGAAATGTCGGGTCAGATACTGATCCGTGACGTTGGTGGAGAGCCCGTCTAACCACACGCAGTTTGTAGGCATGCTCTTCCCAAAACCCAGCTGGACACAAAAGGGCAAAACTTCTATCAGTACAAGGGTTAAACTCCTGGAGCAGAGCCTGCCCTAATTAAAGAGCTATCTGGAGAAAGCTGTTGTTTGTGTGGATTTGCTAAAATTAGCGTCTCGCACAGGTGCAAGACAAAAATCAAAGAGCAGTTAATGAAAATAATTCTGCATGTTTAAACAAACGCAGTGTTTGACAACACTTAGCTCTTGGAGGGTTTGAATGTCTGGGAAGTGACAGGTTGACAGCTCTGGGGCCCCACAGCCTCTGTGTGTCACAGGCAGCGGGATGGATTCCCGGCACAGCCTCGCCAGTCTCCAGGAATGTCAGTCTCCCTAAGCTCCATCCTGGCGCTCCGTGCTGAGAAAGATGCTGATTAATCCCAGTGAGGTGGTGCTTTGGAAGCACCACGCTCTAATCTGATCTCACATTAAAAACCATCCTACTTCCATCACCTCTCCTGCTGCAGACCGACGCCGTGACTGGGGGAACACCGAGACAGTCTGTGGGAGCATTTCTTTACCTTGAGCCGGTTATTTCCAAGATATTCCCCATCCATCTTCTTAATGGCTTTGCACACACTGGCAATGTCACAGTACTGCAGGAAGGCGTACTGAGGGACCCCGTTCACCTTCTTAATGTCAATGTCCTGGGGACAAACACAAAATACAACCCACAGTCAGTGCTGTCAATCCCAGCCAAGAAGGCTTTCTTTTGGAGACACACGTGGCACAGAAAGCTCTTTAATTAATGTTTTCTTCAGACAGAGGATTTAAACAATAGTAGGCAGTTGAAACTTCACTGTTCTGCTGCATCTCAAAAGCAAATCCGTACTGAGGCAGGGAAAGCTCTTCAGCACGCAGATTTAAAATCCAACCCTGCAGAACTAAGCCTGGCCTGATGAACAAACACCAGCTTTAGCCTGTTAATGCTGCATCAAGAAGAGACAATTCAGGATCAAACAAATCCAGATTAATTTTTGCTCACAAAGGCTCAGAAGAAAACAACCTGCTGGATCCTCATCTCTGAGCCAAGCAGGGCTTCTCTTCCAAACAAACATGATCCATGCTGTTCCCAGAAAAACAAAGCAACGCTGGACTCATCCCCTGAACCAGCCTGACTCATGGCAAAGGCAAGAAAGACCCTCCACTTCCATCCCTGCTGCTGTTTCATCCCAAACCACGACAGGCCATCCATGAGTGCAGCCAGAGGTTTCCAAAGCCCAGTAAAGGTTGATTTTTATCAATTTAAAAAGAACCAGCAAGCCTGGAGCTGACACTTGGTGAACAAACAAGCACAGTACTGGAAATGTACCCAAAGCCTCTGAACAAACTCATGATGAGTCATTCTGAGGTGGAAACTGGAGGTGAAGGGTTTGGCTTTATTTGTTGGAATAGCAGGAGTTGCCTCTGAGAGCACAGATGTTCCAACAACCAGGACAGCCTAATTTCATGGTTCATAGATTTAGGGACAAGGCAGCAGTTTGATATCGTCTCTCCCAAGAGCTCTTTATCTGGGAAAACAGAAGTAAACAGGGAGATATACACAACTATTAAATTCCTACAGCCCTGGCCTAACAATTTAAGTGGAACACTAACAGGAGACTCCAGTTCCAAGTGTCTGAAGTAGCACAACTGCAACCATGGCAAATTATACTTGACCACTCACCCTGGGCAAGCAATTCCTTCTGACAGGCAAATAAAATACCATTATTGTGCTCACTGCCCCTCCAAAGGGTTCCAAAGCTGGTGCCTTCTGCACCTGAGCTTCCAAGTTTTCCTGGAAGCTGCTGCCCCATTATGAGCCATTAGGAATGCTGACAGGGCAGCAGCATGCACACAAAAGCCACTGATAAGCATCTCTATCAGCAGAGCTCTGCTGCTGCTAGCTGGAAAAGGGTTTAAGCCACAGACATGGCAGGAATTCATAAATCAGCACTGGTGTCAAGCATACAGTGTGGGCTGGATGCACACGGGCTGCCAGACCCCATAAAATGAGGGGCTTGCATTTGTTCACATTGTATGTGCAAGCACAACTCCTCTTCTTTTGGAGGGGAGCAGGAATGGGGCTCCTGATCTGTGTGACTGATTCCTCTGTGGTTACAAACAAGGCTCAGAGCAGGGTGAATGAGGCACAGCATGTTCTCCAGCAGCCACAGCTTCCAGGGAGAACAGGAACCATCAGTGCTGAAGCCCAGACTCAACAGGAATCACAGATTCCAGGTGGGACACCTCCCACCAGCCCAGGGTGCTACAAGCCCCATCCAACCTGGCCTTGGACACTCCCAGGAATGGGGCAGCCACAGCTGCTCTGCCCACCCTGTGCCAGGGTCTGCACAGTCCCAATATCCAATACAACTCTGCCCTCCTCCAGCATAAGGCCATGCCCCCTTCTCCTGTCACTCCACGCCCATGTGAAAATTAATTAAACTGACTACGGATAGTTACACCACTTTCCTGGAAAATTTCTCTCAAATGCAACATTGACATGACTCAATAGACAGTGGTGTGAGCAGAGCAGAGGGCTGACTGCCCTGTTTCACCCAGATCCTCCTTCTCAGGTGGAAAGCCAAATCCCCCTGTGCCACCACTGATCCATCTGCTCCACTCCCCTTCTCCCTGGGCACAGGCTCTGTGCCTGCTTCCATATGCACCAACCAAGGCCTTTGCTCCAGGAATCAGCTGGAACATCAAGGTTCACAGAGATGTACTGGTTAAATATGAAAACAGCACATCCCAAAGACCCTGCCAGGCTTTTGTGCACATGCTGGGAGCCACCAGGGGAGAACTGCCACGAGATAACTACCAGGAGAGAACTACCACGAGAGAACTACCACGAGAGAACTACCAGGAGTCACATTCCTTGCACTGTTCTTACTGCTAAGTTACCCCCCAATACACGATGTGCTGAACTCTGAATGCAAAGAAGAGCTTTCAGGGATATTCCAGCCAAAAGAACGACTTAGATTATTGCAGGGAGACTGAATTATCTGTTGCTGACAGACCCACCACCTCTGGTGGTGATTCAGAGGTCAGTGCCACCCCACCCGGGCACAGCTCACGTACCACTATTCCCCCGAAGCGCTGGAAGATGTTGCGAAGGTCATGGTAGGTGGTTGTCTTCTCCAGGTTGCCAATGAACAGAGTCCTCGTTGCTTTTGGGTGAAACTCATCTATCCTTTCATCCAACGGACGGAACTCGTTCTCACTTTCTGTTTCTGCAATTGAAGAGAGCAAGAGATTTTCATGTGGTGCTTTTCGTGTGGGTTTGGTTTGAGTTGGTTTGCTCGAGTCTCCTTCCTGGTCTGACCGAGAGTAACCACCACTTTTGACAAAAATACACAGCATTTCACTTCTAACTTGTATTTAAGTATGATGTGAAATCTCTGTTTTCCAGTGAGGACTCTGAGCATCCCCAGGTGAAAGGGAGCTGCTCCTCTGGAAATGTACTCTTTCAACATGTTTTGTTGCATGATTTCCATCAAGGCTTCCCTGCACGTGGGGAACAGCACGTGGCAGGAGTCTGTTTTCACAGATCAATTTTTAAAGAAACCACTGAAGTGCAGACTAAGAACTTCACCACATGCTCAGGGCTGCAGCTCTCACTGGTCAGTCACATGGGCTGTGCTGCCACAGCCTCAGAAACATAGCCATCATCAGCTGTTTTAATTAAAAGGAGACATAATGAGGCTGTGAGGACTCAGTACAGTGCCTGCACCACCCCCTGGCTTCTGCTCTACCAAGACATGGCAGAGAGACTACTCCTTCCAGCAGATCCCAATGTTTGGGAGCATGGCAGGTTTCCTCCTCTGAAGTTTAAGACTGGAACTGTCTCCCTGAGAGCATCCACTCATGCTCTGGTGTATTTCCCAGTTTCTCTGAAATATGTTTCCTACTCTGTCTCTTCCCAACAGCTCCCGAACACGCCTGGAGCAGCTCCATGTCCCATGGGAGAAGGGTATGGACCCACCTGGTCCTATCCAGGCTGTGACTTCAATCTGCATGCCAAAGAAAAGTTTTCCTTTGGAGGCATTTAGTGCTTTCTCCTGGTCCTCCTGCTGCCGGAAGAACACGAGGCCGTACCGCTCCTCGGACGCGCCGTGGATCTGCACCGATGTCACCTTCCCGTACTTCTTGAATTCATGGAAAAGACCATCCTTAAGGCTTGTATCTAAACCAGCAGAAAAACAACAGTACTGTAATTTTTACCTTGTAAGACATGAAAACTCTGATTGCCCTTCTGAAATGTGACTTCCCAATGTGACTTCTCCCCTGTTTAACTCAGTGCTCACCCTGTTTGATTTGGGGTGTTAATTTTCCCAATGTCTCAAGTTTCTGGCTGATCTATCACTTTGCCTTGATTTTTAAACCCAAGAAAACACACACACACAGGGCTTTACACCACTGAAGCTGGCAGTGGATGGTTACTGCTTCTAAGAGTTACCCAGTTGCAGGTAAAGAGGAAATAAACAGTGGTACTGAATCAGTAATCCCACAGGGACACTGTGTCCAGCAGGTTTTCAAGCTGGGATGAGGCACCTGGAATGGCAATTGGAGTCACACCTCACTCAGTTCAGTGAATTCAGAAAAACATCCATGCAGATTCACCAGATCTCACAGAATCTGACTCAGGCACAGAGTCTGGGATCTGTGGGATAATGACATTGCCATCATGTCCCTTCAAGGAATATGACAGGAATAAAATCCATGGGAAGGGTTTCACCATGTGGGGTGCTGCTCACAGGGCTAGCAGGTACTTTTAGTTCAGTCAGCACTTTTACATCCATCCTGCTACAGATGTTTCACAACTGAACCCAGGCTGTTTTTTCCTGGGGGATCTCTCCTGTTCTCAGCACAAGTTTCCTGAATTACTTTCCAGGCAATGTCCACTGCCCTTAAAAATATGCTCAGGGGTGTTTAAAGGCACTCAAACTGCATCAGAACACCCTGAACTTTTTGGATTAATGAAGCAGGGTAAGATTAAACAATCCAAGTTTTAAAAGAAAAAATGGAGATGCTTCATTTTTTTTTCCCTGGGGGAAACCCACATTGCTGTTTGGAAGCATCAGCTCCAGGAGCTGGGAGCGCCCAAGACTGGGAGCTGGGACCAACAGGATTCCTCACAGATGGCCACCAATTAAGCAATTTTCCCACTGTCTCACAAGAACTGAGGCAGAGAATCCCATCCTTGAGGTACCACGAGGCTGCCATGTCACTTAACCCACTACAGGCCAGTCAATCAGTCCTATCCCATTTTCCCCTTACTCCCCCTTCCCGAGAGAATTTACCTGTTGAGCGCACTGGAAGATTTTGAACCTTGATCCCAAAACTTTTGCGGGGCTCATCCTTCTCCAGCGACGGGAGCAGCTGCGCCGCGGGCGCGGGGACGGCCGTGGACTGCACCGACCGCGCCGGGGACTCGTCGCTGGAGCTACTGCTGGAGTCACTGCTGGGGAGGGCACGGGAGAACCACACGTGAGTCCAGGGAGGCCCAAAGCAACCAAAGTGACTCGTATTTTATTGAAACAGCAAAGTATCTGAGTTTCTGCTCCTCTACAACCTCCCTCCTGTTTGTGAGGTGCAAAAATCCAGTTTCTGTACTGTAGCCTGGTTTTTCAGTCTTTCTACACTATTCTCTTTCAAAGCCCTCAGAGGAGACAGGCAGGGAAGCAGAATATGGGTAAAAATCAGTGAGATGTTGTTCTGCGCCATAACAATGGTGGAGATTTAATTAAGTGTCATATGATGTTGGACCAGCTCAGGAGCTGGGTGGGAAAACTGGAGAAACACAGAGAGGATGCACAAGTCTGATGGAGCCTCGAGATCCATCCCAGAGCTCTGACATGCAGAAAAGAAATAATACTGTGCTCATTACTGTGCTCTCAGGCATCTTTCCCTAAAAGATCTGTACTCTGACGAGACAGAGATCTCATGTGCAAAGAAGTCAGTGTGAGTTTTTTGGGCAATTGCTCAGGAATAACCTGGGCAGATGTGGATGTTCATGAGACGATCCCTTCCAACCCAAACCATTCAGGGATTCTCTACAAACCACTAACCACCATTTCACCAACTTCAGGGTATGAAGAATTCATCCCCAAGAATGCCCTTTCTAAACAATAATTCCAAGAGAGGAGGATTTGCATCTTAAATCCCGGGGGGTCAGTCCACCACACAGCCTCACACCAGCGTGGATCGCCGGGTGCTTCGAGGAGAGGCAGCGAGACAGAGAATAATGTTATTAAACTTGCCCAGTGGGGACACGTCATGCTGCTTCAGTGGCTCGTTCCTTCCCCGAGGCTCGAGGGCTCAGAACTGCACTAAAAATAACATTGTCTGACATAACCCCAGAGACTCTGGTTCTCCATTACACGAGCAGCCTTCAAAAAAATTTGGCTGGAATTTTAACTTGGAGGCTGTGTGGTAGTTTGTCTGCAGGCCTTCTCTAGAAACTGGGGGCAAAACTAAGGAAGTATTCCATATCATTCCCTTGTGTAATTAGGTGTACAAAAGACAAGAGGGACGTTCCTCTTTCTCTTTCCTCTTCTCTCCCTTGTCAGGTCAGCACTCGCTGTTTAGGTCTGGCTTATCTATACGAGCTCAGGCCTGGCTGAGGGCTGCTGTCTGTGTTGGCAGAGGAGGGAAAGGCACTCACTTCTCCTAAGGGAAGTTGGTAAGATCTTACTGTGTTAATTGTTCTACTGAATTAATTCCTGGGATTTGATTGTGTGGGATTGTATTGTTTTTACCCTTTTTGGTACTTTTCCCCTTCCCCTTTTCCCCTTTTTCCCTTTTGGCGGGGTTTGGGATTGTTTGGGATTCTTGTATTATATGTACATAATATTTAGTTGTAAATACATGAAATATCTATAAATACATATATTCCTTTACTACATTTTCCTTTTTGTTACTTTTTTCCCCTTTTGTCGGGAGGGGGGGAAGAGTTGACCAGCTCACAGCTGTGTTTGGTGGGGAGCCAAGCCCAACCCAACACAGGCTGGAAGGGGGGAGAGGACGTGCCATGTACTGAAATAACCCTGTCAGTCTGGAAATTTGCTGCTTGATTGAATTTTTATGTTCCTCTCCACATCGTATTAGAAAAATGATATGCAGGTTTATCTTTTTCTTATCTTAAATATTTCATAGGCCTCTTACAAGCCTTCTTGCCATTAAGCCACTTAACTTTTCCATTTCTTTTCTCAGGGAAGCCATTTCAGGCTTCTAATCATTCCCATGATTTGATTTTGTGAGCTCTTCTGTGGGTGTTTTCCTTCAAACATTCAAAAAACCTGCTTTTCTTCCTGAACCTCTCGGTGTAACGAGCACTGTGACACACTCCCAAAGCCCCTGGGCTCTGTCCCCAATATATTTGGAGGCACAGAAGGGAAATCCCTGTCCCAAAATACTCACAAACAATCCAGTGGGGATATAAAACCACAGAAGACCAAAATAAAAACACAACAAAAAAGGGCAAAAATGCAGAAGTAATAATAAACATGAGTAACTCTGCTCCCAGTCCTACCCTGTCGTCACAACCCTCCCCCTCCAGCGAGTCACTTCACCCTGGTGCCTTTCCCACACTCTCCTCCTCCTGGAGGAGGAAGACAGTGCTGCTTTAGGAGAGGAGAGAAAAAAAAGTCATGCCAGGAATGGAGTGAAAAGCTGAGCCCTGAGCCACCCAAGCCCTTGTCCCACAGATAATAAACAGCATTTCCCTTTCCATCCCTTGTGCTTCCCAGCAATGAATCTCCTGCCACCAAAATGTCCCTTCACACCCTTGGTCTTCTGCTCAGGCTGTGGAGTGCCCTTATTTCTGCCTCACCTGTGTGCCTTCCCTTTGTGCCCTCTTAATTAATGAATTATTTCATCACTAAAAGTGACGAATGCAGCAATTTCCTCCCCTTTATCCCTCTGCCTCCACCTCCCTCCTAAATCACCTCAAATCCTCACTACATTCAGGTTCTTCTCTGCAGCATTTTGGGAAGAGGAGGACAAACCCAACCCCACGTGAACAGGCCCTCAGTAATCTCAAGGGGTGCCATCAGCTGCTGGGAAATAAACTGGCAAAGAACAGAAAAACATCACTAAACACACAAGTACAGGGCAGGGAATGTGTGTGGGGAGAAGCTGAAAATAATTCCCAAGCTGGCAGAGCCTCCACGTGGTTCATCAGGCCCTCAGGGAGGCTAAAATAGAATTTCTGGGCTTCAGAAGCCTCTGCCCTGTGTGCACCTTCACTTACCTTTCCCACACCTTGATGCTCAATATCACAACCAACTCTGGGCTCCTGAAGCCTTCACAATGTTCTACTGTGCTGAGATTGGATCTCTCAGGCAAGAGGCAGCACTGAATTTCTATTTAACAGTGCTTTAAAATGGGAAAAGGCTATTTTTAGGGGGTTTTCTTTACAAGGATGTTTAAAATATGGAACACACTGATAAAATCATAGCATTCCACTAGGGAAAAAAAATATGTCGGGGTAACACCAGAACACATCTAGGTGATGAAACAGGAGTGAAACGGGGATAAATTCTACAAAAGAGTCTGAATTCCACCCAGCTTCAGGAAACCAGGATCACATTTATCATTCCCCCTTCCCCGGGGAGTTTAGGGAGTCATACCCCTAAGCAAAGCAAGACTTTTTGAGACATTCCAGAGGAAAAAAGTCATTATTTCCTGACTATTTTTAGAAAGGAAAAAAAAAAAGGCTGTAAGAACAACCTCCCTTTCTTTAGGGAAAGCCCCATCACTTTTCCAATTGGAGAAACATGGATATAATAATTCAAAAGTAAGTCAAAGGTTTGATGTTCCGTGAATGGGAGAATGATAGAAGAGTTAATTATAGCTGCCGTGTCACCCAGTTCTAGCTCACAGAACAATCAAAATAAAGCATCTGACAGGGAATTATGTGGAGTCTTGAGCACCAAAACACAACTCTCTTTCAGCTTTAAAAACACACAGAACTGAAGCCCAAGAGCTGCTCAAGGACATTTTCCCAGGATATTGAAATGAGAATATGGCTTTGCTTTTACCTGGGAGCAATTCTGAAAACAGCTCCCCGTTGCCAGACCAGAAAATAAGTTATTAAAAATTCTGCTGGCAAAACTTGGTTCATAAAGCTTTTAGAATGGGCTAGGGAAATTTTAACATGAGAATATAACAGCATAAACAAACAGTTCCTTGAAAGTATTTTAAGTATCAGTAAGTTTTGGGGCAGGGTAAAAATGGTGCAAAAATAACTTCATAACTTCACTTTGTGTTTCCGCTACCAGCATTAAAAGCGGGGTGATTTTTTTCCAGAGTGCACTCTGGCACATGGCCTTTTCCCAGCACGGGCAAACCTGCTCTTCCACATCCCTGTAAAGCCAGTGGAGCAGAATGCCAGCATGAAAAACTAATGTCCTGAGCTGTCACAACACACGCGGCACCGAGACCGAGCCGGGAAGTGGTTCCTCCAGCATCCCGGCTCACGGGGCTCCCGCCGCCTCCTCTGTGGTCTGACTTCTCCTGGGGATGTGGCATCAGCCGGCAAGAATTTCAGCATTTAACCCGGACTTCAGATGCCCTTTAGTCCAGCCTGGATACTCCTAAAATCAGTTTCACTCCATGGCATCAAAGCAATTGGGAATGGAGATTTTTGATTTTACTGTCGGCAAGACCAGATGGAAAAACGGAGCTATAAAGGAGATTGTTCCCATTTTAACACAGGCACTTTACTACAGGTGTAGTTTACAAGGCCTTTTAAAATATTCATCTGCATTCCACAGTTGCCTGTGAGTATATAGGGATGTGTGTGTTCTTACTCACACTATTTATGTATCTGTTTTCCATCAATTAAGATAAAATCTATATATAACTTACAGTATTTATCTGTGGATCTATTCCCTATTAATCAAGATTAGATCTGTTTGTAATCCAGTATTTTATCCATATTGGCTGAGTCCTGAAGACTCATCACAGAAGAATCCAGCAATGGAGCTGAGATCCAAAATAGACCTTTCATGGAATATCCTGAGCTGGAAAGGACCCACAAGGATCATCAAGCCCAAGTCCTGCTCTTGGCACCCTGCAGCTGACTTAGCACATGGAATTTTCCTTCTCTCAGTTACAACTGAAACAATGACCTTTCAAACTCTGATACGCCACAAACCACTCCTCATTTGCACAGAGATCTTTCATTTCCAAGCAACTGCAGTTGGCAGGTCTCAATAAGGATGGAGCTAAGCTGGTTGATGTGTGAAAAATGAAAGTGTGGGGCAGGGGACACAAAGCCAGCCCTTCCTTTGTGCCCACAGAAAGGACACAAAAGGGCTGCTCCAAACCCGTCCATGGGCATGGGAGACCCGCTGGGTCCATCAGGGAATCAAGGGATCTCTCCAGGGCCTGCACCCTTCTGCCACTGCGGGATGTGGCACAATTGTCACTGCAGCCCAAGGACCTGAGAGCCCGGAGCCAGCTGCGGGCTGGGGACTCCCCATGGAGGGGAACACGGTGGGGAACAGAGAGGGGAACAGAGAGGGGAACACAGGGGGGAACACAGGGGGGAACAGAGAGGGGAACAGAGAGGGAAAACAAGTGGGGAACAGAGAGGGAAACAGTGGGAAACACGGCAGCCGTGGCGGGGGATGAAGCAGAGAGAGGCATTAACACACCACAAGGGCTGAGCTGCAACTGCAGCTTAAAAACAGGTCGCAAAAAGCAAAATAAAAGTAACCTGTTGTTGCCTGGACAAGCTGTAGCTGTCCCATGCCTGGAAGTGTCCAAGGTCAGGTTGGACAGGGCTTGGAGAAACCATGGACTGGGTAGTCTGTAAGGTCCCTTCCCACCCAAACCATTCCACAATTCTGTGATTTCGTGATTCTATCTCTGACTGCTGGAGCAAGTTAAAAACAAAGGCAGCAAAACTCGGTTGAAATCTGTTTCATTTCTGATGCCGAATTTTGGCAGAAAAAAAAATAAAAATTGAGATTTTAGAGACATTTTTTTATAGCTGCCTTCAAAAACTGTTTCACCAGACCTGGTAAATGGTCCAGGATTTTTTTTTTATTTTTATTTTTTTACAGAAATACGCAGAGCGATCACTTTTTTCCCTGCCAAAAATAAGTGAAATCAGGAACTGTGCCTGGTTCAGCTGGGATCCAACACCCTGTCAGGATAATCTCGGAGTGAGGATTATCTCCTAGAAAGATCTGCTGAGGACAGGCTCCTGCAGCCCCATCCCCGGGTTATTCTCACGCCTCGTGGCAGCAGCACATTCCCAAGTCGGGTCAGGAAATCCAAAGTTAACGCTCAGTCAGCTCAGAATGGAAGCAACAGGAACTCTTGTTTTTATTCCCTGTCCCTCCCTTTCCACATCCGAGTTAAGTCACTGTAGATGATCTCCATGCACAAAACACCAAGTGCTGTAAGATCAGCTCTATCCACAAGACACAAATCCTTGGGATACTTTTGAGATTTTTGGGGAAAAAACGTTGGTTAGATTTTTTTTTTTTCAACCTGGGAAAACAGCAGCAGAAAATCGCTTCAAGTATCCTGAATGTATCAATGTGTTCTTTGGGAATAAAAAATATTTAAAAGACCTGACTGCTGTCAGTCATCACCCAGAAAAACCTGATGGCAACTGCTTAAAATAGAAGTTTAGAAATGCATCATATTCCATTCTAGGAATGGATTTAAGGATCTTTGCCTGTGAAACACTTTGGTGGATGGAAAATGATATATTGAAATAATATATGTACAGGGTGGTACTTCTGACCTGCTGCTAAATATTACATGAATCTAAAAATGCATTTAAGCAGAAATTCCCCCGTTCTCTACACACACACACAAGTCAAAAAGGCGCATCAAATCACACATTCCTTACGAGAAACAGCAGTAACCCGTTCCCAGAGAACTGTGATACCACCAGGTTTGCTCTAAGAATCCAGATGGCTGTTCTGCCACATTTGAGGAAGAATCACAGAATTCCAGAAGGGTTTTGGTTGGAAGGGACCTTAAAGATAACCTCGTTCCAATCCCTTGCCACAGGCAGGAATATCCAGGATGAAAATTCCAGAGGTCTGGGCCCAGGGTGAGGAACTCCCTGTTGGAGCTGATTCCCGTGCTGTCCCAGATACCCACGTGAGCAGCAGGTAGTTGCTCTGTACACAGGATGTGTGCCACAACTGGGTGTTTACAAGGTAAAAAAACCCCACTTCTCACACCTCCAGAAACAAATATGAGGGTTTTTTCCTGGCTCAAAGGAGCTGCTGAGCCTGAAGTTGACAGTATCCCAAAACCCAGCCCAACCTCCAAGGTTGGTTTGTATGAAGAGATCAAGAGGTAAGGAGTTGTTGCCGTACTTTGCCAAGTGCAGGTGAGCAGTGAAGGGGCTCAGCTCACACATAAACCACAATGAGCCTGAGCCACTGCTCGTGTCACAACGAGGTTTTACACTGGAAATAGGGACATAAGGGTGGAGAAATGCAGCCAGGGAGCACAGAGCAAGACTCACTCCGTGTAATGACCCTGTGCTCGTCACCCCAGCCTCTGTCCCTCCGGAGCAAAGCTCACCGGGATGTGACTCCAGGACATTCCTGGCACCTGTTCAAGCTGCTGAGAACTTGCCACCCAAGAACTTTGGTTTGTGCCTGTCACACACCCTGAACTATTAAACAATCCACTGAAGGGGCAAAAGACCAAACTTGCTGTGTGGAGGCAGAAAACAGCCACAACCAGGACACAATAGACAAAAACAAAATTCACTGCTCTGAAGAGAGATCATTAGACACTGCAGATTAATGACACGAGAACATCCTTAATTCTTTCTGTCACACCACACCCAGAGAAGAGATTTCAGTGATCTCCTGCTGGGCTGGAATCCTAAATCCAAAGAAACAGAATTAAATTATGTTTAAAGGCCATGGGAAGGCAACACACCTCAGTATCCTTTAGCTGGCCAACTACCAGAGCCTGTTTGCAGAGTTTTATTTCAGTCTGACCAGTCAGTTTTTGAAGTCACAGCCTCCAGGTACTACTTACCATGTATCTACCCCAAGGCCACTGAGTGGCTTATNCAGGAACTCTTGTTTTTATTCCCTGTCCCTCCCTTTCCACATCCGAGTTAAGTCACTGTAGATGATCTCCATGCACAAAACACCAAGTGCTGTAAGATCAGCTCTATCCACAAGACACAAATCCTTGGGATACTTTTGAGATTTTTGGGGAAAAAACGTTGGTTAGATTTTTTTTTTTTCAACCTGGGAAAACAGCAGCAGAAAATCGCTTCAAGTATCCTGAATGTATCAATGTGTTCTTTGGGAATAAAAAATATTTAAAAGACCTGACTGCTGTCAGTCATCACCCAGAAAAACCTGATGGCAACTGCTTAAAATAGAAGTTTAGAAATGCATCATATTCCATTCTAGGAATGGATTTAAGGATCTTTGCCTGTGAAACACTTTGGTGGATGGAAAATGATATATTGAAATAATATATGTACAGGGTGGTACTTCTGACCTGCTGCTAAATATTACATGAATCTAAAAATGCATTTAAGCAGAAATTCCCCCGTTCTCTACACACACACACAAGTCAAAAAGGCGCATCAAATCACACATTCCTTACGAGAAACAGCAGTAACCCGTTCCCAGAGAACTGTGATACCACCAGGTTTGCTCTAAGAATCCAGATGGCTGTTCTGCCACATTTGAGGAAGAATCACAGAATTCCAGAAGGGTTTTGGTTGGAAGGGACCTTAAAGATAACCTCGTTCCAATCCCTTGCCACAGGCAGGAATATCCAGGATGAAAATTCCAGAGGTCTGGGCCCAGGGTGAGGAACTCCCTGTTGGAGCTGATTCCCGTGCTGTCCCAGATACCCACGTGAGCAGCAGGTAGTTGCTCTGTACACAGGATGTGTGCCACAACTGGGTGTTTACAAGGTAAAAAAACCCCACTTCTCACACCTCCAGAAACAAATATGAGGGTTTTTTCCTGGCTCAAAGGAGCTGCTGAGCCTGAAGTTGACAGTATCCCAAAACCCAGCCCAACCTCCAAGGTTGGTTTGTATGAAGAGATCAAGAGGTAAGGAGTTGTTGCCGTACTTTGCCAAGTGCAGGTGAGCAGTGAAGGGGCTCAGCTCACACATAAACCACAATGAGCCTGAGCCACTGCTCGTGTCACAACGAGGTTTTACACTGGAAATAGGGACATAAGGGTGGAGAAATGCAGCCAGGGAGCACAGAGCAAGACTCACTCCGTGTAATGACCCTGTGCTCGTCACCCCAGCCTCTGTCCCTCCGGAGCAAAGCTCACCGGGATGTGACTCCAGGACATTCCTGGCACCTGTTCAAGCTGCTGAGAACTTGCCACCCAAGAACTTTGGTTTGTGCCTGTCACACACCCTGAACTATTAAACAATCCACTGAAGGGGCAAAAGACCAAACTTGCTGTGTGGAGGCAGAAAACAGCCACAACCAGGACACAATAGACAAAAACAAAATTCACTGCTCTGAAGAGAGATCATTAGACACTGCAGATTAATGACACGAGAACATCCTTAATTCTTTCTGTCACACCACACCCAGAGAAGAGATTTCAGTGATCTCCTGCTGGGCTGGAATCCTAAATCCAAAGAAACAGAATTAAATTATGTTTAAAGGCCATGGGAAGGCAACACACCTCAGTATCCTTTAGCTGGCCAACTACCAGAGCCTGTTTGCAGAGTTTTATTTCAGTCTGACCAGTCAGTTTTTGAAGTCACAGCCTCCAGGTACTACTTACCATGTATCTACCCCAAGGCCACTGAGTGGCTTATTAACATCCCATTTTCATCTCTGTGACAGGCCATACATTAATACATATAAATAAATTTATGTCAGTTATTTTATGCTGATGTCTGACACCTGATCTTTGATGAAGTCTGGAATGAATCATGGAAAACATGGAGATGTGTCTCAGGACAGACTGCTCCGAGCCCAGAACCACCTCCCCCTGCAGCCACGTGCCCTCAGAGTTTCCAGACAGCCTTGGGCTCCTTTCAATTCTTCCCTGCAACTAAATAATCCACTCTCATTGCTAAAAATATGTAGGTTTTATCAATCTCTGTCTGACTGAGGAGACTGTACCCAACTCACAGCTGCTGTTGCCACCTCACTCCTCGACCTACAACCCTCTGTCCTCAGGCCTGAACTTCGTACAGCCAAGAATTAAAAACATTACCCAGGAGAAAAAAAATGTGTTGATTACAAACACACCAGACTATCTACAGAGCAAAGATCCATCCCAGCAACAGCCTCCTACTGCTTGGAAGATGCTACTGAAACCACCTGCTCCCAGTGGTGGGTTGGGTGTCGAACTCGGGAGCAGCTGGAGTTACCTGCCTTCCCGGCCCTTTGGAAACTCGGATGCTCCCTGGGAACAGGGGGATCATTCCAGCTCAGAAAACAGCTCTGGGAAGCCGCAGGAAGTGCCTCCTCAGCACACGGCGTGGTGACAGAGCTCGGCGCTGGCAAAGATTAAAGCCAGTGAGGCCTGGAGGGTGAAGTACAAAGCAGCTCCTCAGCGCAGCTTTCCCACAATTAAACCTCCACCGATGCAACGAGGGAAGAAAGAGGGTGGGTGTGAGAATGGGAGAGCCCAAAGAGCCTCTGTTAAAATATCACCTTCACAGAGGGAAGCCCTGGGTCAAGAACCCTGGTGAGAAGTCCTGCTGCATCCACCCCAAATTCCCACCTGGACGGGCCGTGCCAGGATTCAGCCAAATTATTGCAAGTGCTGTCGGGATGTGCCTGAAGAAGAGCTGCTGCTCCAGGCACTGATCAGTCTGGGCTCACAGCAGCTTTGAGAGGTAAGCAGAGCTCACTGCCATGGCATAGGCAAAACTGCTTTCAACTCTTTGGTCAAAAGTTGGCCAAAAGCAGCATAATTCCATGAAAGTCAACAGCTTTTGCCAGCTATGTGCAGATGACATAACTTAGTATTTTGGAACTGACACCTCAGAGTACATGGAATCTTTAAACAAAACCCCCATCTTAGTGCCAGATTCATGGGAGGTTGGTATGTCTTACAATCCCTGCATTGCAGAGTTGGAAAAGTAAGGTAAGCAGAGCCAAGGGCTTTGCCCAAGGTCATTCCATGAATCACCGAGGGAACAGGCTCAGGAACTCGATCTCCCGGCTCGTGGGAGGCCAAATCTTTTCAAAACACCAAGAAAGCAACACAGAATCATTAATGTTGCAAAAGAACGTCAAGTCCAACATTTAAAAGCAGTTTCCTCAACAACAGCTCTGCTTTCAGGAAGGGACCTACTCAGCATCTTAGGAAAAAAACAGCACTACTCGACTCCAAGTGCTTGTCCATGAGCCAGGGGAGTGAAATGCCATTTAAAATTCAACCACCACTGTGTCCAAGTAGGCTACTACACCTTCACGTGTGGGGTAAAAAGTAACTTCTTTGCCTTAAAAGCCCTGTCAAATTATTTCCTGGGAATAAACACTTTAAATGCAATTTTAAACCCATCTGGCATTAACTGAGAGTTGAACACTGGGCATCTTTCAGAAGAAAAACCTTTTTCATGCATATGCTGAAACAAAAAAAGCCCCAGCTCTACTTTACCCCCAGGTTATTTTTACAGTTATTTTTTAACACAAAGCTCTTGGTAGATCACAGCAAACAGCCCTGTAGAATTAATTCTGTCTTCGTGTTACAGAAAAGCATCACACCTTGTCTTAAAAAAACCCAAACCTGGCACTATCTCTCAGCCCTTCCTCCTCCCAGCCCAAGGCACTGGGTTTTTTAGCATTACACAAAACACCATTTGTTGAAATTCCTGATTTAGAGCAGTTTTGAAATGGTGCATCCTCTCCTATAAACAGAATTGTTCCTGGGATGGGAGTCGCAATGGAAGGCATGCCAAGATACACAGCTGATCTACAATACTGCTTAAGTAAATTTGGGAGCATGCAAAGCTTAATATAGAAATTCCCTTTATGGCAGATAACGCTGGGGAAGTTCAGTACTTCTAAAAATGGTCACTTGTCCAAAGAATGAAATCCAACAGCAAGTGGACAGAGTGGCCCTCATTCTCCAGCCGAAATAAATCCATTTATGAAGGGTATTGTTCCAAGAGATTTTCTATTCTCTGACATCTTAGATCATGAAACAGTCTCTCTGATCTACGATTCTAATGGAGTCCTCTACAGCCTTTCAAAGAAACACCAAAGAGATGAAGGGAACAATCATTTTGGAGATTGGGGTATTTTTAACACCCCTTTTTAGGCTGACGACAGAGACTGGAAGAAGCACAGGAGTGCTCTGTCACACCAGAATAGGAGCTGCTGTTCTGGAGTAAAGGACTACTCAAAATGGAAGGTCTGGGAAAAAAATGCCATTTCTACGATCTCAGGCAGCATACATTAGAGAAGAAAAGACATTTGATGAGTTGTATGTTAAGGATTAATTTGCCATTTAAAAATGAAGGGAACAGATGGATCGCTTGGCTAGGACTATATTTGGGAATTACTTCATTTTGCTGCCCACATGCAAATAAAAATACAACTAAAAGCAGAACTTTTGGTGAAATTTCACATGGGTAGAAAGCACTGATGGCATAAAACTGAAATCAAAAAGACAATGTTTGGATGAAACAGGTACAGTGCCACAGCCTGACGAATGTATAGAGGGCTGGGAGGGAGTGAATGTGTCTTTATGTTGAGCAACTATGGAGAGTAATGTCAGGCTTAGAAGTTAAAACAAAACAAACCCAAAAACAACCCAGTAAAACCAGTTATCATATGACAGTGTTTGTCATTTACAAGTAACTTCTGAAAAAGCACCTTATTGTAATTTAATTCCATAGTGTTTGATACCATTTAGTGATTAAATCTCCACACGTGGTCAGATGTTCAAGGATTTTCCTTCCCAAATGCCTGGGCTGGTTCCACTGCACTGACCAGTGATTGTAAAACATTGGTGAGGACTTAATTTGGGGGAAATATGGAAAAGTTGGGGAAAATACAGAAACAAACACCTTACACCTGCCTGGATCCAGTGCCCACATGCCCCTGGCCTCCACACCACACGGGAGCAGCTGGGAATGGAGGAGCAGTGGGAGGCAATTCCACTGGCACACTGGAGACCGCGGAATGGAAGAAAAGTCCTCCAAGGAATTCCCACAGGCAGAGCCTGCATGCTTCCCTAATGGGGTTTAGTGCCTCAAACCCCCAAACCCTGGCAGCCACATGTACAGCATTAATTAAGCACCTTCCTCTTCACACACATCATTTCTCCAAGTCCGAAGGAAACTGAATATTTAAAAGCAAAACCAACATCAACTCCCGAGACAACTCTTAGACATCATCTCTGTTTCTCTGTGAGCAACAAAGCCAGCCTTTCTGCCCTTCCCTCCACCTCCAAGACAAACAAACAATCTCAGAACTTCACCCAGCAAAGCCCCGACCAGTGCAGGACGTTCCCGGCGTATTCCCAGACTCCAGGACAGGGAGAAGCTCAGCTCCACAGGTGTTCCGAAAGCAAAGAGGAGCAGAAAATCTGTACTAACCCGACAGCTCCCTTTCTGTGACTATTCATCCTTCACAATCCAACAGGACACACCAGGCAGTAAACAAACAGGGAAGGGAGGGACCAACTTCAAAGCAAGTGTGTAAATCTTACATAATTTGAGGGTTTGAGATCTTGCAGCAACCTCTTACCCAACGAGGTGTCAGATGATCTGAGGAGGTCAGACCTGCAGCAGCCACAGTAAGTAGGACACTTTGCATCTCCCTGAGCCCAGCCTGGCACTGTCTGCCCGCAGGGACCCGGTGCTGGCATTCCTGGGAATTCACTTTCAGGAAAAACAGTGCCTCTCTTTCAGACGTTATCGTGCTCCAGAAGCTCTCTGCTCTCAAATGGATCAAAGATAATAAACAAGGGAATGGCATTACTGCTGGGATCTGCTGGAGATGTGTCTTAATTACTCCTGATTTTTAAAAGGTTTGATGAAATTCTCCTATTTTTGCCCAGGTATAAGAAGATTTCTGGGCAACTGTGGAAAATATCAGGCAATCATGGAAGAAATGAGATGGCCCTAAAAACCACTTCCCTCTCGTAGAAAGGATTCTCCAAAAGGTACTTTTCCTGCCATCCTGGATTTCTGAGTGTCTCTGAGACAAAACCATCGCTTTGAGCTAAATAAAGCAACTGCACACGGAAGCCCAGACATTTCTCAAAGAGAAGGAATTAAAAAGCTTCACGTCTCCCTTCTCCAGACAGGAGAGAGCTCTCATGGTTGGAAGGACCAAAAATGAAAGAACAGCTCCCTACCTTTGTTATGGGGCTCTTGTGAGCAGGGATCACAGAGAAGGCTCGTCTCCTAATGCCAGAGCTATTTTTGTTCTTGTATTAGGCACTTAATGAATAATTATGCAAGGACTTCATTAACATGGCATCTACACAGTGCATGTCTCACTCTTCCTCCTTCTGGAAACTCGACTTTCCTTCATGGTTTTAAAAAATTAGGACTACATCCCAGCACATAAATTATTTCTCTACACAGCACTGAAGCCCACACCTTTCTCCAAGTCTGTGATTTTCCACTCAGAGCCTCACTGCCTCCTCCTCTCCTGGGGGCATTACCAGCTGATGATCTGGAGTGGGATCGCTAATCTCCTGCTAAGAAGCTTTTTCCCTTAAAACCCCAATGCCATCATTAGTGGTGTGGGCACTTGCGATGTCTGACATGCCTGGACATTAAGGGTAAAGCTAAGCCCATCAGGTACACGGTTAATTCAACGGGCAAAGATTAGAGGATGAGACTATTTTTTATTTCTTTTCCCCAATAGGGCTTATTTACCAGTAATTCCCATCCCTGTGACCTTATTTAAAGCACAACCGAAAGTCGTTTTTAAGGTTAAGGCCAGGCTGCAGCAAGGAGAGCTGTACTCCCAGCCCTCGGGTTTTAAGGGGAAGGTTCTCCTCCTGCATCCATGCCTCTGGCACAGCCAGAAACATCCTCTCCGTGAAATTAAAAAAAAAAAAAAAAAATCGCTGTATTTGCAAGTCGAAAGGAACGCTGTGCCTAGGCTGTAATGGGAACACCTCGGGCTGAGCCCTGGCGAGGCTGTATTTTTCCTTTGATCACCCTAATGACGGATACTTTTCAGGAAGTCTTCAATACAGCCTTCTCCTTTAGCTATTCATCCCGCCACGTGAATATTCATTAGAAATTATTAAAGTGCCCATTACTCCAAAGGTCTTTAGGCCAGGAATGCCCTCCCCTAGCTCTGGTGCTTGTGGTGTGTCTCCATCCAAGCTGTCTGACTGCAGCATCGTTGCAGACACGCACTTTAGACTACCACCCCTCTGATCTATTTTAGCCAGGAGTCACATCCCAGTTGTGTTTCTCCCAAGGAAAGAGGCATCTGGACCACTCGTGCCGAGGGAGTGGGCCACCACAGCCTGTGGCACTCCCCATTTCCCTGTTTCCTTTGGCTTTTTCAGGTTACTCCCCTGGATTTCTTCCTGCCTTCAGGATCCCTCAGACGAAGCCCGACTTCTGAGTAGTAACACGGGCAGCTTCAACTTCCCTGACCTCAGCTAATTCTTTCCGTCCCTCAGCCTACTCAAGATGATTAAGCAAAATACTTGGAAGGAAATCAAAGCCTTAGAAACGCAATTAGAAGTGACCATTTTGTTAATACGCACATGCACAACCCCGGAGTCAAACCCAATCCACCAATAGCACCTGACCTTTGGGGAGAACTGCAATTTTTAGCAGCTCCCACGGATTTAAGGAAGCCCAACATCTCCCATGATGCCAGTGGGAGTAATGCCTTCCACACAACTCAGGGGTTTCCCACATTTCCAAAAAAAGGAGGTTATGAAGCCCTGAAATCACCAAATCTCACACCAAATGGCAGCTCTCACAGACCTGCAGCTGCCCAGGGGTGACTTAAAATGTTATGGTTAACACACAGGGGGTCCTTCCCCAGCAGAGGAAAACCAAGTTCACTGGAGGGTCTGGACTCAGCTGCCAGAAATCCTCATAGTCGCTACCAAAGCCTCCAATCTCATCGAGAGAAACCTTTGCAGCACTCAAAATAAAACAGCAACCTCTTCTAACAGAACGCAAAGCAACGAAGTCATTTTAGATGATCAAAATAGTTCTCGTTGTAATAAAACAGGTATTTTCCTAGAGCAATTTACACTTCACCCATCCCCAGCATGACGCACTTTTAAAGACTCCTTTCCTGAAGTAAATTTGGAAAAAGATTTCTTTTCTCTCTGCATGTAAAGAATCAAATGACACTCTACGAAAGCAGTCGAGCTTCTGGGCCCTGCCACAGAAACAAAGCCTGGCAGCCCAGATTTAGATAAACACCTAATTCTGCACATTTAAGAAGAGACTTAATTGCTTTGTCATTTAGAGCCAGCAATTACCATTACTGAGGGGGGGGGGGGCCGTGTATTAACTGCAGCCAAATGGCCATTCTTTTTTTTAGTAACTCCTGCCAAGAAAACGATAAAAATAAAATAAAAAAACCCACTTGGTTATAATGCTTTAAAGCATTATTGTCTATCTATTTAGAAGACGGGTGGTGGGTTCTCCCAGAGGGACTAACTACTCTGAATTTTTGTTTTATTTTGGTATTATGTCCTTTCGCAGCAATGGTGATGTTGGGATAAGGGGACAGGCTTCAAAATAACCCCTTTGGGAGGTATTTTGGGGCTCGTTCCTCCAGCGAGGAAGCCGCCGCTTACCTTCTAGCCCGGGCAGAGCACTGAAGGTTTACAAAATAAACCACCAGGCTAAAATTGGCAGGCTGAGCGCGAGTGAGGGCGGTCTGCTCCCTCAGCGCCGGCTCCGGCCCTCGCCCTGAGGGGAACCCTTCCCGCGGCAGCGAGACCTGCTCCGGGCCGAGCGCCGGCGACGCGGCAGGCTCGGAGCGCTGTTTTAACCAAAAATGTGGAGGTTTTGCGGCAATCTCGGCGTTTCCCCGCGGGGTCGGGGCGGCCCCGCCCCGGGGGCGGCTCCGGCTGCGGCCGGCGCAGACCGGCTCTGAGAGCAGGGAGCGGCGGCGGCCCCGAGCGTGGCTCTGCCTCCGGAACACACCGATGGGCCTCCGAAACACACGGCTGTCCTCCGAAACACACCGCTCTGCCTCCGAAACACACGGCTGGGCGTCCGAAACACCGGCTTTTCCCTCAGAAACACCCGCTTTTCCACTGAAACACACCGCTCTGCCTCCGAAACACACCGCTCTGCCTCCGAAACGCACCGCTCTGCCTCCGAAACGCACCGCTCTGCCTCCGAAACACCGTCTTTTCCCTCCGAAACACCCCGCTCTGCCTCCGAAACACCCGCTTTTCCCTCAGAAACACCCGCTTTTCCACTGAAACACACCGCTCTGCCTCCGAAGCACACGCTTTTCCCTCGGTTAACACCCTCTTTTCCCTCAGAAACACACTGCTGTCCCTCCGAAACACACGGCTCTGCCTCCGAAACACCTGCTTTTCCCTCAGAAACATCCACTTCTCCCCCTGAAACACCAGCTTTTCCACCGAAAAAATGGCTCTGCCTCCGAAACACCTGCTTTTCCCTCAAACACCCGCTTTTCCCTCAGAAACATCGGTTTCTCCCCCTGAAACACCCGCTTTTCCACCGAAACACACCACTTTGCCTCTGAAACACCTGCTTTTCCACTGAAACACACCCCTTTTCCACCGAAATACCTGCTCTTCCCCCTGAAACACACTGCTATCCCTCAGAAATACATCGCTTTTCCCTCAGAAACACACTGCTGTCCCTCACAAACACACCGCTTTTCCCTCCAAAACACACCACTTTCCCCAAGAACACAATTCTTTCCCCCAGGAACACAACACTTTACCCCAAAACACCCCCTTTCCCCCAGGCACACAACTCTTTCCGCACGTCACCGATAAATCCCATTCCCCCCACCCTGGAGGATTTATTTCTGGGCCTACAATGTGCAGGTTGGTCTGTTCCCGGCAGAGCTCAAGGAGAAAGGTTTGCCTTCTGTACTCTGAGCTCTCCGAAAACGTTCTGCTCCATCTCCACAAAGTCCACCAGTCCCAGGGGTAAAACCCCACGTGGAAAGGATGGCCTCAGTTATATTTAGCCGAGCAGACACACAGGGAAGAACAGAGTGGAAACTCTTGACACTCAGCACCAAAAACCTGCGAGGATCTGAGGGGCCTTTTTGATTTTTTTTTTAAATTTTCCTTTCCCTAATTCATGTTTCGCCACGCAGAGAGAACATCAAAGCAGCACACGGGTTTATGCGAACAAAAGGTAACGATGAGGTTTCACCTGACTCTGACAGGATTTGCTGCTGCCTTTGTGCCTTCCTACTCTGTGAAATTCTTTACTTTTCAGTTTCAAATCTTAACCTAATTCTTTTCCCGTACGAACAGCAGCGTGTTCAACACTGTCATTCTACCAGAAGAGATTAAAAAATATTCAGCTCGTCTCTACAGCGCAACATTTGTGTGGAATTACTTAACCTTGACAAAAGCTCTCTCACAGATTCTTCAATAAAGACTAAATAGTTCCATTTAACCTCTTTTTTTCCTGGTTTTTCATCTGTCCTCAGCACAGGCATCTCCAAACCCAGTGAAAAGCCCCAGTCCCAGCTAAGTCAGTGATTCATCACTCCTGGCAGCAGGGAAGGAGGAGATGGAGACAATGGCAGGGAAAGGTTTGCATTATGTAATGAAACTAAACTCACTTTTTTCTACTTTCACTTTAGTTGTTTACACAGCGTAAGAAAGTCCCTGACAAAAGAAAATACACAGGAGGTTTCAGGGAGCCTGTTTTTCCCATGAATAAAATTCTCTTGGCAGTATTTTTCATCAGTTTATTTCAATATTAAGACACACAAGTATTCCAACTGTAACTCCAGAAAGAATTTCATCTCAGAGAAACCTAAAATTAAAACCAGTCTCTAATTACCTTATGCCTTGCCCACTTGTCATGAGAACTTTAAGTACAGCTATCAGAATAATAATAAAAAAATTCAACTTTCAAACATCTATACATGCAACTGCTTCCCACTGCCTGATTTCAGCAGGGCTGCAATGTTTGTGCTCACCTCGATCTTGGTGAAAATCAAACCAGTTTTGTGTCTAAGCTGAAACTGCTGTTTTAATTCCACAGTATCCATTTTATACCACAAGCTGTAAGGAATTATTCATCCAACTCCAGCGTCCTTGACGTGAGAGAACCGAATAAACACTCTCAAAAATAAATCAAAGGTGACTACATTACAAACTACAGGAAACTATTCATTTAACTTAGTAAATCATCCGGCAACTTGACAACAGACAACTAAATAAACAATCCAAAAAATAAATCAAAGGCAAAAGGAAATCTCAGGTCTCTCATCTGTGAATTTACACACCTGGGATACTCCCACTTTCACATTCTGGACATCACCTATAGGAAATCAAACACTGATAGGATTTTGTAAATAGTTTCCATCTCATTCAAGAAAGTTTTTAGGAGAGAAATGTGCCCCTCTGAGGTGGTTCAGCACATCTCTGCAGCAAAGCTGTAAAAATAATCACTAACACATGGAGCAGCAAGAGACGTGTCAGGCCATCCGATGTTACAAAACTGAATCAAAAAGCCCAGAAATTATTTTTAGTGCATTAGAGCACCTCCACAAGCAGCCTAGAAAAGAGCTTTTTCTACCAAAAAATAAGGTGGATTTTCTTTTTTTTCCAGGAGGTTGGGCAGGGCACAAACAAAATCTGGTTTGCTTCCTAAGGGATCACAGAGCTTCCATCCACATCCAGCTCCTTCCATGACACAGTACAGAAAATATGTTTGCTAATGTATCATTTGTGGTGTGTGTCTGAATCACCAAAACGGAGACATTGAGGCTGCTGGTGGTGGAAAATCATAATTTTCAGGGCTTTTTTACTCTTTCCAGGTGATAAAAAAATTCCATCAACCCTTTTGCACGATATGGGTGGGGAAGGAGCAATCTCATGTAAAGAACATTTCAAAACACGAATTCCTCCCCAAATCCACACAGGAACCACCCACATCCACCAGCCTCCCCACCTCAGCCAGGCAGGCAACTTCTGAGAGGCCACAAAACACCCCGAACAAAGCCCAACTTCACAGAATATTGGTTATTTTTAACATGTTCTTTCTGGTTTCAGTTTCTAAATTACTCCCTTGCAGCTCCATTACCTGCAAAGGCCTCCAAATAGCAACTGAAAGCAAAGCTTAGTTGAGATCCAAAACAACAAACTCCAAACCTTTATGAAATAAAGGCTTTTTGGGGTTGTTTTTTTAATTTTTAAGCAAACTGCAGAGCATCTTCTCTCACATTACTGCCCAGGAAAATCATCACCATTTAATCAAAGTGTTATTTCCTTCATGCAGCCCTTGAGAACCACAAGCAAGGAAGTCCAGACTTCTCCTTCACCACCTCTCTGCTCATTTTTTACACCTCCCAAAGGACAGTGCCAGGCCCAAAAATTCTCACTGTGTGTCCCAAACACGCCCAGAGTGCAGGTGAGACCCACCCTGAGGAAACTCAACTTTGCCTTTTCCACCTGCCAGCTGAGACCAACAGGACAAGACCCGAGTGATCAACTCCTTCTCTTTCAGAAGAATTCAGTGCCATAAAGGTCTTAATAATTTCATAAAATCATCCATTTCCCCTTATAAAAACCCCAGCTTGCTGAAATGTTTGGGAATAGCACAGAAACTGCAGGAAATAATTGTTCTCCTGACTGCTGAAAGTAGATACACTGCACAGTGAGTGGGAGCACCACGGAAAGGGGGTGAGGCAGCTTTCGCTCACCACGGGGTATGACTGGCTCAGTATTTACATGGCAAAATTCAGAATGTGTTAAAAATGAAACAGAAAAAAACACTTGTGCTTTGAACGACTTCAAGGCCAGGTGGGGCTTTGCTTCCCAAAGTAAAGAGAGGGTTAAATGTTTATTAATATCTCACTAGTTGCTGAGAAACATGTAAAACTCCTCTCTGATCCTTCAAAATTCAACACACAATCCTCCAGATTCCGTTACTTGCTTGACTGAGTTTGACTGCGCTATACTAATAAGAAAAAAATGTTTATTTGCTCCTGGAGTATCGTCTACTTTTCCATTACTCCAGCCAGAAACTGCCAAGAAAATGAAACATTTGAGCACAGCAGAGGCTGCTTTTCTTCTCATTAAATCTTAGAACTTAGTTCCAGTGGGATCGTATTTAGTCCTCTCAAATTCAGAACAGGATTCCATCCCGCCTCGGCATCCCAACAATGACATTTTATAAATATTACGAGTTTCTTGGACTCCCTTCTCACTCTGCAAGGAGCAAAGGAGCACCACAAGAGATTTTTTTCCCCCCCTGCTTGGGATTTTTTTTATTAAACCTTAAATGTAACCAACCCTCCTTTCAATCTATCTTCTCAAGGAAGTTTTTTGAGACTTCTGGAAGTCCCAACGATATTTTTAAGCTGTAATAAGTGTGAAAAATCTTTGACAAAGGGTCGTCTTTATCCAAGCACTAAGCTCTCATTGAGAGAGAGTTAGAAATAAACAAATGCTTAAGGCAGCCTCGAAGTCACCTCGAATCTTCTCCACCTGCTCTGCAGCCAAGACACAACCCAGATTTCTAAATCCAGGAGGAGAAAACAATAATTAAAAGAAGTAAATAAATACTTGCATGATTCTTTAGACATGAGGGGGTGGGGAAATCAGAGGAGGAGGAACTGATTTCCTCATCTTCCCCTCTGTGGGCTCTACCCCATGTCAGCCCATCTCACCCTTCCAGAAGGTCCAACATTCAAGCAGGTAAGATTTGGTGACAATAACTGCCTTGATTGGAGATTTCTATCAGAGGTAAATTCTATTCACAGTAATAATCACAGAATTCCAGGCTGCAACCTGGCCTTGGACACTTCCAGGGATCCAGGGGCAGCCTCAGCTTCTCTGTCCAACCTGTGCCAGGGCCTGCCCACCCTCCCAGCCAGCAATTCCTTCCCAATATCCACCTAACCCTGCCCTCTGACAGTGGGAAGCCATTCCCCCTTGTCCTGTCACTCCAGGCTCTTGTGAAATCAAACACTGGGTATTTCTTCTACTGATACACTTATTTACTTAATGAATATTTTCAGTTTTAGCAAAGACCTCGCATGCAAAGGGAACGCTGCCAACTCTGCAAACCCTCCTGAGGAGCAGAGCTCTTCACCAAAGAGCAGAACACATTTGCGGGTGCAATCGTAGCTTTGTGGTTTACACTCTTAGGGTGAATTTACTCTTAAAAGGCTAAAAATCAGAGAGGCACTTCAACATGAATTTAAAAATCATTAGAAGAAATCAGTGATTACCTCGAGCACCTTTTTTCCACCCTGCAGGTATTTTATGAAGTCCCACAAATACAGAGCTATCTCAGAACCATGGACATGGATGCATCACTAGGAACAGCCAACTAGGATTATTTGAATTCTTCCACATCTACAGTTTTTGCTGTGATGCAACGGGGAAAACTGGGAGGTGATAAAACAACCTTTTAAATGTCAGCACCGACAGGGAACGAGAGGAAACAGAACAGCACCGCTCACCCTTCCCCAGAGTACTTTAAACTGGGGCCCGTAAAAGCAGCTGACCTGAACATTTGCTTCTCCCCCCGCCGAGGCACAGAACAGTGACCCTGCCCTCCAAGTACATCCAAGTCACACTGTTCTCCAAGCGCCCCAAGTCACACCATCCTCTGAGCTCCCAGGCCACGTGCCCATCCATCCCCGTTTTCCCAGCCAGTGCCTTACAGACACCACACCGATCCACCATGGAAACCAGTCAATGCCACCAACACCGCTCCCCTCAGATCCATCTCCACTCCACTCCAAACACTTCTCTCCACCGGCGGCCGAGGGACACCCGAGCAGCCCACGCGGCGCTCGCAACCCCGAGCTCGGCGTCCTCCCTTACCTGTCGCTGCTGGTGCTGCTGCTGCTGCTGAGGGAGTCGCTGCTGGAGGATCTGCTGCGGGAGCCGCTGCCGCTGGGGGAGCGGGCGGGTCGGGCGGCCTGGCTGGGCAGGCGCTGCGGGGACTGCGTCCGCGACTGCGACGAGTGCGGCGAGCGGCTGCGGCTGTGCTGGTAACTGCGCTCCGGCCGCCGGCCTCGCACCTCCCGCGTGAGCTCGTCCCTGTAGATGTCCCTGTGTACCACGCTGGGCAATGTAAACTGCTCCCGGGCCCTGGGCTCGTAACGGGGGTCGTGAGCGTCAAAACGGTTTGGACTCCGACTCCGAGAGGTGTAATAGAGCCCGTGTTGTAAAGTCCGCTCTCGAGGGTCTCTATAGTAATCCTGATCGTAATGTCTTGTCCGATCAAATCCGCCCGTCCCCCGCTCATGGTGTCCATAGGCACTATGTTCATAAGCACGCTCCCTGTTATCTGAAGCCCTGCATTTGGGAAGGGGGAAAAATATTGCATCAGAAAGGGGCAGGCACAACGGGAGGCACATCATGCAAACATTCACGGCAGCACGAGCTCTCTGCGCGGCTGCTTCTCCGCTAACCAGCAACGACCTACCAAGCAGACACTGACAAACTTCCAAACATTTTACTTGACTCCAAAGTTATATTCGTATACGATCAAGCTGAGCAATCATTTGGGTTTAATCACAACATGGGGCTTTCATGACCAGCATCTTGGCTGCACAGCAAAAGAATTCTGCTTTCCAGTGCAAATCTGCATTTCACTTGTGTTTGGTTTTGGTTCTTTTTCTTTTAAATTTGGTAAACAAGAAAAATTTCATGCTTGTGGACATCACTATTAAGTTCTTTATTTTCCGCTCCATTTTTGCTTATGAGCTTCAGAATCTTTGAGATTTGGTAATTACTGGAGCTCCTGTAATTATCCTTCTGCAAAAATGGCATCACAAGCCGGGCAGTAGCCATGAAAGCCTCCGTGCAAAGCATGACCCAGAGGTAAGAAGCTGCTTTCAAAAGGGGTGGCATAACCCATAAAGAATTCCCAGAAAATTAGGGGGTTTCTTGTTGCTGTTCTAAAATATTTCACCCTCTTGGAGGGAATTTTGTTTTCACCAGAATGCTACACTCACAGACATTTCCATCACTAATGTTAGAACTGCAAGGATGCAGGTCCCCAAAAGATACTAAGACCCTACACAAGGAGTAGGAATCCAATTTTTAGGTGTTTTTGTTGTGGTTGCTGCTGTTGCTGCAATCACAGAACTTCTGTCCACATGACTACATTGCTTTCCAGCAGCTACAGTCCAGTTCGTTTCAGTATTTCCAACATTTTGGATGTCAATTAAGAAAGGTTCTTAGTGTGACCTCTCAAATAAAGAGATAATAAAACTGACAGATAAAGCTACAGGAACATCACAAATAGTTGAGTAATCTTACTTAGAAGTACCACGATGGTACATCTCAGTTACATGCACAAAGTGGAAGATCCAAAATGATTACACTGAATGTTTAAAAAATACTCGTAAAATTCTAAGTATGTCAGAGTAGCTAAAGTTAATTTAAAAATTAATTATCCATCTTATGAAGGACATTTTAACCTTTTTTTTTGTCAGCCTTCTCACTCATTCTTCCTTCAGAATGAATTATGAGTCATTTCAATCCCCCTGAATCCTGATAACCCAATTCTGCCTTGTGCCTCCTCCTCCTCTCCTGCATCACAGCTCTAGTTCAAATGGCAGAAATATTTCAGGGATCTTTTATAGACTGAAAATTGGATTTAAATCTTTTTTTCGATTAACATCTCAGGAAGTTCCTTCCATTCCTTCTCCAATGAATCACTAGATCCTTAATCCTCTCAATATATTCACCCTCTGTTGTTATATTAAGCTTTCTATGGAGCTTGCTCATGTTTTGCCTGCATTTTTTCTCTCCAATTATATGTAAGAAACTGCTTAACCAGTGCAACAGAATGTCATTAACTTCTACATCTGCTTGAAATTCATTGTTGCCTTTCTATTTCCATTACCTCTTGCAACAATGGAATTTGGAAAGACATTTCAGGATCTGGCACAGAAATGTGTCTCTGGTTTAGGTTTTTTTTCCTACCCCCCTTTTGAAGGACCAAGATCAACACTTTTATAAACAATTGCACTTAGCATCCTATGAGGCGTTAATCAGTGAGAGCTGATTTAATGAGGTCAGAGAAAAAGCAGCATTTTCTAGTGGGTTACTGCTACCGAGCTGACAGAAAGAACAAATCCTTATCCATGAGAAGGACACAGAAGACAGACAGAGGAAGCAGAGCTGAACAGCTACTGGCTACAGTGCTTTCTTCATTTATCTATTAGTACTAAGTGCTACTGGAGTTAGTGGAAAGAAAGGGTTTGACTTGGGTTAGGAGAGGGGCTAATATACACAGGGCAGGACATACCAACCTTTTCCAAGTGTGGAAACACGACCTATATTCCCAATTAAATCTAGGGAGAGAATTGTGAACATAACTTCCCCAATTTTGGCCCCTCTTACAGGGGTAATCCACCTTCTTAATGGGCAAGGGTGTCAAATGATATTTTAGATGAACCAACAAGAAAAAAAAAATCTTAGTGACAAGACACAAAAAAAAATTCCACTGGACGGAAGTAGTCCCAGACTGAAACCATAACTCTGAAACCCCCAGACTTCTTTCTTGAGACAGAAGGCACTTAGATAGATCCATTATTTTAACTTCCAGCCCTAAGTCTGAATCAAGCAGCTGGCAGAAGATTCCCCGAGGCCCGAGGGCCCTCACGCTGCTGCCCACAGGCATCCTCTGGCCGCCTTGGTAACCATCCAGCCCAGTCACTTCTCACTGGTGTATCCACAAATGGCATTAGCACCACGTCCTTAAAGCTAAAGTATGTTTAATGTGGAGCAGCAGAGAACTTTTTAAGAGACTAGATAGTAATCCACTCCCCATGGCTATTGGCGTCTTGACTGTATACCATCCAATAAATTCAAGGCAGTAGTTCTTATTCCAGCATTAAAAAAAGTAAAAAATAAAAACACTATAATTTCCAAAATTTAGTAATGTCCATCATCTCTTTTTGCCAATACCATCAGAAAGAATAATCCCAATAACTTGGAAATGATGTAGATCCAAAATGGAACCATCACAAGCTGCCTTGGGTCTTCTCCATCCAAGCGTTATTTCCATGGCTAAGAGTTGTCGGTAGATCCAAGGGGCTGAATCATTAAAAGTCTTACTAGAAATTTTGTGGTGACAATCCAATTAACATACCCACTGCGTACAGTGAGGACTGAGAACTAGGCATCAAGCTGTCACCGAATTTTGGGTTCTAGTATTCCGAAGATACTCCGCAGAGAACTTCACCACAGGCTGTAGAGTAAGATAGCTCCATCTGGCAGCAGGGATACATCCAGCAAGGCCTTAATATTATCCAAGACATGGGATCGTTACTTCTAGAAAAGAGTAACTCCAATATCGATGCTGGCCAAAGGAAATCTTCCATCTTAAAACCACCTTATTGCAAGTGTAGGTAGATATCCAACCAGCTGCAGGACACATCCTCTACGGATCCACAAGGTACCAGCCACTGGGATAGAAATCACTTCCGTTTCCAACCCAAAATAGGAAACATAGATAATTCCCAAAATTTTAAATCCATCTGGGGGCCCTAGATACGAGTTTGTGTTTCTCACCATATCAAATACAAAATACCTGCCTAGAGAAACCTTGGAACTTACCCATCAAGTCTCCGCTCATAACGTCCTTCCCGTGCATGAAGCGATGGTGGGGGGCCATAAGTGGGCCCCCCCCCACCTCCTCTGAACCCAGAAACCTCTCTACTACGAGATGCAATGGAAACTGTATCATCCAATCCCCGCGCAGCACTGGGAATGGTTCCTGGCTCATTATAATCCGTCCGTAGGTCTCTGTCTCCCATTTTGTTGACAGAGTTGTGCGCCTTCTGCGCGCTTTTGATGTCCACAAAATCCACAAACGCTGCCACTCCGCCTTCCGACCCCCTCTTAGGGAGGATTTTGACACTTTCGACACGTCCATATCTGGAAGAGAAGCAAAGCAGAGCACACAGGTTAGTGCTGATGGGAAGAGACCACGTTTAGTAACATCATCTGCAAAAACAACATCCAACCCTTTGCCCTTCCCATGCGGCAGCAAAATCAATGGTTGGGAGAGGCATTTTTAAAAGGAGGGGAAAAGCCATTTGGAGAGGGGAAAAGGCCATTTAAACTCGCCATGGGTACATTTGAGTTCCTCTCTTGGTGTGGGGAGGCGACCATGGGATTGCCCTTTTACAGCAACAGAGCAGTAACAGCAGCTCTCAAGGAACAGAAAGGTGTTCAAACCAGAGCATCCCGTGTGTCAGTCAGACGGGAAAGGCACAATTAAAACAAAACCATGTCACAAGTAAAAATACAGACAGCCCAACCATCTCCTCAAGAAACAAATGACCTTGACACAGCAATTCCACCCCTATGACCTGTATTTAATCCAGCCTTCACTGTTATCCTCGTTCCTGATCTCCCTCTCCAACACCTCGTAGGACACACGGCCAACACAGCACCCAGACCAGGCTGTGATGGGGTTCAACCTCCCACTCCAGCATGGACCAAACCATAGGACAGGAGCACTGGGGAACGTGACATCACCCTACAAAATGTATGTTATGCATACACCAGCACTTAGGGATGAGTAAGTGTCTGTTCAAAATAAAAATAAACACAAGGAAACAAGACGGAAAAACATATTTGAATAACCTGCATCAACTCCCAGCAGAAAAGATAAAATGGGAGGGATGAGCACAGTGATGTTTTAACAGCCAACAACTGCATGTCACATTCTGGGTGCTCCATTCTCTCAGCCAAGAGATTCTCAGCAAACCAGGGAAAGGCTTTGAACTGCAGTTGGGAATGCAGGACAAAAGGAGGTAAAAAACACATCTATGAATGCGCTGACGAAGAGGAAGGGGACACACAAATAAAAAACCTAATCAGGAAGTATTTGTAAACTCCATGAAGAATTATTGCCCAAATTTTCTATTCACAAAGGCAGCACAAGGCTGAAGAGATGTAAACAGACCTTCCTCAGGCACAGCTTTCAGCCACACACGAGGGGAACGGGACCCAGTGGCCGTCGGGCCCCGCAGCTGCCTCCTCCTCACGCCTGGCTGTCTCTGCACCCCGCAATTTCATCATTGCTCTTGGATGACTAATCCTTAAACACCATCTGAAACCCTGCCTTGCTCTCTGCTGCCTTCTCATCCCAGCCTGACCTACTACACTTGCAAATAACCTGGTTTGGATTTAGAGCCCTTTTTAGCCTGGTTTATGCTCCACTGAACATGGGTGTGTGCAAACAAGAGCCTCTTTTGAGTCAAAAAGGGCCTTGTTGGGCATAAAAAGACACAGTTCCGTACAGGGCATGTCCTTGCCTCTCAGTTCTCCAGAGCAGACCTTGTCACCTTTGTACTCCTGGGTACAAACAGTGACGTTAATTCTTGGGAGTTTCTCAACCTGTGATACCAAACTGATTAGTTTTTTGTTTGGTTTGGGGTTTTTTGTTTTCTTTGGTTTGGTTTTTGTTTTGGTTTGTTTGTGGTTTTTGGTTTTTATTTCTATCTATTTAATTAAAAGTGTCAAACAATGGCAAATGGAACTGCTCCTCAAAGTTTGCACCCTTCAAAAGCTGGATATGGTTATCTTGCCTTGAAGACAAGATTTAGGAAACCCAGAAAAGTAGAGGATATGGTTAATAAAATCTGTGTGAGGAAAAAAAACCCCAAAAGGCCTAATTGGATATGCCAGATGTAGAGAGAGAGAAGGAACAGAAACGGAAGGAGGGAGAAGGAAAACAGGAAAGAACCTATTTGAGAAAATGTTCATGCCATGAATGAACATGACAAAAAATAGAAAAATAATCAGGAATCCTAGTTAGCACCACCCTTTAACATGTGTTTCAGTGCTGGTTCTTCATAAACAGCAATGTAACAGGACAGAGGGCTCCAACCCTCACATCTGGAGAGTTCTTCCACACTATGTAGTTCCCAAAGAGACTGGTTAAAACATATACTCTCTTTTTGCTGTAAACACATTCAGTTCCTGGCAACACAAGTCCATATTTGCCTACAGTCTTCAAAGAGGGTATGGGAAAAAGAACCGTGTCATAAAAGATATCAAAATCCCCCAAATCCCAATTGTCCTTTGCCTGCAGTGAACACAGCCCACCTCACATGAAATGCTGCCTGCAGTGACATCAGAACTGGGCTCTAAGCACCTCAACAGTTACTGCCCCATTCTGAAATCCTGACATTATGTGTTATTATACATACAGTCAGACCTCAATCATCAGAATGTGTTAAAATGTTAAAAGATTAGAGCTAATGCTGCCCAGAAAGAGGAGAAGATCCAAAACATCCAGGTAATAAGGTTCCCATACCATAAAAACCACCCACCAAACGCACAGCTCTTCTCAATATAATTTTTTATACTGGGAGAATGGTAATGAATACTACTTTGTATTTGTAACATACTAATACTTTGTATTTAGAACATACTACTTTGGTAATGAAAAAATTATTTCCTCTTTTTCTTTCCTAACTAAGAAATGCATGGGGGAGGCTCCCACTGCACTCCACTGCAGCCCTGGGACCGAATCACTCCCCTTGAGATGGCACCTTTTAATCCCCCCCTTCCACAGACACATAAATACACACTGTGCTGGGTGTCCTGCCCCGTCCCCTGGGGGATAATCTGCGACAATCATCTTTGCTGAAAGCGAGGGAGGCAGGAGGGGCAAGGAGAAAGGGAGCAGGAGAGGGGACATGAAAGAAAACCGGCTCTGAGTATTTCAGGCCAGCTGCTGGAAGAGGCATTTTCTATGCTATTACAGACATCCCTCGGTCCCCGGCGGAGGATCCGTCTGCCCAGGGATCCGGCCCGGCCGCACCCATTGGCGTCTCTCCGAGCTGCTCCCGGCTTGGCAGAGCTGCCGGGAGCAGACCGGGGGGAGATGAGGGAGATCTGCAGTGCTGCATCACCGCACGGCTCCACTGCAGCACCCAGCACCATACAGGGGAAAGGACCGCGGAGGGCAGGCGGCGACAGCACCGCGCTCCCTCGGGACATGGAGAGGGTGAGATGGAGGGGACGCGTCCGGGAGAGACCTTTGTCCCGGCAGAGGGCTGGGAAGAGGGGACAAAGGAGCAGGGCAGGCATGGCCGCGACCTTTGGCAGTGCCGGCAGACCTTGGCCGCCGATCGCTCCACCTGCGCGCCAGCCCTTCCCAAGGCTGCCTTGTGGAACAGCTGCCAGACCAGGAGAAACAAAGAGGCGCCTTCGCTCGGCTCCGCAGACTAACGAGAACAAGGTGTTTCCGTGCCTCCTGCCCGTCCATCCGCAGCTCCGCACCACAACGAAGGCGACTCGGGCCGTGTTTTCGGCGGGTTTACAGCTCAACCCCAAGCGGAGAGACGAGGATATTCGAGGGCTGTTTTGTCACCCAAGCCCCTCCACGGGCACAGCACGGCCGCAGCCCCCGGCTGTAAACACACACCGAGCGGCCCTTGCAGGAAAACGCTGCGCAGTCATCACGGCCCGAACAAAGCCACGCTAATACAGCTTTGCAGACAAAGAGAAGGAATTCATAATTTAAGCATTATCGGTTTATTCGCTGCAGATCAAAGCACCTCTATATTCAAGCAGCTGACACGTCCCTGGGCTCTTGGCACGGCTGCTCGGCATGTTTCCCTCGCTCCCCAGCCCTTCCTCCTCCCCAGCTCTTCCTCCCGGACCGGCAGACAGCGCAGCCAGCTTGGGAAACGCAGCCTGTGCCAACCAGCAGGGCCGGGCTGGTTCCTCCTCCCCAGGGCCGACGTGTCACCCAGACACAGCCAAAGTCACCCCACACCCTGCCCTACACCGGGGGATGGCAACCGCAGCTCTCCACGTCCAATAAACCACTGCAGCTCACCTGCAATACTCCATATACTGATTAGGACCTTTACAGGATGATCTACACACAATAGGAAAATGTGGGTTGAAATCAGGGAGAACTCTTTTTTTTTTTAAAAATATAAACCAAATCCCACTTGAAATCCCAGTACCTCCCTGTGTCTCACACTGAGCTCCCCAAAAGGTTATGAGCACCTTTTATGCCCAACCATTCCCACCACTGCAGAGTTCTGCAGGTCAGCTCCATTCTGGCCTAAAAAGCTTCACTGCATTTTGATTTCTAAGCCAACACACCACTACGCTCCAGATACTACTAATGGCAAGACACACTGCAAGACCCAAAATAACACAGCAGAGCCTTCTGTGCGTGTTTCTGCGCCGCTCATTATGACCACGATTTGACAAGACGCCCTGATCCAGCAGGACATCCAAGTATTTTGCATTCACTCTTTGACTCCATCCAGGTATCTTCAGCCATCTGAAAAGCTCGGCTGATTTTTCCGTGCCACGCTCAAACTCCTTCCTCCTCCGTGATTATATAACCCCGGCAAGCCCCAGCCTGCATTATTCAGTAGAACGCTGGCACAGCTTGAAGCTTTCCTTGGCCAATCACATTCCTCTGGCTCTGTTGTTATTTCATAACAAAATAATGTGACCTGAAATAGTACTTTGCCAGATGTCTGTGCCTCCTCTCCTCATTCCCAACTCCGGATCAGTCCAAGTACCCCATGCTGGGGGCACTCCAGCCCAGCATTCCCTCTGCACAAAGAGGGGCTGCTCCAGGTACAGGGAAATCCAAGACGTGGAGATGCTAGAGCTCCATAAGCCAGGATGTCACCACCAGATCTACAGGGATTTCTGGCCAGGCCCATGGATGTCTGTTGACTCCATGAACATCATTTCTATGGTCTTGTGCTATCATAGATGTTCATTTCACAGCCTGGGAACTTGGCCCACCCCAAGAGCACCTGCAGCCACTTCCCAATACACAAAATAACACACCAAAGAACAGCAGAACCCACAGCACTGAGATCTCACCAACAGCACCCACCACACTGGGATCTTACCAGCAGCAGAACCCACCACACTGGGATCTCACTAGTAGAACCCACCACACTGGGATCTCACCAGCAGCAGGACACACCACACTATGGCCTTACCAGCAGCAGGACACCGAGCCACACTGGAACCTCCCCTGCAGAATCCCTGCTCAGAGTTAAGCAGCAGCTTCCAACCCCACCAGCCCCCAGAGCATCTCCCGCCTGCCTCGCTCACAAAGGTGTTTAATATTCACTGCTGTGAGTTCCTGAGCCAGCAGCACAAAGGGAACCTGTGTCTGCACGGGTGTTTGCAAAGCTTATGGCACTGCAGCTCATCACAACGAGGGCAGGGATAAAACAAATAAAATATGGAGCAGTTAAAACGTGCTTATCCTAAGAAAATGACACCCCACCACGTCCCAGGCTTTGTATTCATTAGAGCCACACGCTTTACTTGCCATGAAATATATTTACACACTTTTTCTTATAAAGGGAATTTTATATCAAGAATGATGTGAGATGGTATTTCAGCACCTACAGAGCTGAGCAGCACAAGTCTTTGTAATTCAACTCTGTCTCAAGTAACGCAGAGCATTACTCAAAATCCACTCCAGATATGACAGTATCATCATGTGCTTGGCATGGAAGGAGACTTGAAGACTGGCAGACACAGAAAAACCAAGGAATCTAAACAAAAAGTACTAAAAAATGCACTATTTCCTAAATACAGCAGCTGACCTGTAGCAGAGTAAAACCAGGGACAGACCACCAAGAAAAGTGTGTGCAGGGCTGGGATGGAAATCATCCCACTTCACTGAGCTGGATCTTGATAGAAACAAGCAGAATTCCAGAGTCCTGGAAAACTACACTTAAAATTAACCCAGAAGACAAACGTGGGCAACCATCACCTGTTGAGCCACAATCACTCCCCTCTGCAGGACTGCCACTGCGACCCAGGGAATCTGCCAAACAGCATCTCCAATGCCTCCAGACAAAGAGGGCCTTGGCTGCAGCTGTGCCAGGGCGCACCAGGAGCAGTGTCTGCCACGGGCAGCTGGACACAGAGGCCACCAGGCCACCTCCCCTGCCTCACTCCCTCACTGGTGTGTCCTGCACACTCCCCACCAGCCTGCCCAGCTGCCGCCTCTGTGCTGGGCTGTATTTCCAGCAGACATGTGGTAGGTTGAAGTTGCCCATGAGAAAAAGGGCCAGTGATCGTGAGACTTCTCCCAGCTGCTCAGAGAATATTTCATCTGCCTCGTCAGGAGATACTGGATCTCCTTGTTGGAGATATCCTGGATGGGTGGTCTAGGACAGACGCCCACCAGAGTATGTGTCTTGTTGGCCTTCCCACCATTCTTCCCCATAAACACTGACCCTGTTGCCACCATTACCCAACTCAAGCCAACCCAAACTCTCCCTAACACACAGGGCTACCCCATCACCTCTCCTTCCTGGCCAACTCCTTGGGAAGAGGTTATGGCACTCCAGTTGTGCTGCTCATCCCACCACATTTCCATGATGGCAACTACATCATCTCCTGCTGCACAATGGGTTTGCAGCTCCTCCACTTTGTCACCCATGCTGGGGGCACTGGTGTAGATAAACTGCTGTGACTGTAACAGTAAGCCCTGGTGAGCAGCTGGGACAGAGCTCTGGATGATCACGAGTAGAAAAGCTCAGCAGCAAGTGATAAATCCACAAGATGTGCAGCTTTGAAATCCTTTACCTTCCCAGAGCCAGGCAAAATAAAAGCTCCTTGTATCACAAGGAGCACTAGTTTTCCAGCCACACCGAGAACAGACCTTGTGACAACAGTGATTCAGAAACAAGCCCTAATTACCCAGCTCCCATCATTTTCTAGATTGCAATCTGAGATGCTTTAAAACCTGTTTAGAGAGACCTTTATTGGCTCTGCGACCTCTGGGGAGAGAAAACCAACGTTCTTCAGGGCATTCTTTGCAGCTCTTCTCCAAGTAATAAAGATCTTCAGGGAAACATCAAAATCCACGAGCAGAAACAATGAACCAGGTTACAGAGCTCAGCCAGACAATCCTGGGGTGCATCCTGAGCATGATGATCACACTTCTGTCCTCCTGCCCCAGCACCCAGATCACTCAAATCCAGATCCCTCTGGGCTTTGCAGTTCCCTTTATCCCGCAGCAGCACTCCATGGGAAATCTCCCAACTCCTGACTACAAGCGGGGGTTTTGTTAATGAGATACAGCACGTGTTCCTGCCACGCACGGAGAACAGCCAGGGCTTTGTCTGCACTCGTAATCCCTCCCTGAGATGACAAAGTAGGAAATTAAAAAGCGAGCACAGGCACACTGACTAGTCCTGATACCTCTGGTATTTAGCAGCAGCTAGTCCGGAGAGAACTCCGTGCGGGAACGAGCACTCGCCTCTGGCTTTACAGCTCAGCTTCCTTTTAAGACCCCAAGTCAGACTCATGCCTAATTAAGACATTTTATGTATGTCTTTATTGCAAAGTGACCTTCTGGATGCTGCTGAGATATTCCGACACGAACAGAATTATTATGTACCACCAGAGAAGGAAGAAGCAGAACATTCAAAACGATTTGGTCGTAGTTCCCAGTGTCCCAGCAATGATTTCATCCAGCAGGCAACACAATGGGAAATTTTTCTGCAACCCCGTGACAACCAGTTCTGCCACAGATCAGCTGCACCAGCACACACACATCAGGTGACATGTGAACGTAGGTGTATCCATCCCCTGAAATATCAGTTCCACTGGGACACCCCCACAACACGCAACAGCCCTCAGGAGTCGTCCCAGTTCAAACCAGGATGAAGATGAGGGAAGGAAAGCTGAATCCACACTCTGGACACAGGGATTACATGAAGCTGGATGAATAAAAAGCCCTCTTGGCACCCCACGCAATATCTCACTGGGCTACATTTAATATCACCCTCCCCCAAGTCAGCAGTTCCGCTGCCGGCAGCGTCAGGCGAACCCAGCATTGCATCAGCCCAGCCACAGCCAGAGCTGGAGCTGCAGGGAAGGGCCCAGCCCAGCACTGCCCAGGGACAGCTGCCACTGCAGCTGGCCGGGGCATGGCCACCTCAGCCAGCCAGCAAAGAGGCAGTTCTCTTCCGAAGGAACTTCTCCTAGCCGTCTCTTCAGAACAATTAAGGAAAAGCATCACAGCTTATTGGTATATGTATTATTTTTAAAACAATCGAAGTGGCTTTGTGAGCAGAACTAATGAAGACTCATTCCTTACAGACGTGTATCTTGAGGTCGAATTCTCCAGCGTCCAATAACTGCCAGTTCCCACTGCAGCTTTTCCCACGGTCAGGAACACCTCTCTCCCATGTGGATTCTTTAATGTCTAATAAGAGCTGCGCTCTCACTGCAGCTTTTCTCTCCATGGGGCCACTAATCAGGTCTCTCTCCTCTATTAAAACCGCTTGTTTTCACAAAACTCAAAGGCACGTTGTGACTCCGAGACTGACAATCCCATTCGCCCTCGGGTTTAGCTGGAAGTGGCAAACGGGTTCAAAATTGATTAGGCAAGAGATACATCCATGGCAGGAACACCTCAGCCTTGCTCTCCACGTAGATCAGAATAAATCTCACTATCTGCAGAAGCAAGAAAAGGTTACAGGAACACGCAGGAACTGTGCATGTTCGGTTGTGTCGTATCAAGCACGACGAGCTGTGATTCTTCATCCCCAACCCACACAGATGCGCTGTCACGTTCCTACACGCCAGACACCGAGCCGCCGAATTCCATCTCCAGGGCATTTTTTTTCCTTCCAGCTTAAAGCATAATCTGCAGATTTGCTTCAAAACCACCAGTGGGGATAGGCAGCGTTCAACGCATTCTGCGAGGGAATTGCTCGAGCGTGTTCTTTTGCGTGACTGATTTCAGGATTTGGTTGGATTTGATGTTCAGAACGCGCTGCATCGCAACCATGGGGGAATCTCTTGATTAATCAAGTTTTTTTTCATTTTACATGAAAGGGTAATTCCCCATCTCAGTTTTGCTTCTCCAAGCTCTGCTCTGCATGTATTTGGCACCAGATGGAGGAAAATGCAAAGTCACAACATTATGGTGTCCCTGCCATACTGCAGAGCACTTGGAATGCAAATCATCTCAAAGCTTCCAGAGACTTAGTGTTCACTGGTTCAGACCCCTCCGGTGAAAAAAACCCTTCACCAAGGATTTGCACATCTTACAGAAAATGGTATTTTGGAAGAAAATAAAGTTAATTTGTCTGGCCTCTCTGAGACCAACTAGAGTAATGGAATTACTCTTCCTCCTTCAACCACAACTTGGACTGAACAAGTGACCAGCTTCAGTTCAACCCATAAATTTGACAACTTGAAATTCATTTCTGACAGACCAGCCACTGATCCAAGGCATCACAGTCCCAAGAGCTCACTCCCAGCTCAGAGGTGAACCCGGGGAGCACAAACAGCCAGTTCCCAGCCGCTCCCGCCCCACTCAGACGTGTCAATGTTTTGTTGCTCCATGACTCACCATCACCATGGCCCTGGAGAAAGTGCTTGTCCCTGTGATTAACCCAACAACTCCTACAGTCTTTCCAGGTGTCAGCCCAAGGAAACTGATGTTCCCCACTGCCAAGGCCCCGGTCACAGCCTGCACACACGGCTGTGTTTGTCTGCAGTGACCACTGGTGCTCCAGGCACCTTCTCTACAGGCAACAGCTTGGGATTTTGCACAGCTTTTTGAAAGTCTGAACTCCTGAACCAGCCAGACTTTCAATGGCTTTTCCTTTGCTGCAACACAAAGTCCAGCTTTTGCAAAGCTGTGCAGGAAACCTGAGTTTCATCACAATGCTGGGCAAGGTTTCACACCTCAGCTTTCTGGGCTCACCTAAAGGAGGCCTCACCACACCAAAGACTCGAGCAGAGCTGTATCTAGAGGTGGGCAGGTGCTTCCTCACCAAGAGGGCTCTTCCTGTGGTCAGGGACACATCCAGGTACACGCAACAACTGCCTGCACCAACACAACCACCAGGAAAGCTGCTCACTCATTTTATGCCATTTCAGAGATCAGCTTCACCTTTAAGTGCTCCTTCTGAAAACTCAGCCTGACACAAGCCAGGCAAGAGTGTGAGCAGCAGCACAACTTGGGGCAGTAACCTCAGAGAGGATGTAGAGGAAGAAATGGTTCCTGAGCTCAACTGCTGCCAAAAAATGGTGAATCTCACTGTACCCACAAGCAGATTATCATCTACTACATTGGTATTGAAGCCACTTTTATTTTTTAAACATGGCAAGGCTTCTCTGCTACTCATTCTCCCAAGGAGCTGTTTCAGAGTTCAGAAGAACAACAAAGGGTTATTGAGACTCTGATTATAAGGCTGTGACTGTGCAGACCGTTGGCTGCCCGGGTGCATATCCAGCTGCCTTTCCAAGGGCAGCATCTCTCAGATCCCCAGAAATTAACTCAGATGTTGATTACCTATACAAGGGAGATACTCATTCACCCTGAGCTTTTATTCCCCTCACACTGAGGATGCTAATGAGGCCGGAAGACTCTTTTCCCCTCCAAAACAACTTCTTTAAATGAACAGCTTGGCAATTTATTTTTCTTATTTTGCTCTATTAACTATTACAGCTGCCACAGAGAGCCTAAAATGGGAACTTTTAAACAAGCCTCTGTGTCCTTTTGGCAGCCACCACTGCCAGTGAGGACAGGAGGTATTCACCCATCTGTGACAGGGACACCAAGTCACTCTCAATGAACCCCATCGACAACAAGCATGACCAGCCCCGCCTTGTACCTGCAGGAAAACTGGAAGTGATTCACCACTAAAATAAAACCACTGACAATCTGGCAGTTTTTTTACTGAGCTAAAAGATCATTTGAAACCCAGCTTTGAGGGGGTACCTGACTACTTTCGTGACAGGAATTTGGTTTGAGCTCAGCTCTCATTTCCTACTGCACCTGGAGACAACAAAAGACACCAAAGCCCTTCCATTTGGACAGAGGGACATCCAAGAGGAACCCACACACAGGTCAGCACTGTCTCCATCTGCAGGGAGCTGGCAGTATCCAACAGACAGCCCTGCAGATCATCCATTTGCACTCCTTCTGGAGTGTGTGGACTTGCCTGGCTTTTCAGTGGAGAGGAGAGAGCAGGTTCAGGGCACTCTGATCAGAGGCAGAAGCTCACGCTTCAGATCTAAGTGAGCTTAAACAAAAAAACTGCCTTCAGTTTTAAGTTCCTGAGCCTAATTAAAAAGGGGAAGAGAAAGCAAGCAAAAAAGCTCCCCTTTGTTCTTAAAAACACCCAAGCCTTTAAGCGGAACGTGGTCATTGAGACAGTCTGCTGCTCTCCTCCCACGATCAGTTGGTCTGAGCAGAAAATTGATGGTCCTTTCACATCCAAATTCTGCTGCCTTCTCACCCAAAGTCACCACGAACGTCTGGGCCTCAGGCAAGGCATGGACATCCAAACTCTAATCCAGAGCCAAACGCATGAAACGGCTGCAGGACACGCTTCCCAAAAATCCATCCCATGAAGGATGTGGTTTCATCCTGGAGGTGCTGCCTTCAATCCATCCTGCTGCCAGAGTAGACTGCAGCAGGCCCTGGAATGTGACCCGGTGTATTCCCAAAAAGCCTGGAACACTGTTTATTCTTTTACTGAAGGATGTTATCTTCACACTGCAGGATTTCACAGATCGCAGGGGACGATTACAGAGCGTCAGCAGGTTAAACAATAACTATGGAAATGCACTAACCAAAGGAGCTGCTGGGGTTTATTCCTCATCCAGGAGTCTCCATCACCTCGGAATGCACTGCTGCAGAGCAGCCACGGGGATGGGTTTCAGGAGATCTGAGCTGCCATCACTCACTCCCCAGGCAGAAAGGTGAAACCTCCCAACGAGTTGTGTACAATCACCAGGTGGGAAACACTGACTTGTATCCTGGGCAACGAAAAAACAGCCTTTGTCTGATTTCCATTAACTGTCCAGGAAGTCTGCACAACACCACAAAGACTCCAGCAAAGGTAAGCAGCAAGGTTGATTGTACACTGTGAAATTCCATCTTCAGGGTCCTGCTCCTCCCACGAGATTCCTCAGTCAGAATGCTGAAGATGCAGCAACTCAGGATCTTACTATGGAGAGTAATAATTTTTCTAGTATATTCCTCAGTTCATTGTTTAGCAATGTTTGTCCTTGCAGTCTTGGGTTTCAGGGCGTTCTCAGACCCCAGCAAGTTCACTGAACTTAATGAAAAACACAAGTGAAATATCTCACTGGTGCTTATTTTTGGTATCCACCAAACCCAGAACGGCTCCACCCCACTGGCAGCTCCACAACTCACACTCAGCAACTCTCCCAAAACCCTGGGCAGTCTAAAAGCAGCAAGGAGCAGAGACCCTCAGTCCTACCCCTCCCAGACACCCTCAGCAGACTGCTTTGATATTTGCTGTTTCTCAAGTGCCTCTTCATGTGCAGAAGGCATCTCCTCCTCTTCCCTCACAAACTAACAACAGTGTGAAACCACCGCATCAACAGGACAGGCTGCACTTGTGACACATCAGCTCATGAAAACAAAACTCCTGAGGAGCCCCAGGTCCATCCTGACTCACCTGCCCATCCAAGACCTGCAACCTGCCCTCTGCTCATCTGGATATTTACTTCCTTTTTTATGGAAAGCCAGCGAGCGCCTCTTTGCCCTCAGTGAAGGACCTAATTTTGGACACACCTCAAGACTGCAATAAGGTCACTTGCCAGAGAACTTGGCATGACTTCCTGCCCTATGAAAAGCAAGGGGGAATAAAAAAACCAGTCAATAAGGCTTTTCTCATCCCCTCTTCTGACTTCATGAATGGATTTAGTACCTCTGCGTACCTCACAAGGACTGGTAAGTTCTCAGCATATGAATCTGTGTTGTTGTTCTCTGCAAGGATTATTTTATCGTTGTACCAAAGGAATTTATAGTAAGGTCAAGAAATACCAAAAGCCAACATCGCTCTGGAGCGGCTCAGTGACAACAGAAGCTGTTACATCAAATCACAAATAATCACAACTAAACACAGCCCAGACCTTTGAAGAAACTTCAGAGCAGAAACAATGCCAGCCACACTCAGCAGTGACAGAATTTTGTGACCAAGTGACATCAACTTATCTTTCTACCACAGCTCAGCATGTAAAACCACTTAATGGAAGCTTAGTCTGAATCTACGCTCTTGGTGGCTTTTCATTAAGTTTCTTTGAAATAATTACCCAGGCATTTCCCCAGCCAGGGTGACATCAGCCTGCCCCTGGAGTGCAGGCAAAGAGCAGAACCCAGAGGGTTCCTGAATCCCTGACTGTGGAGGAGCCATCCTGGTGTGCCTCGGCCTCGGGGGAAGGAGGAGGCGGCTGCACACAAATCCTGTCGGGTGACACCACGAGGTGATGCCTGGGCTGCTCTAGGGCATTTGTGGATCAATACTGAGAATTGAATTAATAAAGAACTACTGGAAAACCACCACCAGAACCAGCACCACCATCACCCCAATTAACTGCCTGACTGACGAAACTACACCCAGAGCAAGGCTGACTTTCATAAGGAACCAAACTGGACTTGAGGCAAAACTGACCTGCTGCCTCCACACCTTCCCTCCCCCTCTGGTTCTGGGCAATTCCCCTGCCTCAGTCTCTCAACTAAACATCCTCCCAAGGTCTTTGTATTCCACCTTCCAGGAGGTGTTTGTAAAACTAGCACAGACAAGTCCTGATGCTGCCCAATATTCCAGACATTGCTCCAGCAAAGCACACTGTCCCCTCCTCCAAAGCTCTGGGCTGGAAAGGACAGTACCCCATCTGTGAAAATACTGTCACCTGAAGTGACACAAATCGAGAGAGAAAACAGGAATAGTTCCCCCTGTGGCCTGACTTCTGTATTTCCCTACAACAAAAACACAGCCAGGGAGGGATCTCTGCAGGCAGAGCTGAGTTTGGATAACCATCCCTGTGTCTGCATCCCAAGGATTTACTGATCAATGATCAGCAATAAAAGCCTGGGAACCAAGTTAAAATCAGGAGTGCTGCTCCTTCTGACCCCAGCCTGTTCCCGTGGAAAGGCACTGCCAGAGCTGCCTTTGCCAGATGTGAGAAACTCAGGTTCCTCCTGAGGGCTCCACCCCAGCAGTGACCAATGCTATCCCCTCCCAGAGCCTGCACCAGAGCTACCAACACCCCTCTGCACCAGCTCAGTCCACTGAATTTACACTCCTGGCCACCAAGACAGAACATCCGTTCACAAACTGACCAAATATTCTCTAGAAACCTCTGAAATCAGACAGGCCCTCGCTGGCAGGGCTGGTTTTCTGCAGGGGTGTTTAAAGTGCCAACCACTTCTCCAGGAAGTACCCAAAGCATCTCCTTAGAAACAGAACCAGCAAACCCACACAAGGCCCATTTCCCACCCAAAAAAAAAAAACCCTTAAAAATTATTTGTCTTCTCCATCATTGCTCTCAGTTGTAAAGGAGCAATTTGTTTCCTGAAATCCAAGGTTTCTCCTGGACTTGGTTACCACTGTGAACACCCTGATTCTCCCCTAGAACAGGTGATGGCACAGCACACTCACATGGTCCACAATTAAGAGGCTTTTACTCCTCTTTGCCCTCTGAAACACCAATAAAGAGACAAAGCCACATTCTTTGGATAACAAGGAGAAAACACAGGGAGGGGGGATAAAATATGGAAGGGCAGCACTTGTGGTGGGGACAACTGTTACTATATTTAGTTGCCTTGTTCTCCAAGCTGCCAAGCATCTGTTCCAGGGATGGTGAACGACAGGGTTTTTTCTAGCATTAATTAGGAGAACCCAAACCATGGCTCCCACATCCCTACTCGGATTTGTTGCTTATTCCACCTTAACAGTGGATCTCTAAATCCTGGCATTGGTTGCTTTGCTGTTTTAGGGTGTCTTAATAGCTCAGTTGAAAGAAAATATAGAAAATGGAGTTTTTAAAAAGGGAGTATTTGGGTAAGAAACTGAAAGGCCAAAACAATCTCAGCCCATTAAAATGCATGGAAAATCTCTCCTTTGCAATCCCCTTTAATATCAAGAAAATAGATTTTTAAGAGGGTGTTTAAGCTAAAAATTAACACTGCTTTTAAGGAAAAGATACCACTGCTCACATAAGCCAGGGCTCCTTGAAACCAGCTTCAATATTCTCTCATTTGAGAAGAGGATTCATAAGTACACTGTTATTTCCATTCACAATAAAATAAACCAATCAGGAGCATTTAAAAAAAAACCAAACCCACACAATTTCTGCAAAACACCTCTTTCATCTTAATTCATCCCTTAAAAGAATTCCTTGTGGGGCTGCAAAGCCAAGCAAGGTTCTCACAGCCCATGGGTGAGTTGTGGGGGGAGGAGAAGCAGCGAATCCCTCACATTGAACACTCCTGCTGGCTCTGAAGTTTTAGGAGTTTCCCCCGAATTTTGGCTCCTTTGGAAACAAGACGTTTGTGTCTCCAACTTGCCCCTGGCAGGGACTGAGCAGCAGCCAGGGCTTCCATCTGGGAAGGGCAGTATTTCCCAAGCTCGGTGGAAAAACAAACACCCGTCTGGGTTGCGGAGGCTCCGGGGGCAACTCCGCTGCCAGCCCGGCCGAGATTCCCGGCGGTGTTTCCCCAAAATCTTCCCCGCACCGCTGCCCTGGCTCAGCCTCTCCGCCCTATTCCCAGGCTGGGGGATGGGTGGGAACCGGGCTCTGCCAAGCGCCGCTCCAGCCCCGAAGACTTTCTCTCCAAACTAGAAAGGACAGGGAAGCCTTGCCCATCCCGACTCCACGTCCGGGCAGCCGCCTTCCCTCGCTGTGGATAATCCCACTGGCCGTGCGAGCCCTGAGGGATCCCTGAGCGATCCTGGAGTGATGCCCGAGCGATCCCCGACAGCGTGTCCCTTCCCCCCGGCGAGCACGGGCACACAAAGGAAGCCTCGCTCCATTGTCCACCTCCAGCACCGACACACCGAGCCTCCAGCCCGGCTTCGCGCTCACCCCTCAGCCCCTTTCCAGCTACAGAATCCCCGCGGTTACACCCTAACAAGGGTTTGGAGGCAGCGTGTCATTCCCCGTCCTGCTTTAGTCCCCGCAGCCAAACGGATGATGTGTGTTTTTAACTGTGTTTACTTGGCCTGGGATCAGCCTCACCCAAACACACAAATCCCGGGTAAAAATCCATTTGAAAAACCAGGGAGAAATTTGGGAGAAATGCCTGGCTGCGAATCTCCTTCCCAAACCTCCGACCGCGACTCGCCGAGGTAAAAACAACCAAAAAAAGGTAATTAATTCGGCGCCTGCCATTTTTCCCATCCATCTCCAAGCAACAGTACCATAGCAACTTTTTCCCTGCCTTAATACATCTTACACAAGGAGGAGGACCGGACAAAATAAACCCCAGGAATGTCAAATTTCCACTGTGGAGTGCCTATTCCCTCCGCTAGTTATAGCTGGAATTAACCAAACAACCCCAGAACGGGGTTCTTCCCCCGAAATAAACAGCCTTTGTAGAGTGCTGGGTCACAGAACCCGGACTGGACAAGCCACCCTGGGTACGGACCGAGCGGCGAATCGGGGGTAATAAAGGTGGGAAAAGGTGAAGCTCGATTAAAACAGGGTAGTTTCAGAGCAGTGAGGGTGCAGAGCTGGGGTTTGGCTGCCGCAGCAGCTCAGGCCAGGAGGATGGAGGGGGATGCGAGACCCCCGGTCCTTTCACAGCACACGCGAGCAGGGAAGAGGCGCCGGGACCTTCCTTTTCCCCCCTCGGTGTCACCACATCTATTTTTCCCATGGTGACTCATTATTAAGGACGCTCCGTCATTTTTCCAGCGCAGGAAGATTAAAGGAAGCTTCAAAATCCATTTTTTTCTGGCGGTGGCGGGATTAAGGCAACCCATCTGGAGGGGCCACGAGCTGAGCAAGGCTCGTTATTTCCTTTTTTTCCCCTTAAAAAAAAACCAAAAAACAGCTTCCAGCGGGGGGTGCATCAACTTGAGAGCATTTCCCGAGGAAAAAGGTGTTGCTGAGGCGGCGGGGGAGAAGCCTCTTCCTCCTCCTTCTCCTCTTCGCAGGGAAAGACGAAGGGAGGAGGAAAAAAAACACAACCATGCAAACAGTCACTACTTCCTTATGAGCGGGATTAACCTATGCAACAGCAAAAAAAAAAAAAAAAAAAAAAAAAAAGGAAAAAA
>VXAU01001294.1:11785-31206 GCA_013399695.1 Formicarius rufipectus
GGTGGGTGCGTGGGAGGGAGGCCAGGCGTGGCATGGGTTGGGTGGAGAAGCTGTGGCTGTGCCATTGTCGTGGATGTCCAAGGGTAGATGGGATGGGTTCCTGGGAGGGAGGACAGGCCTGGCATGGGTTGGGCGGAGAAGCTGTGGCTGTGCCATCATCATGGATGTCCAGGGGTAGGTTGGATGGGTTCCTGGGAGGGGGGACAGGCCTGGCACAGGTTGGGCAGAGGAGCTGTGGCCGTGCCATCATCATGGATGTCCAGGGGTAGGTTGGATGGGTTCCTGGGAGGGGGGACAGGCCTGGCACAGGTTGGGCAGAGGAGCTGTGGCTGTGCCATCATCGTGGATGTCCAAGGGGAGGTTGGATGGGGTTTCAGCTAGGAATCCTGGCCCAGGAGGGGAGGCAGGCCTGGCACAGGTTGGGTGGAGTTGCTGTGGCTGTGCCATCAATGTGGATGTCCAAGGGTAGGTTGGATGGGTTCCTGGGAGGGGGGACAGGCCTGGCACAGGTTGGGCAGAGGAGCTGTGGCTGTGCCATCATCATGGATGTCCAGGGGTAGGTTGGATGGGGTTTCAGGGAGGAATCCTGGCCCAGGAGTGGGGCAGGCCTGGCACAGGTTGGGCAGAGGAGCTGTGGCTGTGCCATCATCGTGGATGTCCAAGGGTGGGTTGGACAGGGCTTGGAGCAGCCTGGGCTGGTGGGAGGTGTTGGAACAAGGTGGGCTTTGGGTTCCCTTCCCACCCACAGTGTTGCAGGAGGAATGACTCAGCCATGTGGCACTGCTGCAGTTTGATTTCTCCTGGGACCTGGTTTGGCCTCAGCTGAGGGACACCAGGCTCCTCAACGTGAGCGGGCATCAGTGGCACCATGGAGTAACAGGCAGTGAGCCAGAGGAGTTGTTAAATCCCGTTTTAGGGAATTAACTCCCTGGCCAATCCTCTCCCAAAGCTCTAAAACCCTGCAGGGCACCACTGACATGAACATTCCATAAAGTTCTCACTGACTGGAAGAATTTGCCATTAGATGCTGATCCTTTATGTTCCTTTTCCATAGACATGTGCACTTGGTTATCTTTAGAAGAAAAGAAAATACTAAGTAGGTCTATCTGTTCCAGCAGGAATGGGAGCTTGCTTTATTAATAATGAAGAATTGATTATATGGAGAATTAAAACTTCTGATTTCTATCGTTCCAAGAAAGAGAGAAGTGCTGTGGGGGATTGCAGACAGCAGGAGACAGTTAAAGACCAGAGGCATATTTTACATTTAATGTCTGAATATTCCCACTGAATTTCAGCATGATATTTTCAGTGAATCATTTCTAGAGGACTTGAGCAGGCAGCCAGTTGCAGTAAGGGAAATACTTACCTGAACTAATTCGCTTTTTTTGTTGAGTTGTGTGTGGGGCCTGGAAGGAAAAGTCTTGGACAAACTGGATTTACCACGTGCAGCATCATTTTTTACTAACTTTATCTGGTCATGGTGGTTCTAGCTTGGATAAAAACATTTAAACATCTAAATCATGGAATTACTGATTTTTGTTCTGTTTCTAGTGCTGCTTCAAAGAAGGAGGACGACGATGCCCAACCGGTTAAAAAAACCTACACGTGGAACACGAAGGAAGAGGCCAAACAAGCCTTCAAAGAGCTGCTGAAGGAAAAGGTACTTGGGCCAGTTCTTCAGTGTTTTCCTGCCCCACCAGAGCTGCTCTGAGCAGCCTGGGGCTGTGTTTGCCTCCTGCCTGGGTTGGAAGGGGCTGCTCCCTGGGCAGTGCTCATTGCACGGGTATCCAGCCCCTGATTTCCTCTTTTCCCAGCGAGTCCCATCCAATGCTTCTTGGGAGCAGGCCATGAAGATGATCATCAACGACCCCAGATACAGGTACTGCCTCAGCCCTCCCTCCTTCCACCCCAGGGGCTGCTTCAGGAGCTGGGCACTCCAGGGTGTGGCAGTCATGAGGATTTGTGCCATTGGCAGGGAACGTCGCTCCTTCCCTGCGTGAGAAATGCAGTCCTGGGCTGAGTTTTGCTTTGGGAAAAAATGTGGTGGTTGGTGTTTTCTGCTGTGTATATTCATTTTGGGGAGTAAACTCACATTTATAATGAGGGAGCTGAAGATTGTCTGGGTTCCTTTTGGAAATGAGTGGCTGCTACAAACACTGGCAGAAAAGGGCTGATGTGTGTGGCAAAAATCCAATTGTGATGTGAAATGTGTGAGTGCAGCAGGGCAGTAACTTGTGTTTTGTGAGTTCCTGCTTGATTAGTAAGTGCTGCTGTTGTAAATGGTCTCCACTGATCTGAGCCAGTGCTGTGGTGACTGATCAATGAGTTTGTTTTAATCTCAGCTCAAAATCAGGATTGACTGTCACCTCTTGGTTCTTTGGGTTTTCTTATTTGATCCCTTTGTATAATTGACATTATTATTATTTTCTCTTTCTCTGCTGTGAAGCGCTCTGGCCAAACTAAGTGAGAAAAAGCAAGCTTTTAATGCTTACAAAGTTCAGACAGAGAAAGAAGAGAAGGAAGAAGCGAGATCCAAGTACAAGGAAGCCAAAGAATCCTTCCAACGTTTCCTGGAGAACCACGAGAAGATGACATCCACCACCAGATACAAGTAAGGCACTGCTGGCCCAGGGACTGAGCCCCTGGAGGACAGCCCTGCTGGGATGGGAGGGTGTGCAGTGGCCTCTGCTCGAGTTTGGAACTCTCTCCTTCATTTATAAAAGGTGTCACAGAAAAATTCCCAAGGGGGACAGCCAGGGAGACCTCCCACCGAAGTGTGTGCTTGTAGCAGGGGTCACTGGTGTCCTTGGGAGCTGCTGGGACAGTTCCAGTCAGCAGGAGCTGTTTTGTCTTTGCACAGAAAAGCTGAGCAGATGTTTGGGGAGCTGGAAGTGTGGAATGCCATATCCGAGCGGGATCGCCTGGAGATCTATGAGGATGTCTTGTTTTTCCTGTCCAAGAAGGAGAAGGTGATTTCCTTTCTCACTGACCTTGTTACCTCTCAGTTAATGTGACCCTCCTGAGTGCTGGGGGACAAGGTGACCCCTCTTGGAGGGCTGTGCCAGGCAAACAGCTGGTTTCTTGGCAGGTCTTTTTATTGAGTTGAGTTCCTGCTGAACTCGCCGCATGTTGAATTTTTACTATGACTTGAATTAATTAAATCGTTTTTATTTTTATTCTGAGCTGCTCTGAACCACTGGGAAACAATAATGATGTGGCAAGATCATGTAGATCCAGGTGGTAGTGTGTTCCAAGCCAGGCTGGATGGAGCTTGGAGCAACCTGGGATGGTGAATGTGTCTCTGCCCATGACAGGGTGTGGCACTGGGTGGGCTTTAAGGTCCTTTCCAGCCTAAACCAGACTGGGATTCTCTGGAAAGGAAAGGTTAATGTTGGGTTTTCTTGGAGCAAAGTTGGTGTCACGTCTTCCTGTCCGCACAGCCTCAGGTGTAATCCCACATCAATGCATTCCCTCCTCAGGAACAAGCCAAGCAGTTACGGAAGAGGAACTGGGAGGCCCTGAAGAACATTCTGGATAACATGGCCAATGTCACCTACTGCACCACATGGTCGGAGGCCCAGCAGTACCTGATGGACAACCCCACCTTCGCAGAGGACGAGGAGCTCCAGAGTAGGTCACGGGCTGGGGGATCCAGGCAGGGCCGTGGGAGGGAAGGGCCTGACCTCTCGTGCTCCCTGTTCTCCTGGCAGACATGGATAAGGAGGATGCCCTGATCTGCTTTGAGGAACACATCCGGGCCCTGGAGAAAGAGGAGGAAGAGGAAAAGCAGAAGAGTTTGCTGAGGGAAAGGAGGAGGCAGCGGAAAAACAGGGAGTCCTTTCAGGTTGGTGGCGTTGGCTCTTGTGGCCTGAATGTGGCAGGTGGGGGATTTTTGTTCCTTGGGGTTGGCTGAAGGGTGGGGGTGGTGCCTCAGGGAGGAGGTTGCAGCATTGTCTGTGCTCTGCAATCCCCTGGTTGCCCCAAGGCTGCAGGAGTGGGGCCAAAGAGGAGGAAAGACGTGTGGATGGAGAGGGAACATTGGAAAGGGTGAAGATAGGTTGTCCCATCCTGGTTGAGCAGCAGTGGGGATTGAGTTGCAGCTGTGGGGATTGCCCAGGGCAGCTCCAGCTGTGCCTTGTCTTCCAGCTGTTCCTGGACGAGCTGCACGAGCATGGACAGCTGCACTCCATGTCCTCCTGGATGGAGCTCTACCCTGCCATCAGCTCCGACATCAGGTTCACCAGCATGCTGGGGCAGCCAGGTGAGGCTGGGGCAGCCGGGAGAGGCTGGGGCAGCCGGGGGAGGCTGGGGCAGCCGGGGGAGGCTGGGGCGGAAGGAACCTGAAAGAGCTACAAAAATAAGGGTTTAAAATGTCCAGAAAAAAAATCTTAAAAAAAAATAAATAGAATCTAAGGACGTCTTAAATCTAAAAAATACCAAAAGTATATAAAATAATAGAAAAGAGCTAAAAAAAATATAATGCTTTAAAAAGTCTTGAGAATATCCAGAAAAAACTAAAAAAAAAAAAAATAAAAAGAATGTCTTAAATCTAAGAAATTCCAAAAGTAGATAAAATAATCCAAAATAGCTAAAAAAAAAATAATTTTAAAAAGGTCCAGAAAAAATAATTAAAAAAAAAAAAATTAAGGACATCTTAAATCTAAAAAATATCTAGAAGTGTCTTTAAGAAATCTAAAATGTCTTAATCTGGAAAATTTTAAATAATCTAAGAAATGTCTAAAACATCTAATATCTAAAAAAATTTAAAAATACCTTAAATCTAAATAATATCCTAAAACCTGAAAAGGAATAAAAAAATCTATGGTGTCAAGAGTATCTTTTAAGACACTTAAACATCTGAAAAGTTATCTAAAAAAACAATCTTTAAAATATCTTAAAAGTTATGTTGAAAAAATCTAAAAAAGCTGTGTTGAAAAATCTAAAAAGTTATTGTGGGAAATCTAAGATGTCATCTTGAAAAAGCTAAAAAATAAAAATGTCTTGGAAAAGAAATCCCAAGTTATTTTGCAAGAATCTAAGAAGTTACCTTGAAAAATGTAAGAAGTTACCTTGAAAAACAATCCACAAAGTTATCTTGAAAAAAATCTTTAGAAACAAAACAAACAAAAAAAACCCTTTATAAATAAAATAAATAAAAATATAAATAAAAATAAATAAAAAATCCAGAAAGTTACCTTGGAAAATTTAAGAGGTTATCTTGAAAAATCTAAGATGTTATCTTGATAAATTCCAGAACTTATCTTGAAAACAAGCCAAGAAGTTATCTTGAACAACCTCACCAATGTCATCTCATATCAAAACCCTTAAAACAATATCAAACCCTACAAAGAACAACCCTAAATGTTCCACCCCAGGAAGCCCCTCAGACATCCCCAAACCCCCCACACCTCCCAATGTGTGCCCAGCCTGACCCTGTCCCCTCCAGGCTCCACCGCCCTCGACCTCTTCAAGTTCTACGTGGAGGACCTCAAGGCTCGGTACCACGACGAGAAGAAGATCATCAAGGACATCCTCAAGGTGAGCTCCTGCCCCACCAGGGGCTCCTCCTGCAGGGGGGCACGAGCTCCAGCCCCTGCCACCCTGCCCTCTCCTCCCCAGGACAAAGGCTTCGTGGTGGAAGTGAACACGTCCTTCGAGGACTTTGTCACCGTCATCAGCTCCACCAAAAGAGCCACCACGTTGGATGCAGGAAACATCAAGCTGGCTTTCAACAGTGTAAGTGTGGAGAGATGCATTGATGTGTATCAACAGTTGGGTCAGGTATTTAACATGTGTAATTAAAACGTGTTTGGAGCCTTTAATTCATGAATGTTTGAAGACTTTGGGGGCAACATCTCTTGTCCAAACAAGAGTTAACATGCACTGTCACTGTATTTCTCTGCCTTCTCCCCCGATCTTTGAGGTGCTCACACACCAGTTGCCAAAATCATGGCAGAGCTTTATCCTAATTCAAACCACCAGCATTCCAGCTTGAGGAATTCCATGGTAGGAGCCAAGTGAGGTTGTCCTGTCCAGGCCTCACTTCCCCTCTGGTCCGTGTGTGGTCCCGGAGCTCTGCCTTGCAGGGTCAGCTCTGCTTTAGGTTCTCACCGTGCTCTGAAATTCAATAACCAATTACACACACTGATTGTCGATAACCACAGACAGCTCTGGAGGTGCTCTGGGTTTGCAGAACCCCACTAAACTGGGCTGTTGTCTCTGCCCCCTCTGGTGCCCCCTCTGGAGCAGCTGCTGGAGAAGGCCGAGGCGCGGGAGCGGGAGCGGGAGAAGGAGGAGGCGCGGAAGATGAAGCGCAAGGAGTCGGCCTTCAAGAGCATGTTGAAACAGGCCACCCCCCCCATCGAGCTGGACGCCGTCTGGGAGGATGTGAGTGGACCTTCCTGGGGGAGCAGATACCAGAGGGGTCCCGCTGCCGCATCCCAACCCTGATCCCAACCCTTATCCCAATCCCAACCCTAATCCACACCCCCCATCAAGCTGGATGCCGTCTGAGAGGATGTGAGTGGGGCCCTCCTGGGGGAACAATTCCTAAAGGAATTCCTGCTGCTTCCTAATCCTTACCCTAATCCAACGCCCTCCATGGAGCTGGACACTGTCTCGGAGGACATGAGTGGGCCTTCCTGGGGGACCATATCCCAGAGGGATCCTGCTGCCTCCATAACCCTGATCCCAACCCTAATCCAACCCCACCATGGAACTGGACGCTGTCTGGGAGGATGTGAGTGTGGTCCCTTCCCCAGGCCAGAATTCCCACATGGATTCAGCAGGCTGCTGCCTCTTAATGCTTGCCCCTAAATGTAACCCCTGACCCTACACCCCCATCAAGCTGGGCACCATCTGGGGGGGATGTGAGTGTGGGGCTTTTCCTAGGAAGGAATTCCCACATGGATTCAACAGCCTGCTGCCTGCTGGTGCTATCCCCTATCCCTAAGGCTTAGCTCTAACCCTAAGTATTGCCCCTTCCTTGGGAAAGAATTCCCAAAGGGATTTGAGAGCCTGCTAATGCAAAACCCTAACCCAGGGATCTTCATGTTCCTGCTCGTGTCCCTTGGAGCCCTAAAAGGTGCCCTGTGGTGTATTCAGTGAAGTGGCTCCTTGATGGGAGTGATTGGGGGTGGTGATAATTGTGATACATTTGGGAACAAAAACCCCAAACCAAGGATGGAAAAAACCCACCAACACCCCAAAAAATACACTAAGCCCCCAGAATTAATTTAAATTGTTTGAGAGTGCATAGCTTTGTTCTGGGTAAGAGAACCTATAGAAACTTTCCTCTCTGAGCGTGTTTTATATAAAAACTTCCTTTTTTTTTAAGATTTCATGGCTTAAATGGCATGTGTAGGGAAAACAGTGGGATTCTCCATGTTTCCATCTGTTGGATCTTCACTGAACACTGTAACTTCTTGGGAATGAGACGTTAAAAGGGTTTATCTTGTACCAGTGCAGTGGCTTTTTCAACTGGTGAAACCAAATCTATTATTACTGGTTTTTTGTTATTTATTATTGTTATTATGAATTACATTTTATAATGTTTGGTATATTATTATTTGCATTATCTTAATCCCTCTGGTGTCATTATTATTTCTAACTAGCTGTTTGATCCTTGCTGTTTTCCTGGCAGATCAGAGATAGATTTGTGAAGGAAGCAGCATTTGAAGACATCACTCTGGAGTCTGAGAGGAAAAGGATATTTAAAGACTTCTTGCATGTACTAGAGGTAATTATGAATTCATTTGTCCCCTCATTAGAGAACATACCAAAAACTTCCTCTTCCTCTTGAAGTGGGTGGGAAGGGGAGGGATTTAAGAGAGTGGTTCTGGTTTCTGTTCCAGTGGGAGGGATGTAAAAAGGGTGGGTGTGAACCCTCATCTTCAGGTGAGGAGCTGGAGAAACACCTCCCACTTCTTTGAGAAGTTCTTCTAATCTGTTTCTGCAGCGGTTCTGGAGTTGCCAGGAGAACTCCAGGGCTTCTTTTAGGGAGTTTAGTGCTGGGATTTCGTGGAAGACCAGAGGAAACTGGAGCTAACCTGGAGCAGGATTTTCTTGCTGCAGGACTCGGGAGCTGCCTGGCTTTGCTTCCTCTGCCTGGTGGTGGGCACAGGAGCTGAGGGACTTTGGTGGGGGCTTCTCTTTGGGCTGGGGTGGGGCCGCACAGCCTCTCACACATCCCTCTTCACCAGAGTGGTAGTGAAAGTTGATTGCACTTTGCAGCACATGCTCTTCTGGGGGTCTTGCTCCATTTTCTGCAGTTTCCAAGAATTTTGGCTTAAAGTGGCTTAGTTTGGTGCTTCAAAATCTGGCAAAGCATAGTGTGGGTTTCACTGGGTTCAGGTGCCAAACCTTGTGTTCCCTGCCCCTGGGGCTTCATGGCAGCTCCACCCTGGCCATGCTGCCCCTTTTTTAGGGGTTCGACACTAAATGTGTGTCTGGGGGGTTTTAACCTCTCCCAGCTGTGTGGAGGGTGAGGAACATCATTCCAGTTCCTTGTGCTGTCTTGGGGGTGATGGTGGAGTGGTGCTGCCCCAGCCCTGGGGAGGGGCTGTTCTTCAGGAGTGCACTGACAGGACACTGGGAATGGCTTCAGACTGAAAGAGGGGGAATTTAGGTTGGATATTGAGAAGAAATCCTTGCCTGGGAGGGTGGGCAGGCCCTGGCACAGGGTGGGCAGAGAAGCTGTGGCTGTCCCTGGATCCCTGGGAGTGTCCAAGGGCAGGTTGGATGGGGCTTGGAGCACCCTGGGCTGGTGGAAGGTGTTGGGGTTGGTACTGGATGAACTTCAAGGTCCTGGCCACCCCAGAGCAGTGTGGAATTGTGTGCTGACACCTTCTCCTGTCCCACAGCACGAGTGTCAGCACCACCACTCCAAGACCAAGAAACATTCGAAGAAGTCCAAGAAGCATCACCGGAAACGGTCCCGTTCCCGCTCCGTAAGTGGTGCCCTAAAATGCACCCCTGCCACTGCTCAGAACTGCAATTAACTGCTGCTGTAATTAGTGTTAATTGCAATGACTCACCTGGGTTTGTGTGTGAAGGGCTCAGAGTCTGAGGACGACGACAGCCACTCCAAGAAGAAGCGGCAGCGCTCGGAGTCCCGCTCGGTGTCGGAGCGCTCTTCCAGTGCGGAATCTGGTATGGGATGGCATTGGGTGGCCTGGGAATTCTCATTGCCAGTGGGATTGCTGGACCTTCCTCGGGTCATTGGTGTGTTTCTGTCCCCTGTGCCTGCAGAGAGGAGCTACAAGAAGTCGAAGAAGCACAAGAAGAAGAGCAAGAAGAGGAGACACAAGTCTGTGAGTGCAGCTCGGTGCTGGGGGGTGTGTGTGGGCACCTGGCACTGCTTCCATGGATCCCGGGGGGGGTTGCAAGGGAAAACGTGCTTGGAGTTGGGAGCAGGCTGGAGAAGGGGCTGGCCAGCTCTGTCGTGGAAATCTTAGTGCTAAACCACTGCTACATTTGAGGGGTTGAACTGCAGGATGTGAGTGTGAGGACCCTGCTCTGCTCTGACCTGGTACTGGGTGGTTGTCCTGGCAAGTCCTGGTGTTCACTGTTATTGTGGAGAGCTGGGAAGAATCCCAGGCATTCCCTGTGTGTGCCTGAGTGACAGAGTTGTGTTAGAGGCTCTGAATCCTTGTATGGGAGCAGCAAAAGTACCAGATGATCCTTAGTGTCCCTCCAAGCCAAACCACTCTGCAGTTCCATGGCCTGGAGTCAGACTCTTCTGCCTGTGGTGGTTCTCTAAATCAATATTGAATGTGAGCTCAGCACCAACGTCCAACATTGTCCCCTTCCCACCCAGGATTCACCGGAATCGGATCTGGATCGGGAGAAGGACAAGAAGGAGAGAGAGAGGGACAGTGAGAAGGAGCGGGGCCGGCAGAGATCCGAGTCCAAACACAAATCTCCCACCAAGAAACGGCCTGGGAAGGATTCCGTAAGCTTTGCTTCCCATTCCAGGACCCCGGGGCTGGGCTGGGGCTGGAGCTCCATGGGGTGGTGCCATGGAACCCCCTCAGGGCTGTTTCCCATTCCCACATCATGGGAGAGCACAGAGCAACCACCACGTGCTCCCCAGCTCTGTGTCCCTCGCAAGGGTCCCAGTGGGCACAGGTGGCACCTCCCGAGGTTCCAGACCCATCCCCACCCCCCTCGTTGTGCCCACAGGGGAACTGGGACACGTCTGGCAGCGAGCTGAGCGAGGGTGAGCTGGAGAAGCAGAGGAGGACGCTCCTGGAACAGCTGGATGAAGATCAGTGAGGACCTTGTTGATGCCAGGAATGTTTACACGTGGCCTCCCGAGCCGGCAGCGTGTGCTGAGCCGCGGGGGCTCCGTTGCTCTTAGTTTGTTCCCACATCAACCCCTCGATCCCTATTGGCAGCAAGTGTAGGAAAGGAATGGAATTCCCAGGGCAAAGCTGTGCCTGGCCTGGAGCTGTGGGGTGGGATGGGAGGCAGGTGTGTCCCCAAGGCCAGGGGAGCCCGAGGGCCGGGCGTCCCCAGGAGAAGGGGCTTCCTTGGATCCTTGAGGTCAGTTCCTTGGATGGTTTGGTGGGTGCTTTGTTCTGGGAAGGCAACGGAGCAACGAGTCCATGTCCTGATCTGTCCTGCAAACCCCCAGATTTTGGGATTTGGTCACTGGCCAAGCCAGCGTGGAGTTTTGAACAAGACTTAACTGATTCTTGTCCAAGCACCGAGTTTTTCCAGCAAATTCCCAGTGCCCTGGGAATGTGGCCGGGAATGTGTCTGCAGGGCCAGCAGAGGGGGTGTGTGTGACACAACCGCCTCGCTCCCAAATCCCACCCGGCCCCGCCGCGGCTCTTCCTCAGCGCTTCCCTCCACCTTCCATGTCCACCTTTCATCTCCACCTGCGGAAAAATTTAGGAATAAAACTCAAATTTGAAACCAATTTCCATGTGTTGCCTTAAGAACCTGCTGCAGTCTGTCCCTGCAGAGCCCAGAGCAGGAAGCAATTCCAGCCCTGTTTTCCCAGCCCCTGTGCATTCAGGAAGGTGCTCCAGCCCTGCTCGGGGAGAAACTTGGGAAGCCTCTCCTTGGAATATTTTTGTACATTTTTATGGATGATTAAACCTTGTCTTTTAGCATGGCCTGCTCTGTCTTTGTCCTGGCACTGCCCTGAGGAGCCACCACTCTCCTCCCCTGGGCTTGGAGCAACATCTCCTGCCCAGAGCTCCGGAGGGCTGTTCCCAGTCGGGGTCATCTCCAGGGATTCCTCCCTTTGCCATTCCCACTGCTGCAGGAACGCCCCAGATGGGGCTTTATCCAGGGAATTCCCTTTGCCATTCCTGCTGCTGCAGGAACACCCTGGAAGGGGGTTCATCCTGGGTTGCAGGAACACCCTGGAAGGGGGTTCATCCTGGGAATTCCCTTTGCCATTCCTGCTGCTACAGGAACACCCCAAAGGGCGGTTCATCCCGGGAATTCCCTTTGCCATTCCTGCTGCTGCAGGGGAGTTCATCCCAGGAATTCCCCTGCTGGACTGGGAGCAGGGCTCGAGTTCCTGGAGAACTCCATGTGAGTGGAATTCGTCACTTGAAATAGAAAATGAAGGAATCTGGAATCTGCAACCATTTTTCCTCAGGTGATTTGGTTTTTTTTTTTTCCTGGGGTGATTTCGGGTTTCTCCTGGGATGGTTTGGCATTTTTCCGGGTGTGATTTGGGATTCTTTTCCTGGGGTGCTTTGGGATTTTTCCAGGGATGATTTGGGATGTTTTTTGGGATTTTTTTCCTGGGATACTTCGGGATTTTTCCTGAGGCTTTTTTCCCTGGGATGATCTGGGACTTTTTTCCCTGGGGTGATTCAGGATTTTTTCGTGGGATGATTTGGGAATTTTTCCTGGGATGGTTTGGAGTTTCTCCTGGGATGCTCTGGGATTTTTCCTGAGGGGATTTGGGGTTTCCCCTGGGATGTGCAGAGCAGGGCACATCTGTTGTTGCCCTCGGTGTGAGCTCAGCCCCCACAGCTGCACCTGAATTTTGGGAAAGGTGTGAACTTGGCAAGTTCAGGCTTTAACTGTTTGTATTTATGGCAATGATTAATTAATCCCCCCTCGTTTCACTCCTGGGCCAGCCTGTACCTGCTCCAGGTGCCTTCCCGTGGGAACACTCCCCCAAAGTTTGTCCCCTCAGCCTCTTCCAGAGCAACACAGCCCAAAGTGATGCTGCAGATTACCTGGAGAATTCTTGGAGTGTTGAACCCCCCCAAGGCTGCCACAACCTCCCCGTCTTCTCCTGCCAAACATCACCACTTGGGAAGGGAAAAAAGGTAAAAGTGACCAAAAAAACCAAACCTCAGGATTTGGGTGTAGTAGTGTAAATAGTTTATTTGATTTATGCCAGGAACAGACCAGAAAGTAATGTGAACTGCTTTATAAAACACTCCTAACCTTGCTAAAAGCTGATCTATTACTAGAAAAATATTAAAGAGAACATGCCAGCTGGGAAAATTCTGGGCTTTAATTAAAAAAATACTTTTGAGATGAAGAAGGTGAGATCTGGTGCTTGTAATCAATAATTTACTGCCTTTTAATTAGAATAGTCCAGTTTCTGTTGACTGAGACACTCCTGGGCCCTGCCAGTGAAGGGCCAGGCCTGGCATGTTCTCTTTAGCAGGGCAAGTGCTGCAAATGCAAGAGAGGGGCAGTTTTGGGAGTAAAACTGCCTGTAAATAGGTCAATGTGGAAACTCTGAGCCCCAAACTGTCCCTTCAGTTAAATATAAAACCAAAAACTATAAGTTAAAATAACATTCAGATTGTATAGCACAGGCTTGATGCATTTATTTCATTTTAAACAATATTTACAATATTACCCAGAGGCTAAAGGGGGGGGGGAGATAAAAGAGAAGTGTAAAAACCATAAAAAACTGCACCAATTTTGTAGCAAAATATCTGTACATTTAAAAACAGATTATCATATAACTACACATTATCCAAAGGGGGAAAAACTGCCAGGGACCTTCACCAGTGGTTCACGGGAGCACAACATAAAAGGAGAATCAGTGGTTAAATACTATACAAGAAATTTTACAATTAACAGACGGGTGTGAGGAGCCCAGGAAAGGAAGCTGGAAGCAAAAAGGGTCTTGGAAAGGACAAATCTCTCTTCAGTCCAGTTCTTCCCAGCACAGAGGAGGGATGAGGTGGCTTCTTCTTGCTGCTGAGGGAGCCGGGATGGTCCTAAACCACCTCCTGGCCCTGGGCAGGCTTGAAAATGCCACCGAGCCCCCCAAAGCCCCCGGGGCTTCCAGGCTGGAGCCTCAGCAGGGCCCGGGACAGTCCCGGGCTGTGACCCCCCCACCCCGAGCTGGGCTGGGCTGGCAGAACCGGACAGCTTAATACTGATTACTGAGGTGTTAATGGCTTAGTGCTAATTAGTGCAGAGCTGTTCCTGCAGAGCTGGGAGCCTCCCCCTGCCCGCCCTGTGCCCCCAGACCCCCTTTGGTGCCTCTCCCTGGGGTCCCGGACCTGCTCCCACATCCCAGCTCGGGGTGGGCTGGGGTGGCTCCCTGGGAATGCTGTTTCCATGTCCCCTCTGGAGAGCCCCCAAACCCAGCGAGCCCAGGGCAGTCCGTGCAGCCCCAGCCCAGCAGAGCGTCCCAGTATTCCCAGTTCCCACCCAGCCATGCCCATGGGGGGGACACCCACGGCTGAGCTGTGACCTCACCCAACCACCCCCAGCCCCAAACCCACACGGGTTTTACATTTTGGTTCAAACCCTCGAGGGGCTGTGGCCGTCCTTGGAGCAGGGACTGCCACCCCAGGCCCTTGGTGGCTTCCACGCGGTGTCCCTGGGGCTACTGCAGCTGCTGAGGCCCCCGGTGGTGGTCACAGCCCCCCCCGGTGGTGGCCACAAACTCATGTTGGTGGTCACAGCCCCATGTCGGTGGCCACAGCCTCGTGTTGTGTTGATGGCCACAGCCCCGTGGTGGTGGCCATAGCCCCCCGTTGGTGGTGGTCACAGCCTGGGTTGGTGGTCACAGCCCCATGTCCATGGCCCCAGCCTCAGGTCAGTGGTGGTCACAGCCCATGCTGGTGGCCCCAGCTCATGTCTGTGGTCACAGACCAGGTGGGTGACCCCAGCCCAGGTACGTGGTCAGAGCCCCATGTCCATGGTCCCAGCCCCAGGTCAGTGGTCACAGCCTGGGTTGGTGGTCACAACCCCATGTCCATGGCCACAGCCCATGTTGGTGGTCCCAGCCCCAGGTCAGTGGTGGTCCCAGCCCATGCTGGTGGCCCCAGCCCGGGTGGGTGGGTGGTCACAGCCCATGTCCATGGCCCCAGCCTGGGTGGGTGGGTGGTCACAGCCCATGTCCATGGCCACAGCCCAGGTGGGTGGGTGGTCACAGCCCATGTCCATGGCCCCAGCCCGGGTGGGTGGGTGGTCACAGCCCATGTCCATGGTCCCAGCCCAGGTGGGTGAGTGGTCAGAGCCCATGTCCATGGTCCCAGCCCGGGTGGGTGGGTGGTCAGAGCCCCCCGTCGGGGGCGGCGCGCAGCCCCTGCTCGTCGGCGCGGCGGCGCACGCTCCTCCTCAGCGCGTCGGCGCGGCGGTACGGCTGGTTCCGGAGATCTGCGGGCACGGAACGCGTCAGCATTCCCGGGAAAACACCCACCCCGGGAAAACACCCCCCGCACACGGAAAGCTCTGCTGGAAGCCAATCAAAGCAGCTTGTGGAGGGCACGGACGGGGAGCGGGGGCTGCCGGCACAAGCGCTGCGGGCCTACTGGTGGCACCACAAGGTAATACTGGTGGGACCTCATGGTGATACTGGTGAGATCATGGATTGATACGGGCAGGACCCCGTAGTGATACTGGTGGGACCCCATGGGTTGATACTGGTGGGACCCCATGGTGATACTGGGGGGACCACAAAACAATACTGGTGGCACCACAAGGTAATAGTGGTGGGACCCTATGGGTTGATACTGGTGGGACCACAAGGTAACACTGGTGGGACCCCATTGTGATACTGGCAGGACCCCACGGTGATACTGGTGGAATCTTTCTCCTCCTCACCTGCAGCAGAGCCCAGCCCAACCCACCCCACTGCAGGAGGTGAACTTGGGAGGGAACACTGAGCATGGGATGGATGGATGGATGGATGGATGGATGGATGGATGGATGGATGGATGGATGGATGGATGGATGGATGGATGGATGGAAGGAACAGCAGATGGATGTGCTGATGAAGCCCATTAATTCCACATGTCACATGTGCTGTTACCACCTGTGCAGCTACAACGAGCACACTCGGTTTCCCTGGAGACAATTCCAGTTAAAGTATTTCTCTCCTGGCCTCAGATTCGTGTGGGATTGGGCAAACCCTCCCTCAGATTCTGGATAATCTTGTCAGGGTTTAGACACAACTCCCCAACTTCTGAGCTGTCCCACTGGAGCTGCTGGTGGAGCACCTCATGCCCCATTCTCTGGTCCAATATGGGGCAGCAGAACCTCCAGGGAACTTGGGGGCTACACAACCTGAGGACAAGACTAATTTGGGCTGAACTTGAAGAGAAATGGCCAAAACAGAGGGTCAGGATGGTCACCAGCCAACGGCCTGGGGATCCCCTGCACCTCCAAGGTGCCAGTCAAAGCTGGGGGTCTCCACTGGCCTGGAGGGTCTCACCAGTATTAGCTCAGCCACATCTACCACCAGCTCCTGGCAGACAGAGAGAGGAGGAAGCCAAGTAAAAAGTGATGCTTGCCAGCTCTGGGTATCCTCCACCACCGGTGTGCTAGAAGAAATCCTTACCCTCGAGTGAACATTGGGGAATTTAGTGATATTATTCTTCTTTAGGGCTAAACAGAAAAAAAACAAAACAAAACAAAAAAACAAACAAAACAGAACACAAATGATGGTTAAGTAAAAAAATGGGATGGAAAATGAAGAGCAAGTCAAGTCAGTGTTCAAACCTCCCGGGAGGGTCAACCACAGAGCAGGGGGGTGAGGCCAAGGCTGGCAGGGGTTAGATGGGGCAGGAGGGACAGGAGGGCCTCCTGGCCTCTCCCACTAGCCCTCCAAGCTGCTTTGAAGGTTGGCTCCAGAAGAGAACACGGCAATGGACTCGGAAGAGCAAAGACACGGTGAGCTGATTAGTTGTGGGTTAATTGGTGGGTTAATTGGCAGCATTAACTCGAGTGCTCAGGGCGGTGGTGGGGGAAGCACTGTTGGCTCCTGAAGCTGCCGGGGCCTTAATGCAAGACAACAGTGCTGGGGAGTGTCCCCCCCAGCCACCACCACAGCCACCCTCAGCTCCGTGTCAGCTGCCCCTCGGCACCACCCCGGCTTGGCTTTGTCTGCCCCTCCCTCCTGCCCCCTCCCCACTCCAGCCCTGCAGGGGGATGGATCCCAGTGCAGACCCCGGGTTTGACACGGAACTGAGGAACGGCAACGTGGCCGTGGCCAACGGGCAGAGACCTCCCCACACCCGTCCCACCTCACATGCAGCCAACATGCAGGGGCTGGTTAGCAAGGCCAAAGCAAAGCAGGGGTGTTAGTCCAGCCAGCCCTCCCCGGGCAGCAGCCACCCCCAGGGCTGGCCCCCACTCCATGCAGCCCAGGATGCCACTGAGGTGTCACATGCACGGCACCCACAGGTGTGCGGGCCACGGAGGGGACATAGAAAAGCCAAGTGGGTGTCACTTCTTGACTTCGTGTGGTCTCCTCGGTCCCTGAACCGCAGGAAACCCATCCCAGTGACTCCCACCACTTGCTGTTCTATGGCACTGGAACACGAGGATGGCCAGGAGGCGATGGGATGGAAGGAGGAGTTACTGAGACACGGGACGTGCAACGGAGGTGACACCACCACAACGTCAGGCGACGCCGGACACCACTAAACACTCAACATCCACAGGGCCTGGCTGAGATCCACAAGAACAGGGGAGGGGACAACAAATCTACAGCCACCTTCCTGTTTTCTAAGAGCGTCAGGTGTGGGAGAGGAATAGTTTAGTAATGGAATTCCTCAGTGACAACAGGGTCGCAGAAGAACCGAGAGCCGCGCTTGGCGCTTCGCGCGGTGAACGGCACCGTCTTCAGCACTGCATGGGAACAACAACAGCCAACACACAAACCAAGGTCAGCAGCTCCAGGGCATTAGTGCAGGGTTAGTGCTCCAGTGGGAATGGCCAGGGACACTGACATGGCCCAACAGCTCCCAGAAAGCTGCTCCTCGGGGGGCTTGGGATGAGGCCGTTGTATCCACTGAGGAAGGGTTTCCTCGACCCGTGGGATCACAGACTGCTCTGGGTGGGAAGGGCACTCAAAACTCATCTTTTTAAGCCGTGAGCAGGGACACCTTCCACTAGCCCAGGATGCTCCACGCCCTGTCCAACCTGGCCTTAGATACTCCCAGGGACTGGGAGCTGCTTGGTTTGCAGGGATGAGGAGGTGACCTCTGTCCTACCTGACTTTCTCTGCCTGACCTTTACCACTCCATGGCTTTGAGCCACCCCCATAGTGGGAAACACCAGGCCCAAGAGCACAGGAACTGTCCAGTTGGAGTTGGAATGTTTCATCTGGCACCCTCTCCACTGGATGCCTTTTCCATGGGGATGGGCACCTGCCATGCAGTGTTTCTCCCCCAGGGCAGCAGAACCACTTTCCCAACCAGAGAAGCTCCCAGGAGTCTGCAGGAGTTGGAGAAGCAGGGACAGATTGGGTATTACTGCCACCCTGCCCTTTAAATCCAGAATATTATCTCAGGAAGCCATTCATCAAGGTTAAAGAGTTGGGGAAACCTCACCCAGGTCAGCCGTGCCCTCCAGCTGGGCAAAGACTCCCTGGCTTTCCTTGGTGAGCAGCAAAACAGCTCCTGTCCCTCTGCAGGGAAAACTCCTGGCAAAAACTTGCAGGAGCAGCAGGAGAAGATCTTTTTTCGGAGCTTCTGTGCAAGGAACCACAGGATTGCAGAGCTACTGACGGGTTCAAGTGTGTTCCTTCCACAGCACAAGGGGCAGAAACTCCAGGTGCTGCCAGTCAGAGCAGCCCTGGAGGTTACAGAGGGGGTGACTCCTGGGCAAGAAGCAGTTGAGGTGGGGCTTCTCCTCAGCAAATATCTGCACCCAAGTCGTGCCTGGGCCAGGGCCTGAGTCCCAACCTCTGGAATGAGCCCGGAGCAGGGACACAGGGGCAGTTTGGGGCCATCAACCCCTGATGATTTGCAGTCACTGAGCAACCCCCATGAGGACATTTTAGTGGCAGTGGATGCTCTTCCTCAGGTTCAACACCTGTCACTGGAGGGGGGGCAAAAAGGGTCCTGGGACAGACCTGCAGGGCAAGCACAGCCCAGCCAGGGAACTCTGGGATCAGCTGCTCCCTGGGCACGTCCCCACCTCTGGAAGAGAAGGACTAAGACCCCGAGCAGAACCTCCCAGAGCCGCTCCACACCGAGAAGCAACACCCTCCCTTCTGCTGCAGGCTGAGGACACGGAGCCCCGGGAGCAGAGCTGACCCCTGTGGGAGGGCAGCAGCAGCAGGAGGAGGAGGAGGAGGGCTCACCTGTGATGATGTCCTCGATGGCCCCGTCCTTGCCCTCGTAGACGTGCCGGTTGTCCTTGACCTGGCGCCGCCGCAGCTCCGCGATCAGCTCCTGCTGCTGCCTCTTGGTCTTGTGGGAGGGGGACTGGGGACAGGGGCAGGGGCTGCAGGGGCTGCAGGGGCTGCAGGGGCTGCAGGGGCTGCAGGGGCTGCAGGACTGGCCTCCTGCCCCTCCTGCCCCAGCAGCCTCTGCTGGCAGCCAGCACAGTGCCAGCCTTGCCCCCGGGTGCCCATCAAGGACAAAGCTTGGCTGGGCAATGTGGACACGGCCACTTTGCCCTTGGTTTTCACTCAGTTTTCAGACGTTCAAAGCAGTAGAACCACAAACTGGAGTTTTTCCAGCTTATTCCAGCTCTCTCCACATAAGGAGAAAACCCCCAGAGACTTTCCAGGCAACTACAAGTTGGGCAATTAAATTCCTCCCCCAGAGCTGAGGTTTGGGACCCACTGGGAAGGTGATCCCACCTGGGAGGTGGATCTGGGCCATACCTTTTGGTCCTGTTGCTCCATCAACGCTTCCTGCTCCATGAGTTTTTCCATTAAGGCCTGCTCCTGCTTTTTTCTCAACTCATTCTCTTCTTCTGCTTGCTATTTGTGGGGAAAACCAAAGGTCAGAGCTCCCAGGTGAGACAGGGATCCCAAATACTGACAGGGAGGAGTGTCAGTGAGTGCTGCGGAGGAGGGGAGGGGAGGGGAGAGGAGGAAGAGGCAGAGGGGAAAAAACGGGTGAAAAAAAGGGGGGGAAAAAGAGGGGAAGAAAAGGGGGGGAAAATACGGGGGAAAAATAAGAGGTTAAAAAAGGGGGAAAAAAGGAGGGGGAAAAAGGGGGAGGGAAAAAGTG
>VXAU01001305.1:0-20546 GCA_013399695.1 Formicarius rufipectus
CACGAAGTCTAGCCATGATGAATCAACTAATAGTATATTTGTAGATGTTCGTAGCAGTCAGGGAGAGGAAAAAGTGAATATGATGCCTAAGTGAAACAAAAATGTGTGCAGTGTCTGGCTTTCTAACCATTTATCCCAAACTATGTTTAATCCTGAAAAAAATAATCTACATTATAAATCAATACATACCTAATTAGAACAAAATGAGCAGTTGCACTAATGGCTTGCATTTAATTGACATAACTAGGTAAGGGAAATTACCCATGTTCCTGAGAAATATTGGATTACCCAATGTCATTAATCCCTTTTTTATTTTAAATAAAGGACCTTTGGAAAACTACTTTGGGGAAAAGAAATTTACAATGCTCTATTTACTCACTGTTCTTACCAATATAAAATGTCAGGTTCATTTGCCATTATCATTAAATTAGACAGGCACAGAACTCCTGGTATAAGTGATATATAGGGAGATTAGATAGAAAGATTTATTTCTGACTGTGATAAGATCAGAGATCATGACAGAGATACAAAAACACAGCAGCCCAGTGAACCATGCAATTAACTTTGCACTGTAGGATATCCCCAATATTATCATGTGATTGCTCACATGACATCTAGTTAAGCACAGCCTTGGTTTTATTTTTGTTTCTGTGAGAAATGGTAGTTCAAGTGTTACTGGTCCCTTAATACAGATGTCTGTCTGAGGCACAGGATAACTGGTGTCTTCTGGGAAGTGTGGAATCCAGTTTCAAGCTGGGCACTAGTGGGGAATCCTCCTGCAAGTATATTTTTCAATTTCAGCACCTATGATCTGCAAGGCTGTTGTAAAGAGTTAATTGGACATTGTCAAGCAAATAATTGTATTTTTAAAGTTTTTCTTTAAATGATATTTCTCAAACATTAAATAATCCATCATATAAAAAATACTTTTGTGGCTGACAAAACAGTAATTAAATATATTAAATAAATTTCCTTAAAGAGCTTTTGTCAATGTAAATATTAACTTTTAATGCTTTTCCTCCAAATCAGCTCTCAAATGTTGCTCATTTTCACTTCCTGTCAGTGGCAGATCATACAAACTTTGTGAGCAGGGTGATTTTGAGTTTTCTGCCTGAACACCGTAGCAGAAATGCACCTCATAAAGGTCTTTCAGCAGAAGTGTTTCTCTGTTAACGGTATGTTTTACATACCAAACTTGCTTTTTGGGTTTGCAACTGTACACTTATTCACACGTATGTGGACATGTGCAAAGTGGCAATCTAACAAAATAACTCATTCTGGCACTCTCCATGTCAATGCAGCCACTGTATGCTCAAAGTCTCAGCAAGGTTATAGCAGTGGATAACTTGAAAGTGGAAGATAAAATTTATATATTTACAGCTGGACTCATTGATCTTAAAAATCTTTTGCAACCTGTTTCTATGATTCTGTGATTCTGTATTTGATAAACCGGAAGAAGTTGTGATGCTGCATTCCCAGCCCAGTCCCACTCTTTCACCTTGCTTCCCACCCATGCCTGGGGAAGGTGAAATAAGAAAGGCCAGATAGAGTCAGGCGGCGATTATACTAGGTAGTTTGTAAAAAAACTTATATTTGAAAGGCAGTCAGAAATTGAAACAACCTTCAAGAAAATTAGGCTAATGCATCAAATTAAAATTGGGAAAAAGTTGAAAACTCTACAAGTGACTGACTCAAGCAGAAATAGGCTTTTTCTCTTCTATTGTATCATGCAATTTGTACCACTAACAATGTAAGTATAAGGAGATCTTAAGGACAGCTTCTTTCCCATTTATCAGGATAGAAAGCTTTTAGAACATGGCTTTGATTTTCCCTCCTATTTGTCACTTTCAAAATATCAGTACTGGAAGGCTGGTGAAAAGATAAGTTAGGTATATTTATTCTGAGCACTGCCATTTGAGTGAGAAAGACTATAAGGGTGTAAAAACAATGTTTTCTTTTGGTTGAATATCCAGAGAATAGGGAATGGGCTTTTAATATATCCAGAAAACAATTAAGCAGATCAACTAAAAGCCTCTCTCTTGAGGTTTCTTGCACTTGACTTCCCTGAGTTCTCTCTGCCAATTCTCCCACTCCCCTTTCAGCAGAATTGACACTCAAGGATCCTCTAAAATTTATCCTTTCATTGGAGTGGTCAGTGCATGAAACATTCTGCCAAGTATGGATATAGCAGTTAAGACTGTGATTTTGCATTGACATAATTTGGGTAGCTGTCTTAATTTAGAGGAAATTAAGAAATTTATTAGACTAGAAACCAAAGAGGGAGAAAAAACTCCTTTAAATTTAGAACAAACTTTAATTGAAATACAATAGAAAGGATAACAGTTCTTAATTACTATATATATCTCTATCTCTATATCTATCTATATATCTATTCAAGAGAATCAAAGAAACCAGAACTAAATGACCAATTTGTAATTAACTGCTCTGAACACTATGCAGTCTCTGCTCCCATTGGGTGCAGTGATATTTATGGACAGCAGGTGGCGATGTCGCTCCTTGGGCGATATGGGGCTGCCCCAGGGTGCAGAGATCTGGTGTCTCACTCAGGCACGGACGGTGTGGGGTTGATGGAAATGCTGCACAGAGGGGGAGGAGCTGGGTTCCTTTTCTGTGGGCAAAACTCTGTCATAGTCGTTGGCTGGAGGAGGGACAGTGTGCTGGGCTGGGGAGCTGGGGATGGAGAAGGGCTCCCTGCCCCCTGGATGGCAGCCATCGGTTCTGTCAGGAAACTTGCAGCAAAAACCCCGTGTAGCAAATGGCCCTCTCTCTGTCTCTCTCTCTGAAGTACCAGGAACCAAAAATCCAGGGATTAGAGCGGGAGAAGAAGAAAGGAAACCAGCTCTCAGGGGCAGAGGCTTTCTGAAGCAGTCCTCTCTCTCTCCCCCACACAGCCATTCTCCTCTCCTGCCAGCTGAAAATCAAAAGTGCTCCCTTCCCCTCACCCCACCCACCCCGGCCATCAAGGTACCTAGGCAACCCACCTGACCCGTCACCTCTTCCTTTGTTATGGCGGTAGGAACATTATAGATGATTATCTCCCAATCTGTTTTGGTAGGGGAAAGAAAAATTCCACCAGGTCCTAAACCTATAACAGTAGCAAATCCTAATCAATAAGACAAGATCATAGAGACACAGGGCACTTCTGAGACCCAGAAAGCTTATTGATCCCTCCATACATGCAGCTTAACAGAGTGCTATCATACTTAAAAATGGTAGATTTTTGTGGCTAAACTCAGAGGTAATCTGTGCCACAGACAAAACACAAAGCAAGTGCTGTTGAGGTGGCCTCTTCCCAAAGAAGTTCTTCAATCTAGCAGTAAGTAACTTTTTATCTAGGAAATAATACCAAAGAAACTACTCACTTAAGACTTCAGATGCACCTGAACATACAGCAGGCATATAGCTTTAAATAGAAGATGAGAAGATATTTAGGACTACACAGGGCAGAAGTGTCACAATCAGAAGAAAATTCATGAGAAGCCAAAACGTTGCATAGTTTAACCCGTGTTTACAGACAAGGATCTAAATAACAACTTTGCCATCACTGAATACATACTTAAGTTCACACACGCTGCTGTGAAGGTTTTAATGGTCTTGCAGAGTTGCAAGTCTAGGCTAAATTGTAAACGAACTAAGTGAATCAATTTACAAGTTCTAATTTGCACTTATTAATGAACAAAATTACTAGAAACATCGACAGAGCCTTCAGTGGCTCTCTGTGTTACATTTGTGTGGTATTCTGATACCTCCCTGCAGAGTAATGATGGTGAACTGGGGAAAACTGGAAAAGCTTTCTTACACCCCCCTGCACACCAGAGGGCTCATATTACTGCAGATGGAGAGGGTGAAAGTGGATAATAGATGGCTAGGTACCAATTTTGGCAGAAGTGTTCAATCACTGTAAAACTGTCCCATATATCTGTGTTCTCTTCTTTGTACTAGAAAAGGTGCACAAAAAGCATATGCATGCCTTTCTATATATACCTCTAGAAATACTAGGTGGTCCATGTACTTCTGCTATATTTAATTCTGAGAACAACAATGTCTCAGTTCAAAAGAAAAGTAAGATGTCTACCTGGACTAAGAAAGGGACCTCTTCCCTAAAACCGCCACAACCTTTGAAATGAAGATGCTTTAATCAGAAAATGTATAAAAAATGATAACAGTTCTTAACTATAAATATGTATAACCAAAACCAGAACAAACAACAATACTGTAATAAAAACTTCCAAACAGGACTGTCTGTCCCTTTTGGTGCAGTTATATATATGGACAGTGGGAGATGATGCCGCACCTCAGGGGGCAGTGGCCACAACAGTCACTCACGAGCTCTTGTGAGGTTGGTTCCAAAACAACTCTTGTGGTAAAATGATGGCCACTAGGATGTGATGAAACCTCTCCTGTGGGCTGCATAAAGAGTCTCCCCTTGTCCTTTGTCCAAAATTGTTGGGGGCATTGTGGGTGGGTGCTTTAGTAACCCTTTAGCTTTGGCCCTCAAGGAGTCTGTAGCAAATCCAGGCAGTGGCGACTGCTTGGTCTCTGTCAACATGTGGAGTTGAGGGCCTGAGCCAAAGGAGCTTCTTCCAAGTGCCTTCAGCAACCCAGCAAATGGTGGCTGACACCACACTCCAGCCAGAGTAAAGAGGTGTGTCAAAAGAAAAACAGAAAAAACCTCTTCCCCACCCCCACCACCTCCCCAGTCCTCCCCAGCCACTAAGTTGGAGCCAGAGCTATCAGCCATCCTTGTGTTAGCTGGTTCTAGGAGCTGGTAGTGGGGCCTGGGCTCCAGCTCCCAAACCTGTGTTGGTAAGGGAGAGAAAAAATTCCCATGAAAGATTTCAAAACTATAACAATCAGTTAAAAGACAATTTGTTACTGATTGTCCACCTTCTATGTGAGACTGGGAAACAGGAGACTTCTTCTAAGATTTAGGTTTTGACTACCATTGCTAGACCAGCAAAGAGCACAGACCCTCAGTCTTCAGCAGGGGAGAGTTAGGAAGTCCATTACAACTTAGAAACCTTTTCCCACAACAACTCTGTATTTCCTTTCAACATACTACCAGCCCTGAACAAGGCCGGAGGAATAATAACTATATGAAAATGAGAATAAGTATCAAGAGCAACCAAAGAAGGAGAAAAGAGTATGCAAGGAGCAAGTTAACTGGGTATTCTGGCACAGTCAATGTGTAACAAAACCAGCCTTGGCTGTTTCATCGAAATCCCACTGCAAATTCAAAGCTTGTTTTGCTGTATTGACTGAAGAATACTCCTCTCACTATACCATATGCAAGGCATTTGTACACAGGAAACTTACTTCTGAGGTAATCCTTGTTCATCAACAACAAACCTCTGTACAAATACTTTTCCCCTCCGAAATCCAGTGCTGAAATTGTAGCTGTTCACTTTTTCTTCCAAGACACACTCTGGAAATTCAGTGCTGTGTCAGATGACTTTTTAAAGGTTTTTCCAGAGCTTTTCACTTCCATGCAATAATAAATTAAATAATTTTTTTCAAGATAAAATCCAATGTGGTTAAAAGCTAAAATTCTGTGTTTAAATTAACCCTGACCTCCTTCTCTTTCTGTCTTCAAATAGTCTGCCAAATTCTTCTGACTGTCACGTATTTAAAGGTCCATTTGTCATCAGTATAAAGTGACATAACAATAAATTTGTACCTCTTTTTTCTTCTCTCTTAAAGGCAAGAAGAGAAAATACTGGTGCCAACAAGGACGTGCATGCAATGTGAGTGGAGGGGGAAGCTTGTTATCTATATAAGACAACTAAGAAAAAAAAATCTCTTTTCAACATATTGAAGGCACTTATGTCAACTAAAGGTGTTAAGGGTTTGTAGCGTTTTGGTTTTTTCCTAAGATTTTTGTAAGATCAGTCAATTTTTCTTCCTATAAGCCTAAATAAGCATTTTTTATTGTTTTTAAAGTTTTTTTCTTATTTATTTTTCTGAAACCCTGCTAAGCAGGAATCTAAAGTTCTGTGCAAACATTCCTAGAAACCTTGGATATATTTTTCAATGAGATGTTATGGCTTACTTGAAGGATGTGACATTTACAATGTTCAACACTCTTCTTTTGCCCCAAATCTTCTTTGTACACTGGAAGTAAATAGAGAGCAACATAAATATATACAAAGCAAACAGTTAAAAATTATGATTAAAACCTTTTATTCTGCATTGCTTAGCTTTTCCCCTCATGCTTTCAACAGATTGCCACTCAAATGAAGAAAGAACACAAACTCAGCCTGCTCCTCAACCCTTTCTCATAGCTATATTAGAAAATGAGCTGAAGGTACAATTTGCCATGTCAGTCAGTCAGTCCCAGTACCAGGCATTCTGGTAAAAGAGATAGGAAGAGATATATCCCAAAGGAACTGTTGAGTTTCTGTATAGCAGATAGCTGAAACCTAATGCAATGAGAGAGGGACACTTAAAATTAATATTTTCAGTTATGAGAGAAAACCTTTATGTTATCAAGCTTTCTGATGAAAAGTTGTGCGTGTCCATGACAGCAGAATTGGTAAAGGTTCCTACATAAAGTAGAAATGTCTTGTTGGATTTAAATAGACTGTTCAGACCTTTCAGCTGAAAAAAAAATGAAAATAGAAAAATGTATTTGGATAAAAATTTGATGTTTTTACACCCTGGGTACATAAAATATGAGGCCAAAAGTAATAATTTTGCATGACACATTTCTTACTTGCAAGGCAGGTATTTGAAGCTCCAGAGCCTGATCAATAAACTAAATTAAAGTCAGGGATAACTGAAAGAAAAATAACTGACCCCTATTTCAGCTACTACAGAAAATTTCATGACTGTTGTGAAAATAATGCCACCTGATAGAAGCAATAAGTGTGCTAGGTACAGTGCTTAAATTATGTGTAATATTCAGAAAAACCCATGTTCCTTAAGCAGCCTCTCTGCCCAGTGTTACTATCCAAATGCTAAGCAAGAGACTCATTTAGAATGCTACAAAAAATCAGAGATATTCTTAAGAATGATGAATAACAAGTTATTGAAAGCTGATAGACAACTCCCTTATGTTTCAGAACTGGTCAAGAACAGCATTGATATTGCAATTAGTTATTAAAAAAGTATCAGTACTATTCATCATAAAAAAGGAAATCGTGTAAGCTGCCTCTTTTTCTTGCTTCCTTATATCTATTTTAAACTTAAAAAACCACTTCAAAGACCCACAGATCTCCAAAGGAAAGTATCCCAACCCTGTCTCTTGCATGGAAAATGTGAAACTATTGAGAAGGGAAACCTCAGAAATTTATTCCTGCTTTTAGACAGCAATTCTGTCTGTAATTTACCCTGGTTACAAAAATATGGCCCTCTGGGACTGCAGTGGGAAAATCCCACAGTCCATCTCCCCTCTTCCTCCCCATCCATTTCTGTCTTCTGATGGGAGAAGGGCTGAGCCTTCATCTTCGTAAGGAAGAAAAAGTGGTTTCATTGAACCAAGGTAGACTCAACAGTTCTCCCATATTCTGCCACAACTCAACTCAAGGCAGCTCCTACACAAACTGGGGCTAACCTTCATTCCCTAAGTGCAGGCTAGAAAGGGTTGGAGCAGTTTTTGCGGGGGAGCAGCACTTCATCAACACAAGAATATATTCTTCACCACTTGCATGTGTTTTACCATCAAGAGTAGATCAAATATGCCGTATACTCACTGTATCCAAAGTCAAAAATCAGGAGAATTTTATTGTATTATTCAAAGTGATATTTACTTTATTTAACAGAGAAGGAAAAAAGAAAAAAGAGAAAAGGGAGAAAAAGGAGAAGAGAGAAAAGAGAATCAAAGGTAAGCAAAACTCCCTTGGGACACCACTTAAACAATATGAAATAAAATTGCCCTGTTTTGCTGCCTTTAAAATGAAAGCAGGAGAAGAGAGGTACTTTCTGACCAGTTCTAGATGGGACACCTTGAGTGGTTGTAAGCCCTGGTATAGCACAAATCACAGTAAAGATTTCATGTCAAAACAGATAAAGACAGTGCCTGTCAGAAGAGTCAAAACTGGTGCAAGGATGGGCACAATGAACACCTTGACAGGGGGAATAGAAAAATGAAGGAGTAAAGCTGTGTATGGTGCAGCAGTAAAATGGGAACTGGGAACAGGAGACAAAGTGCTGCAGAGCTGCACTTTATCTCAAACAAGAAAAGCACATCTGCTGACCCTGTAAAGCCCATGGTTGAGCTCATTTTCAAATGCCAGTGTTTGCCCCGGGAGCACCATGCACATACCCAGTTCCTTGCCTCACTGACCCTGACCCAGGAGCAATGCACAGACAAGGCATTAGCACATGCTATTTCACTTACAACATGGCCATTTGTTTGTGCAGGAGCACAGCTCTGTGTTTTCTTTCTCTTCTTGATGATACCTGGGAAGCCCAGAAGCCCTTTCACAAAAGAATTTGAGTCCTTTGAGATTCATTACTCTCATGCGTCCTATATGGCCAGGCAGGAAACCCATGAAATGAGGTAGAAGTGAAGCATTAATCATTAAGAAAAGGGAGGACTGAGTGAAAACAGAGAAACCGTAATTTATGAAGTTAATCTACCCCACAATACTTTCCATATGCTTGAGTTCAAGGAGAGATTTACAGCATTGTGTGCAGTCTGATCATTACTTAAGTGCTGACCCTGAAAACTAGTAATACAATTTTATTGAAATGGCAGCTATCTTTCACTGGCCTTTTTCTGTTCTTCCCCAGACACTTTTAAGGCACAGCATTCCTCTCCCACCTTGGGTCCCCACTCCAGCTGCTAGGTGACGGGGCTGGTGGGAAGGGTAGCATGGCTGCATTACCTGCAGGGCTGCAAGTCCTGGGAAAAAGCCAGGCAGTGGTGTTGGGGGGCTGGACTCCTGCTCCAGGGTACAATGTGTTGGTACACAGTGGGCTGAGAAAGGAGTCAGGCTTAGCTGCAATGAAGAACTGAGAAGCAAAACTTACACCATCTCTCAATGCATTGACTGCTGTCTCAGCTGAGTGTTTAGACCAAGCTTTCCTCTCACTTTGTCTCACAAAAACTGCAGCAAACCTGCTTGGCATGTGGAGTTTGACATGGCAAATTTCTCTGTTTTTTCTGGGAGAAGGGGAATTTGTAGCATGCAAAACCCCTCTGAGGTCTTCTGCGGAGCAAGGAGCTGACTGTGACACTTGTAATGCTCATTAAAATACATGTCATATGTTAAAGTTTTAGCAGTGATGTTGGTGTTTGGTGTGAGAACAAGAATTTTTGAGTGAAAATAGAGCATGCTACACCAGTGATGAAAAAAGGAGGTGGAGCATCAGGGTAACTTACTCCTTACAGAAGCTGGCCCCTGGCAAGGTCTGTGTCTGACTCTTGGCATGGAAGGGAAGTGCTAGGACATGTTAAGCAGTTTTAAAGATGAAGAGAAAATATGGTAGCAAGGGTGATAAAGGGTGAACAAAAGGTGAGTGGTTTGTGGTAGCTGAGCAGGACCCTCATGTCAATTACCTGTGCGGGTAAAATGAGTGGAATATGTTGTTTATGGCTGGTACCCACAGGTATGTGACAATGCAGGAGGCACTTGATGGATCCACCAAGAGAGGAAAGAAGGACAAGTGCAGTGCTTGCAAAAGTGGCATTTTTCTCGAGTACAAGTAACCTGGCTGCATATTTAATCCCAGCACTGAAAGAAAGCTGTTTTACCTCAGCTCTACTGCAAGAGAGCTGTCCCATGCCTACCCTCACTTTGGATCATAGTTTCATTGCTTTTCTCCATCATGGAGGCTTAATCAGTCTCAGACAACACTCTAGCATCTTTCAGGATCCTGGTACCTTGCCAAATTTGGCTGTTCAAAAAGGTGGTAAATTGTAGATGCACTGAATTTTCCTCTGATTACAATGACCATAACTAAGACATGGGTCCCGTTCCTCTCCCAGGACCTGGAAGAGAATAGAGCAGGCATAAGACCTTCCTGACAGTTCTTTTTAAAAAGGCTACAGTACAACAGAGAGACATTTCAGTCATACACCAGGCTCAAGAATTGCACTTCATTGTCCTGCTGCTGGCCACAGCCCTGTGGACCAGCAGCGGAAGAAGTCAAGCATGAGATAATTTCCCACAGGCAAGCCCCTGAGGGCCTGAATTATAAAACCATAGGTAGCAAGACCATGGTTCTCCACAAGCCTGTGTATTTCAGGTTTGTTACACTTGAGGGCATAGTGACACCCAGTGGAAGTGACTTCCATAGCTTGATTGTGTGTGCTGTGCTACAGACAGCTTTTCCTCACCTCCATGTACACCTCACTGCATATTCAAAGGTCACCACAGCAGCTTGCAGCTAAAGGAGACCTCCCACCACGCGAAATAAATGTTTTTCTGTACATTCACAAGATGCAAATGCTGCACTAAGGCTCCTTATGAAAAGGTTTTCACACAAACAAATCCTGTTACTGCAGGAATGAGCCTTCCAGATTATAAGATGCATTTTCTTCTCACAGTGTCCCTGGGAAATAATAATGTACTGTTGTGTATGTCTTGAAAATGGACACTGAATCACCAGCAGTCTGTGCAACTTGCTTACCCAAGGAGCCAGCAGCAGAAGGGACTATGCACTCACCTGCACTCACCCCCATATTTCCCTGTTGTTTTCCATGCTGAGGTGAATGCAGGCAATGCTGTTGGGCCAGGTTTGTGCTGTATGCACACTGACCTGCTGTGAGACCCAGGGCAATGCAACTCCCCCCTGTGTGCCAACAGCACATGCCCATAGAATGGTGCTGGGACACCACATTGGCTACCCATCTGGGAAATGTACAGCTCATCCCCTTGTTTGCAAATTAATTCATCTGATGCTCCCATACCTGCCTGTCTCCTCCACTTTGTGCAGGGATGCTCAGGAAACATTTATTCATGGCTTGATACTGCCTCTTTTTACAGCTCCTTCTTTTTCCTAGTCTAGGGTCTTCACTATATGGCAGATAGCCTGAAACATTTTAGTCCCATGTCCTACTCTCATCAGACTTTCCCCTTCACTCTTATCTTCCTGATGTGACTTGTTTCCATTCCTGATATGCATCCCAAGCCTGATATCCCACTGGTTTGCTGTGGGGAGCCTGAAGCTGGCAGCCTCAGGATGAGAGGATTGCTCAGCATTGTGTGGGGATGCCTCTCTGAAACACCCCTCTACCAGTGCAAAGCTACCTGTATGTGGTCCCAGGGGTGTGACAACTCCCTGCCTGACTAACACAGCTTCACACCACCTGCTTCTTCACAAACAAAAGCACAGGAGAGGATTGATGTTTCTGGAGCAAAGAGCCTCTAGCTAGTGCCATAGAACCAATGCAGGGTGGGTGGGTCCTGGCACCAGTGGATGAAGCCTGTTGAGTTGATTGCCATGGAAAAACGCTGGGAAAGAGAAATGGTAGCTTTTGGAATAAATTGCATCCATAGTCATGCAGCTGCTGGGGAGGGGATTTCCTCAGCCCATGCACAGGGTATGTGTGAGTGGTGTGGTGCAACAGCACTTGCACCTTCTTCTCCCCTCAGTGTTAGAAAACTCACTGTGAGGTGGAACTTCCAGGCTTCTTCATTTATTTGGATTTTTCTTTCTTCTTGATTTCAATGCCTCTCTGGAGACTATGAGGAGTAAACTCAAGGGATACCCCAGTGCTGCTTCAAGGCAGAAAGGGAGACATTTGGGTGAGGCACGTTCTTCGAAACCATGACAACACTCCTGCCCCATGCATAGTGTGTGGTACCTATATCAAGCTGTTAGGTTCAAGCACTGCAAATCAGCAGATTAAAATGCAGCAGAAGTAGTCAGGGGCAGCATATTGCACTGCGCACATATGGCTGCATGCAGAAATAGCACCAAGGTGTGCTTCTAAGTGCCAAGTATCTATTCAGCATACAAGTCCTAAACTGTATAGTATATAAGCTTTCATGTTTTGCAAGGATCTGTGTCCTGCTCATCTGTAACACTTCAGTCCTGGAGCTGCAAGTTCATGAGCTCTGCTAAGAGTTTTACTTTAATACTTATATATGTAGGGTTCTTTAATACCTTAAGAAAATGTCCAGACAATAAGTCACAGACTTCTTCCCAAGGGGTTTCTATCTTAATTTAGGGGAGAAAGTAAGGGAACTTGGCAAAGGTACAAATAAAAAAAAAAAGGGCACTAAACAAGCTGGGCAAAATGTTCCACCACAGTACCAACTCGGCACATATTAATCCACAACACTCAAGTTAATATTCAGTCAATTCACCACACTCAAGTCAAATCCAATCCCTTCAGCTCAAAGCCACCCAAAGCATCAAAAAAGAAGTAAAGAAAAGGAAACAGAAGAAGCAAGAAAAGAGAGGAGAAAGATGGAGAGATAGCTACCCCTTTGTGGCAGACCAGCTCTCACATACCCAGGTGGCAGGGCTGTGACATGTGGCACCCCAAAACCTCTGGTTTTATCTGCTCTGGCCTCCATGGCCAAACTCCCCAGATGGGTCCTCTGACCCACTAGCCACTCTGAGGTGCCAGAGTGAGGGTTCATGTTCTCACTGTCCCTGCCAATCTGAGCTGAGTCGGTGGCTCCAGGAGCTGTGGGTGTTACAGTTTTCCCAGGCTGTTTGTGAGTGGCAGCTGCTCCAGGGCTTGTCTGTGAGGGCTCCATGGCCTGCCATGGGGGATACAATGCCACCCTACCTCTCTGAGGTTTGACCCATCCATTCCCCCTTCACACGCACATGTACAATCCCCCACACCCACCCCACAAGGTGGTTCTGACCCAGTAGCTGATCTGGTATGTAACATCATCTTTAGCCCTGTAGTCATGCTATAAATGTGCTCTGCATCAGCCTTCTGTGTATCTCTTATCCATCCAAAGTTCCAGTAAAGTCCAGGAGCTTTTTATCTCTGATGTTAGATATGAGGAAATACAAATCCCTGAATTTAAGGACAAAACCTAATATGTGCACAACAAAATTTGTATGTCATCTGCTTCCTACCTCTAATCAAGAAAGAGAGAGAGAGGACCAGAACTTTCTAGCCAATTGCTGGGGAAACAGAAGTAGTGTGGCTGTAGCTGATGGGGAAGAGGGAAAACTAATTCTTCCAGGAGAGGTTTCCCACTCACCTCATTCATCCTTCAGGAATAGACTGTGAGGGGTGGGAGGGGCAGTCACCACCACCGTAGATGTAACCAAAGCTGGAGGAAGTATTAACCCATCTGTGGACTCTGCCCCTAATGTGGACTGTCTCTGCTCCTCTTACTCCTTCCTTGTGTCTTTGAACACTCCAAAAGAACTTGCTGAGCAACACATTGCATTTCTTTGTGGGGTCCAAAATCATCCACTGGGTTTTTCATCTCCATAAACTGGAGCTGACTTCTCACCTCCATCGAAGACTGCAGTGCTGGAGTTTCAGGGTGGATGGAACTTGAGAGCGGTCCCTGCTCAGGTGAGGTGCAGAGGGAGCACCCCATCATAATAGAGGTGACATTCAATGTACAGCACTGGATTCTCTGGAGCCTGATGCATGTATAGCCACATGAGGAGCTTGGTTGCTCTGTCTGCAGCAGGGAACAAAAATCTTCCAGTGTCCTGTGCTGTGCAGCGGGGGTTTTGGTCTACCTGTGACAGGAGCTCACAGCATCCAGGTGTGCTGCTATGGTGCTGCATATGGCAGTGCAGTGATATCCTTCCCAATAAGCCTGTTGCTAGCATGTCATCAGGACTCTAAACTGCAACTAGTGGGTTGGTAATGATTTCTTCCAAGTCCTGCAATATTTGTTGAGAGCCAATTTATTGTTTTAATTTGTGGTTTATCACTGAGGTGGAGCCTTTTTAGCAGTGCATCTTCTGGTATCACCTTTGTCTTGGTTTAAAGACAAATATTGTGGCAGGAACTCCAATAAAATGAAGGCCTGGTCCTTTTATGTCCAACTGCCTCCTACCCCCAATACAGAGCTACAAAATATGTGAGGACATTATAGGTGAAATAAAAAACCAGTTTACTAACAAGGAAAATTATAGCAAAAAATTAGAATATCAACAGAATGGTTCAAATCAACAACAGAGAAAAATCCTTCTACTTTTTTCCGCCCTCTGACCGGCAGAAACAAAATGTCAGTGTTCTGCACTGCACCAGGTGGCTCAGGAGAATGAAGGAGATGACAAACTAGTTTCTGCAGTTTTATGCCCTCTCCCCAGCCAGAACACAATGGGGGGTCAAGAGAGGGAGGAGAGAAAAAACAAACTGGGGCAGAATAAAAAAAGCTGGAGAGAGGTAGTTCATTCATTTGAGCCAGGGTTAGGTCTGCTGAGATGTCAACTTTGCTGGTGGCAACGCGGGTGCAGGGCCTCTCCCTCTGTTGGTGGGACCAGAGGGTCCAAAAGGCTGTGAACTGTGGCTATGGTGACCCCAGCCTGTTTCAATCAGAGCACAGTGAGGCTCCTGTGTGCACAGATGGTGATCCAGCAATGCAGGGCGACAGATGTGGGAACAGTGAGATTGGCACCATGACGACCTCTATAGGAAACCACCCATGTGGATCCAAAGGAAGGAGCAAGAGAGGGAGAGAAATTTCTGGCTCCCTGCACACCCTCTGTGTGTTCTTTCCTTCTCGGGAGTGAGTATGTGTGTGCATGCAAATCCATCCTTGAAAACCCAGTCTCTTCAAAAACAGTTTTGGAAAAAAGGGGAATAAAACATAACTAACCTCCTGTAACTGTGCTAACCTGTGAGAAAAACACCATCCATGACATTTATAGCATCATAAACAGATAAAATAAGCTTGAACAAGATTTGAACACAAATTTGGCCTGCTGTTAATGAGTCCTGCTATCAAGGATGTTGTATATGATGTTCAAACATTCAAGCATTTACGTGTAAAACCACTACATCCCTAAACAAACAAAACAAAACAAAAAAACCAAAACAAAACACAAACAAACAAACACACAAAAGCTCTATACTAAAAATATTCATGTGGGTTAGTACTTCTCAAAGCAATGTTAAATACATTTTTTCAAAATACAAATCCTAAAGAACTACAGTATTAAGAATTATGCTGATTAACAGTAATTAGTATCCATAGCAAATCTACAGAAAATTATTATTTAATCCTCATAATAACTGTCATTAATTAAGTGATTAACATTAATTTGTTACAGTCCACATATTTAACACTCTTTTTGTGGTAATTCCCTGGAGAGAAACAGCAAGGGCATTTCTCCATAAAAAACACTTTTCTCATCCAGAAGAACTGAGACAAACAGATTTTGCCCAGCTACTCAGGGAGACTGAATAACTCCAGTTAGACAGACTGGCAGAAGTAGATATGATGGACTGTCTCAGCTCCTCTGACACTGAAACATGCTGTCTCCTGACAGCATGAATAGACAACTTCGGTTGTTACCTCCCCACCCTCTTTCAAGAAAACACTCCCTTACCTTATCCTGTCTATGTGGGGATTGTGAAGAGCAATTCGGCCACACATTTCTTTTGATCTGGAGTACTGCACATTAGTTGACCATGTCCTACCTGGAGCAACTGCCATTTTTTAACAGTGCTTGTTATTTTTCCCACTTTCTGAATGACCACCAACATGCTGGCGTGATGGAAAAGTTAGAGATTTTAAATGTAAACAGTTGCAGAAGACAGCAAATAAGACTAGCCTTCTAAAGATATCCAAACCTGGACCCCTCTGCAGCTTCTCAGAGCCTGTGGGAGGACAGAGGAGCCAGGGCACAAGTGTGCTCTGTTGAAGCCTCAGGTGCTCTGTGGCTCCTTCTGCTGAGCTATGATGAACTCTGTTCTTATCTTCTCATTCTTTGCTCTTTTCAAAGTGCTTCAAAGAAATAAATTTCAAAACACTGTGCCACACACACCATACACACACTCCTACTGTTTCCTTTCCTTCTTTCAAACACAGCTTGAGGGATGACAACTAGAAAGTAAATGAAGGCTGTAATAAAGGAACAGATATGTACATATGCATGTTTATATGCATTGATTACAGAAAAGTACACATACATATTTGGGGGTTTTTTTTCTGTTTATTTAAATAATAATGGATACTTTGTAATCCATAAAAAATTTACAGGAATTTCCCATCATAGGTCTGTTTGTCCGTTTTGATAATGATTTGTCCTACCTGCATATCAAACCGTCTTTGGCTGTTTCCCATGCGTTTCAGAGCTGACTTGAACGCATGACATACCTCTATGAGTTTTGTGCTGCAGGAAGTGCTGGGTTAGGCTTTGAAATTTTTGACTTTATGACTATGAATGTTTCATCTGGACAGTAATCACATCATCAATCAAACATACTGAGTGCAACCATAGATACTTAGAAGCAAGGACAATCCTTTGTGTTATTTCCAAATACAATTAATTGCCTATCTGAGAATCCGACTGAATTGCTTTCCAACTAAACACTAAGGAAGACATTATATTGCAATCTGAACATTTGGACATCTTCATCAGGAAGGGGGGATCAGGATAGTCTCTTTGAAGCCACCATGTTGTTGCTGGCAGAGCAGCTGAGCAGCAACACACAATCTAGACAGGAAGGGGCTGGCAGCACTGGGAAGTACTGTTGCATGCCACCTTCCTTCCCATGGGCATCTCTGTCTATTTCTTCTGTTGCCCCCACTCTGCCCACCAGTCTGCCTGCACCCTGCACCCATCTCTGCCTTAGAAAGGATTCATGGGAAGGCACTGGCAAGAAAATTGCTGTGAGGATTGTGCAGAGCCTCAACAATGTGTCTTATCTTTCACCTGGTTGCACCTTTACCATAAATGCCTGTGATCATGCCGCTGAAACAGGCTGCAGGAAGAGGAGAGGCAGGAGCAGTGTGAACAGAAGTCACAGCACAGCATACACCTGGTGAGGTACTGAGTCAACAAACGTGAAATAAGAGCAAAGGTGTATATTGCATGAAGGAAAGCACATAAGAGTAAACATGCTAGAGCTGTGAGATTTGTTTGAAAAGCTGAGTGTCCATCTGCCTTATCAGTCCTTGACTGTCATCCCTGGGGTTACCAGGGAAAGAAGGGGAGGTCAGTGGGGTGGCTGCCTTTTGTCCCTTCACCCCTCTTCACAGCAAGGAAGCAGAAGGAAACAGGCCCACGAAATTCATAGTAGTGCAGCTTGAGATGAAGAGAGTAGGAAAGACTTTTCAGATGAATTTGGGGCTGAGGGAAGGCACTTTACACCTCCTTCTCTGGCAGGAAAGGGGAAACCAAAGCTCTGATATTGCTCCATGAACATCAGTCTGGAAGCTGATGCTAGGACTCAACAAACTGTCCTATGTGCCTTATTCAGGGCAACAGGGAGAGCCTCAGTGGACTACACTGGTAATTTGCAATCTTTGCAATTTGGGTCTGAGTATCAGGAGGACATTTGGCTGGAGATGACAATCCACATGTCTAAAGGCAGTGATGAGAGAAATGGAGGTGTTTGGAGTCCCCATAGGCAAACTGATTAATAATTTCTGAGGTGGACCATTAGTAGACTGCCTGATGTATTTCCGTGAGGCATGCCACTGCTCTGTGCCTCAGTTTGTCTAGGTAGGAAGTGTATTTAAGGTCCCAAACCAGACACCCCTGCATCCTTAGCCATGTGGACTGCCATTGATTTTTTCTTTCTTTCCATTTCACAGTGATGCTGAATTGCTGAAAATTGGAGTCCTTACCCAGACACATATAATGAGAACACAATAATAGCGATGGCAGGGGTTGGGGAAACAAATACTTGTTTTAGTATCTGAGAATGACTGAAAGGCACAAGCACATCTTTCTTTCCCTCATTTTCTGTGGACTTAGAGTTTTAAAACTCCCTGAGTTTGCAGTCACCTGTCAGCAGATAGAAGGCTGCACGCAGTGGATGACAGTAAGGACCAAAGATCAGCGGCTTCAGTGAGGCCAAGGGAATGATTTTTCTTTTTCCTGCATGACAGAAGACAGTGTCAAATGCCTGCTTGGCTTAATGATGGGATTTTTTGGGCAGTAGTCTGGAGACTAAAGATGCAGACCTTCCTGAAGGAGGCTGTGGCAGATGGCACACTCTGTTGTGCTCAGGGTGGAAATTTATGAATTCAGATGGAGAAGCACAGAAACACAACATTGATGCTTTGGAGGGGTTCACAAAAGGATCTCGGAGGTTAACAGGTCTATTCCCGGGCTGCAAGGCAGAGTCAGCTAAATAAACTGAAAGCATTCCTGACTTGAGTCCTCACATCTGAACTACTCTTAAAAGCCTCCAGTATGTGGGTACCCTTCTGTTCTGCATTTAAACCTCTATCCACCTATGGACCGAAAAGGAATGAACGCAGAGATGGAAAAAGGAATGGTGAAACCTTGGAGTGAAAGATCTGGCCTTTCCCACACAGTTTAGGAGGTGGCATTCTCAGATGGAGCCAGAGATTTATAGGCAAAGACAACGCTTGCGAGTTTTTCCACTGAAACTATCAGGCTTTTAAGAAGATAGTTTCTAGAAGTTGCTGTAGAAGCAAAACATTTTAGATTGAAATTGATTTTAACAGTGCTGAATATGACAAGATAGATACTAATGCAAGTTAGAGAAATAATGTGCCTGCGATGGATTGAGGATTCCAAAAACTGGTCCTGTGCNAGACAAGCCACCTCTCTGTGTTCTCTTCCATGGCAAAAGCCATACTATCACATGGTGCTGCCTTCCATTTTTCCATCTGCAAAATATTTGTATGTGGCATGACCATCAGCTGAAGACCTTTCTCACCTACATGTGTATCGAGCACGTTACATGCTTATGGCATTTACAATAGGTGCTATGTGTGTGTCCTTATGTTTGCATATCAGCTGTTCTAGCTGCCAGAGTTCCTGGGCTCCTAATGCCACCACTTTGCATAATATCAACAGCAGCAGAGCTCTGCTCAACTATTTGAAAGCATGTGGTCAGATGTGTTCATTAGCTGTGGTTAGACACTCAAATAAACAGATTTTTATACTGGAAAGGTCTTTGATGTTGACCTGTGCACCTCTGTGACACTGCCATTCATCTTCACTTATTAGAGCCTGCATCAGGCTTGGTGATCGTGGCTGTGCGAGAGGGCATTTGGGTCTCAGACACTTCAACTCAGAGATCTCCCAGAACCGCCCCCCCTGCCACGTTTGTCTTCTTAATTTATCTTTGCGCAGTGTACTCCGTATAATCTCAATTGCTACATCACAATCATCACTTCTCTTTCAGATACAACCTGTAGCTGAATGTGCATTTAAGAATGTGCTCACACTCACCACTTAAGCTCTTCCTGTGCAGAAATGCTATAACAGATTCATTCTGATTTTACCTGTAGCCAAGCTGTACTTTCACAATTAAATTTTTTCACGCACTTTCACGCACTATTAAAACCTTGACATATTGTTTGCAGAGTTGTGTACTTCTCGATTCTGGCCGGTAGGTGTTGCTGGCCCTCCATGATCTTGTTTCCTTGACAATGAGGGAATCCGTGTGTACGTAGGCTAACTGTGAAATACCTGCAGTCTGGTATTTCCATTCGAGTGATAGGACAAGAGGCAACAGGCAGCAACTGATGTACAGGAAGTTTCCCCTGAACACACAAAAGAACTTCTTCGCTGTGTGAGTGACCGTGCACTGGAACAGATTATCCAGTGAGGTTGTGGACTCTCCCTCACTGGAGAGACTCAAAAACCATCTGGGCACAATTATGTGCCATGTGCCCTAGGATGACTCTGCTTGAGCAGGGAGGTTGGGCCAGATGACTTCACCGGTGCTGTCTTCCAACTTGATCAGCTCCGTGATTCTGTAATGCGACAGAGCTGTGGGTCATGAACTTAATGTGGTCCTTTGTGTGTGTCAAAAACTTCTGTCACCTGCATGTTTCTGGAGCCATCTCTGGGAATGAGCCATAATGACAACTTTTACCTTTTCACCTTGGTGAGTCCTTCCTCCCTTCCCTCCCTCCTTTATTCTTTGGAAGCCCTCTTGGCTGATTGCAGAAGTATTTGAGACTTCTAATGTCCTTTGAATTGCCCTCTAAAACAAGCCTGACCCTTTTGCTGGAAATCACTATGGGCGTGCATATGGTTGAGATCTTGTTTAAGGGTGAGCAATGATCTGTGGTCACCCCAACCCATGGACAAGCACTGCCGGTTGAAGGAAAAGGAGAGCTCCTGCAAGTACACAAATTCTGGTGACAAGCATGGAGGCTACTTCAGTTCCCACAACAAGCACTGCAGCCACTCAGTCTCCTGCCACAGGCACAGCAACTACTACTGTCCCTGCAACATGCACTGCATTTACTCAGGGGCCACTCAAATCCAAACTACTTCAATCCCTGCAATAAGTAGTGCAGCTACTCAGGTTCCAGTGGTTAAGTACTGGGGCTACTCAAATCCCAGTGACAGATGCTAGAGACCCTCGGACTTAAGTGATGGGAAGGAAGTGCAGCTGAACAGAAACTATTTATTACAAGCCATTCCATCATATTGGTATTATTTCTGTTCCAGTGACATCCAGTGAAGCAGAAGCAAGGCCT
>VXAU01001307.1:4397-22135 GCA_013399695.1 Formicarius rufipectus
ACAGACACAATTATAACACTGGAATCCTAATAACAGGAGAGTAGTCAACATCACTGAAATGCTTGGATTACAAATGTGATTCAATCATACTATTAAATAATAAAATGCATTAACAATGTTTGACTTTTCTTCCTCGGAATCTGAAAGTACTGTTAAGTCATAAAATCATCCTAATTCTTGGCCCAACAGAGAATATTTGAATTCCTCATTCTCAGATGTTATATGAACTCTTAAATATCTACACTAGGTTGAATGCTTTGTCTTCTAATTGCCAGGGAATTATCTTGAACATACACAAGCAATTTATATTGCAGTGTGCTCAACAGAGGCAATTGCTATAATAATGTTTTTCTGATTTAGGGTGTTCATGATATGGGAACATTTAATTATGCCTAATAAAACATCTCTGTCATAAACAGTGCTAAGACAAAGAACAAGATTTTCTAAGCATTCAAGCCAAACAACTTTTATGTGCTTACTCAAGATTATGGTATCACAACACATATCATAGTCTGCTCTCCAGTGGATGCAAAATGCAGTTCTGTGCTGTCCTGTCAGTTTTCTGAGTACTAGTATATCACCTCCTTTTGGGTAAAATGATTGCACTGATAAAGCTTTTTGTCAAACAGTAAAAAGATATTATATTTGACATCATGCTACAAAATAGTAATTATTTTTAGGTGTGTTATAGTTCATGTTACATTCACCAAATAATTATGCAGGCCTGTATTTGAGATGCATTAGTTGGAAACCATGACTAAGCTAATTTTAGCAGTAACTGAAAAGTATTATTAATGACTACCAAGAACTAAGCTGTTGGATAACATGAAATTAAAGTCTCTATGTTCCAAGATTACTTTAAATGGAAAGATTCTCTCTCACTATCTTAAAAAATCCCACTACAATAATTTAACCCTATTAGCCATTACCCAAGCACTGGGCAGCTGTAGGCTCGTGTATTTTCCTTTCTGTATAGTAATTGTTGAATTCTTTTACTGATAAAGCACATTCATTGTAATGTATCAAAATTTTAAGTTCTCAATATTTTTACTAATTTAGTTTTTTGTCAAGTTGATAAAACAGAATGAAGTTTAATCAAGAAATATTTAGACTAGGTAAATATGACTCTAACCAGACAAAAAAGATTTGTTTGGTTGGTTGGTTTGTGTGGAAATTGCTGAAATAGATCTCACTATTAAACACTGATTGTTTGGATTTGCATGTGGCTTGAAATATTCAAGTTCAAATACTGAGTTCAAACACTCAGTGCATGAGCAACACAGCTGTGGAGCTCAGATTAGATCCACAAAAGCTTAAGCATTTCCTCCCTTACTGCAAATACCCAGCTGTTATAGACTCTGAGTTAACATCCAGTCTTCCTTGATGATGCAGGTGGAAAACTGTAGGCACATGAATGAAGTTGGGAAGATACTCTGTCATACCTAGCTATTGTGACTATCAATAATAGCAAAGAGAGGGCAACATACTTTATCTTATGCCAGCAGCCACTGTACCTCCAAGAGCCTTAATTTGCTGTTTTCAGTGAGATTACACATCAGAGACCTAGCACTAAATCAAAATATGCTCACCAGCTACCTGTTAGCAAAAAATGGTTTTACCTGGAGATTAAACAAGTGCACAGTTACTTGTAACTTTTCCCACCTCTTAAACTATGGCTTGCTCATTTAAATTTTGGCCATTTCTAAGTGTTCTAAACCCCAATTTTCTCACTGCCTAACCATCTTCACTCACAGAAGTTTACACAATCGGTGCTTTTAAACAAAATTGCCATTATTTTGGTTATTATTTACTACTAATAATAATATTTTAACAATTAATTTCCCTGTGCAGTGACATGACAAGGTTGTTCACAGTCCAGAAAGTTTAAGAAGATCTTAAAACTGCACAGATATAAAGAAGTAAAGGAACAGGCAATCATTTATTGTGCACAAAATACTTACACCAAAAGCATAAGATATATTTTTCAGTATAGTAGAAAGGGTTCATTATCTAAATGAAATACACATATTTATTTACTAACAATTAGAAATACAGTGATTTTATTAATTGTTTGTTGGGAGTGATGATAGCTTGCTACAATCCTAATGCTGATTTACAAAATTGCTGAGTATAAAATAACTACTGCATTTATTTGTTGAACAGACTCTGTTTTTAGAAATTAAATTTTTCAGGTTAGATGTTGGCTTTCTATTTTACTAATAACCTCATATTCTAAGACAACAAGTATGAGAAATTTTCAACTGAAGTATGACATTTATTACAAATTAGTGTGATATTAAATTATCCTTACTGACAGCTAATACATAACCAAGTTAACAGGCCTTTAGGTGGCTATCTTTGAGTTGCACATGCTTTTTGCTAAGGAAGGACTCTGGCCAGCAGAGGTCATACTGAGCCAGTGGGATTTCGTGTTCTCATTTCTCTTAATATCCCTTCAGGTAAAGTTTCCAGTAAAAAATGCAGTAGTGCTTTCAACTAAAATATCCTGTGGCTATGAGAATACTCCTCCCACAGCTGCAGGATGCCAGTTATTAGTCTGTAGCCTAACAGTAGTGTCTTGCAATTCTGGCAAAGTCTGTTAAGCTTGCTTGAATACATTATTCATTTCAACCTCTTCTCCATAACTGTCCATTCACAGGGCACAAACTGCCTCACTAGTAGGTCACAGTTTTACAGGTGGCAGAAGTCCATGGCAGTAATGACTTCCTCAGGGCAACACAACCAGAAGAGACACAACTAGGAGGGAAACTGCCTCCTAAATCATAAATGAACACGTAAATCATCAACCCACACAAATTTTCATCAGACTGCGCAGCCTGGGTAGTTTGCCTCAAGTGCAAGAACAAAGAAATAATCTTGGACTGCCATAGGTATTAAAGAATGTTACTTGTTACAGTAATTGCAGAGAATGCACTGCAGGGAAGGGATAGATTGATCAAAAGTGTGGAACTGTATCAAAACTGAAACATGTATGCAAATTGTTCCATAGTGGAGCAAAGGTAGGGTTAGTGGTATTGCAAGTTTCTCTTTACGACTCTGTAACATCATTCAGGAACCAAGACCAAAGCAAAGGTACCTGAAAGATCATGGATTCCATAAGGCAGCTAGCAGGAGCTCTGTCAGAAACCAAGAGAAGAGAAAAATGTGGACATAAGTTGATACAAGAAAAGCAAAAAGCGGCATCTGTCACTGCGCTGGACTGCTGAACAGGGGAGAATCACCTGGGGCTATTTTGGACAGCAGAGTAAAAATTGAATAAAGGCTGGAGTGTAGGTGCAGAAATGTCTCCTACATGTTTTTAAAAATAATTTTGGAGGTATTATACTTATTTGGTCAGTCACATTTAAATCTTGCTTCTTAAATTAGGTGCTGCACCATCTCTGAAGACTCGTAATGTTATTTAAACATATGCAACAGTAAGCTTTATTGTGATTAACTTAGTTTGCCAGGCTGCCCTGTGATTGCAAAATGCGTTTATTATGTCATCACCCTGAAAGAATTCACATAGTAGCACAGAAGCCTAGTCACTCAGAAATAGCCAATGAAGGATGAAGATGTTTTAGATGGCTGTGGTTCTCATTCTTAATTGAACTCATTGTTTGATAGAATTCATTGTGTATCCAGGAAAGGAGGAAAAATACTTTTCCTACCCAATTTTTGATTTTTTTTTCATTTATTTTGGATGAGTGTAAAGTTACTTGTGTTTGGTTTCTTGCTTTCTCTATTGCCTAATAGTCAATACAATTTTTGCTCTCTATCCTTGGACACCATATGTGGGCTACGGTCTGTTTTCAGTACTTCTCCTTGATTTTGACTAATATAGAAGATAATGGAGATCAGAAAATTTCAGTTATGGTTCATTTATTCTGATATTAACTGGCTGGAACCCATACCAATATAAAGGATTTCTTCTGAACATTGTCCCCTTTTCTTTCATCTGTTGACCCTCTAAGCACCATTTCATGTGTTGTTTATCCAAGACCTTGAATCAAGTTTATTTACGGAACATTGATTTAGGAAATATTCACTTCAACTGGTATGGACCAGCCTATGTAGTATTTATCTTTACTGTATTGAATATATTCTATACTGTAAAGTATATACTATATTCTGTATACTTTATACATTAATATATATATACATTATGCAATTAACTGTTAAACCTTTCAATATATATGTAGTATCAATGATATACATAATATGTCAATGAAACAACGGCTTTTTGTAGTAGCAGTATAGAAATGCATTTGAATCACCTTGCATACAAGAGGCTTCCACTGAGTGCTATGATCAATGAAATTTAGCTTTATAGTGTTAGGCTTCTACAACAAATAATTTTCTACAATGTAGAATTCTTTCTCTAAAGAACTGATAAGTTTAGAATATAACACCAAGGGATGATATTTTATATTCTGGTATTTTTATACTCAATGACATATTGTCATATTAAATGAAAATACACAAACTTACATTTAAAGAAAATAAATCTGTAACATAATCAATTCAACAAATAATAGTCCAGTACAAATTGTTTCATGTTTGGTGTACAGCCAAAATGTGCTGAAGTATGTACATTATTTTTGGCAAAGCTTGAATTCAACTTGGAGCGTGCTACTGGTTGCTTACTTTTCTATTACCACAGTTCACATAACTACTGCATGTACTGAATATAAAAGATAACATAATGAACTGTAAATTGTATTGCTTCCTTGTACCCCTGCTAGAGAAAAAAAAGCATCTGAGAGAACTTGGAATGTGTGGGGTTTAAAGTTGTTAGTCATTTTTGTGCAGTGCTGGACTTGTGGTATTCTGGGACATTTTAGGATTCAATTAACAGGAGTCTGCTTTGTTTTCATTCTTATTATAATGTAGAAGTGTAACACTATCTAAATAAAACTTTGTATAAAAATAACCTCTTCCATAGCCAAGTCATATGACCATTGGAGAACAGTAAACAAAAGAAAAGTATATGTAAAGAGCAACTTCATGAAAAACACTTGAATAACATGGAAGCATTTTTATTTCTATTGTATGTATTAGGACACTACTGTAATGCCTGTTTTTTTCCTCAGAATCATAAAATTATTTGAAGTACACTTTATTTCTACAGATTGCATTGTCATCACAGCCCTGTTCAGATTGGGATTGCAAAATATTTCTGAAACAAAACAGAATATTTCCTGGAGATGGACTCTTATTATATAGAACCTATTTATCTTTAAGGACTATTTTGGATTTCCTTCTTGAAAAGTGAACATTTTTTTGTAACCTGAAACATAATTTGAGTAGAAAGTGAATTTTTAAGTTTTGCTAAACATATTTTCTATGTTTCATTTCTTCTGAGATTCAATGTAGTTGTTACTAGAAGAAATTTTAAGGGATTTTAGGATAATCTCGAAAGTGTTTTGAAAGAGGTATCAGTATACCTTTGTATCTGTTTGACCTACCACAGTTTTTAGTATCATTAGTTGGCAATGATTCTAAAGCAATCAGGTATAAGTAAAAGGCCAACAGGACAGGCTTCTTTGGCACTTCTTGTAGATTACATGGCTGTAAAGACATTCCATTAAAGATTACTGATAATATGTAGGAGACACATAAAAATTCCTGCTTGGGTTAGCAAGAGAATTAAAGTTGTTTGCTTACAAGTGAATCCAATTAACTCAGAATATATTTTCAGTATGGACTAAACCCAGCTGTGTTTCTATTGTGTTAAAAGTGCCCAGTGGTCAGCTGTCTTTACTTAAAAAGACATCCATTTCCCAACAGTTACCACACTGTGGGGTGTGAGATAATGTCTCTTACTCTTTCGTTATTTTAAATACCACTGTGTACTGACTTGGTAAATGCAGACTTCAAGCGTTCAGCTGAGCTGTCCAAATATTTAGCTGTTCAAGAAATCACCCCTGTTCTCTTATTTTAGTGGGGATTTTTAGTGGCATTTATGTTGTACTAACAGATGAGCACCTAGAAATTTTCTCCAAGAGTTTTTTGTTTGGAATACCCGCCATCTTTAAAATGGGAAGAAAAATTACAAACTATAAAGCATTGTTTTCAGCATCAGTAAATGAACAAAAAACCATGTATTAATGTTGGGTCACTGATAGCTCCTTGTCTAACTTGTGAGATGCAGGCTTAAGTCCTTTCTTCTACCCAAACTTTTTGCATTCTGGGAGTATTCAACATTTATTTCATAAACATTATAAAAATAGTACTCTTGTGAAAGGCTACTCCCATGTGTATGTGCTTTATGTAATAATGATAATATTTTTGGAATATCATAATAATGAATTGTGAATGTTAATGTGAGAAGTGTAAGAAATTGCATTGTTTATTTCTGGATGTACTATATACAATTTGCAAGAAATATTTTTCTCTTGAAATAGAAATTTTCTATCAATCTCTCTGAAACAAACAACATGAAGGAAAAGACATAATAACCCAAATATAAAACATTATTCAAAAGTACAAATTAACATATTTACAGTATGACAATTATTAAATTAGAAGGTAAAATGTTACTTTGCAGAACCACAACCACAGTGACTCATGTCTGTGGTAGCTCCTCATTAGGAACGTTGATCTTGTGGTTTTGTCCAGGAATTGTGACTCAGGAGATACACATTCAGTCTCTGGTTCTACTAGTTTTCCTGTGTAGTATCTAGAGTGGAATTTAAGGCTAGATTGAAAGAAACAACAAAACCAAGCAGACAGAAACAAGCTTGATGCTGCAGTGCTGAGCAGTTCTGTGCCTTACTCGCTTCATCGTCCCCCAGTTTCTACACAGTGCATAAGAAACGTTCAGCCGCGCTTGAAGCCAATGCTCTTCCTGCTGGCCTAACATAATCCTGAAAACAGGAATGTGGTTTATATTTAAACTTTTATCCTAGATTTAGATGTTTTTCACAGTGTGGCTGTCAAATTTCACAGTCCAAATTCTACTCTTCAGATAGCTGCCTGTATCCTTTCTTTCAAAATCTGTCTAGAAGTGGAGTAGTGATAGCGATGCCCTCTCACTATTGCTTTTATAAAGTACCTTACTAATTAGAGTGCTCTCCTAAGATAACAAAGACCCAGATTCGATACATTATTTTGACTGAGAAAACTGAAACTAAGCTCTTTCAGCCTCTTTCTATCCCTCTTCTAATGACCAACATACAGCTCTTGAAAAGATAAGTACAGTTTCAATCCCACATATTTTAATTATTCTGTAATAGAGGGAGCACGGGGGGGGAAGTTGCTAACTAGATCAGAGAGAATGTCTAGTGTAAAAGTCTTCAGCTAAAGGCAGCAAGATAATGAAAGCCTTTCTATTAAAACTTGATTCCTAGTTCTGCTGTCTATGGAAGAGTTTTCTTTTCCCATTTCCATTAAACTGTCCACTTTTGACAAGAAAGGCTACTATCTATAATAGGAGTGTAGAGGCTACAGCAGTACATAGGACAAGCTTAGTTGTTTTTCAGAGGTTTTATCAGAGACTGAAGTTTGGCAGTCACATGTGACTATACAGAAAATGGATAGAAACCACGCTGTGGTTTCTGTGAAATACAGAAATACAGAAACTGTATTTATATTCCATCTTGTGGTCTAGAGAGAATTCATGATTCTTGATGGATTCAAACCGTCTCTTTTGGTTCTAGTGACAATGCTTTATCTAATTGTTATGACTCTCTTAAATTCTACAAAACATACAGTGTGCTCATCACTGAGAAGCTTAAGGATGGAGAGAAAGGAAATTGTGCAGCCAGCAGTCTTAAGATAAAAAGATAAGAACTTCAGAAGCTGTTATTTTTAAAATCTTTCTAACTTGGAAACATTTAGTATTTTTTTCTTATATGCTTCTTAGTGGCTTGCAAAAGATTTTTTAAATCACAGTATTTTGATTCATGCTGTCTTTAGCTGTCTTTTTTCTCTCCTTTCTCTACCAATATTGTTCAATAAATGTTCACTTACCTCATGCTGATAACAAATAATCTCCAATTGAGGACAACTCTGCTGTTGGCAGCAGTGGATTAATCTGACCGATCAACAGTATTATCAATAATAGTTACTTAGCAGCATGGGGATAGTGTTAAATGCATGTACCAAAAAAATTACAACTGTTTATTTAATCTCAATTTTTCCAGTAGAGACCCAGTTTGGAAAGATAGATTGAGGAATGAAGGACACTCCACAGAGCTGAACTATGTCTATTTCATAAAACCAAAGACTTCTTATATCCATTGACACTTCTGGGTATTTTTTCCTGAGGACAATTTTTCCGACATTCTACATTAAGCTGTCTGCCACGTTTCTTTCATTTATATTTTAGTCAAATAATTGAATACCCTTAGACACCACAGGAGTCAGTGGGAATGGGGATTGTGTTCTTTGAACTTCAGAGAATTGCATCAGATTCTTTTAAAACTGAGCTCATTGTTTTCATTGTTTATTGCATCCAACGTAAGTGCAAAGTTAAATGCAAACAAAAAGAGAATCATAAATTTATTAAAAGTNGTAATCTCTGTACTGAAAACCAATCTTTTTTTTTTTTTTTCAAACAAGTAAATTTGTAGATTCCTATCTGCACTCAGCATTATCTCACACATGTATCTCTTTTTAAAAAACAAACCTACTTTGTCATGTGAACTATGTTCTGTATGACAGTGATAAGCTTCTTGTTGTTTAACACATGATCTGTTAATGAGGATATACAGGTCTATAAATGACAGATAGAAAGGATCTGCAACTTTTTTTAACTATTGAAGACATGGGAAAGCACAATAATCTTATCAAGTACTGTGCAGCAGTTACAGTATTGAAAGTTTTCTTGCTACCCAGACCATTCAAGTTGTTTCTATCTCATTTGGAATATTTCAGGTACACAGCTTATATATAATGTGGAGGGGAGAAAGGGGCATTTTGATTTCCACTTCCTTCTCTTGGTCTATCAAGGTAAGAATGCCACAACGCATATATGTTTTCTGCTACTACAAACAAACACTGCAAGTTTAAAGATACAAGAGAGATCTATCTTGTCCAGCTGAATTCTGTTCCCATCTAGTCTATGATTTATAAGATTACAGTAAACCACAAAGAACATAGTTCTCATTAGAAATCTACTACTTGGTAAATGAATACTTTTACAATATTATATCAACACAAAGTATTATGAAAACCTCAACACCAAATAATATAAAACAAATAATACCATGTACTTTGTTGACTCTTTGTGGCATTTATCATCATCACATGTAGTTGCTATGTATTACATTTGAAAACTGAACACCAAAAAGTTCTTGTAAAGCTTGAAGGTTAATGGCATTAGTCTGCCCCTTGACTATAGGAAGCTGTCTATCTAATTAAAACTGACAGATGTGCTTTTACAGCTGGACCAACGCAGAGATCTTTAAGTTTTGGCCTTCTGGGAGAAAGTAATGGGTAAATTAGCAAGATATGCCACTGAGTAATTTTTCTAGAAGAGACTGATCGAAGTTTGGAATGTGTCCTGTCCTGAAAAGCCCCAAGAATTCACAGGAGTCTCTCTTTTTTGTTGAGTTAAAACTCAATTATGCCAAAAGCAGTAGTGGAACCTCATGATTTCTGTAGTTTGTGAATTCATCCAAACAATAGTTATTAATTTGATGGCTTTAGTGAATTTGATAAACTCACTGAATAATTTCCCCCCTATATAAAGTGTGCTCAAGTTTTGTTGTTGGTTTTGTTTGTTTGCTTGTTTGGTTGGTTGGTTTTTTGTTTGGTTGGTTGGTTTGGTTTGGGGTTTGGTTTTTTGTTTTTGTTTGTTTCTTTTGTTTTGTCTGTTTTGTTTTTAATAATTTAGAATGATTAGATATTAGAGCAAAAACTTTCTTTTGCAAAACTTTTACGTACTAAGAATAAGTAATATAAAAGTTTTGGTGGGCAGAATTTGAAGGCTCAAAAATGTCAACATAAGCATTTTTCTGTCCAAGTTAATTTCCTACAAATGAACAAGGTTAGTGATTTCTGCAAGGTTTTATAATTTGTCTTTCATCTAAGAGTCTTGAGGTAAGTTCTCTCTGATAATGGCTTATATGAATTAAGAAAATTACTCTTTAAAAACCACTTTGAAGAAGTAATTTCCTGCATTTGTGAAAGAAATTATATAACATGAGCAGTATTACAACAGAAATATTCTTTGTGACTTAGAAAATCTATTTCAGTCCTATAATATCCTGAATGTGCCCCAAACAGTCTCTAACTTCAGAATTATTCACATCATAATGACTGTAATATTGCCCATTTTAGCTTCTCAAAAATAATTTTCAATATAGAATTTTTTCCAAGCTGGGACTATTCTAAGAGAATCAATAATTACGACATACTTGGAACTTAACGGATTTAAGACTCATTTCCTCATTCTTTGTAGAAAGTGAAGAAAGTGGTACAAAAAGTGCTACTGTTGATCTCTAAGGGCTAGCACTGAATTCCCCTGAGATAATACATAGATAGCATCTAAAAGTTTGTTTGGAGTAGAATTGCACTGAGGTCACTGTTCAAGACAACAAACTGTCTGCTGCATTCTCTGACCCTGAAAGGTTAGAGTTGAGGAATTTCCTGGAGAGATTCTGTTTGGTCTAACATTTTTATGAAAGTATCAGGGGGATAGTTAAGAGCAATAGTAAGGTTATTTTCCCCAGAGCTGTAAAACTCTTTTATCTAGCCAAAAATACTTTCAGGCAGATGCCTGTTAACTCTGTGTGAAGGCAGAGGAGAAATCAGAAAAAAGAAGCTGGTTTTTTCAGGAGTCTAAGAACACACCAATTTATTTTTTTTTAATTTTTTTTTTTTGTGGTGTTAAATAGTTTTACATTTACCTTAAGTAGCATGGCACTCTTTTATGTTTATGTTTATGTTTTGTAACACTTTAAAAACAAGGTCCTTTAACACTTACTTATTTTTAACCTATTTTTGTATAGAAAACTCTTCAAAAATGTAAAAAAACAGATACATTTTTTCATTGATGTAATGAATTTGCTAATGATGTGTCCTGAAAAAACAGCTGGACACAGCTGACTGGACTCTTAGAGACACAACTATATTCATGATAACTGAGGAAGTCAGAGGAAAGTTAACTTTGTCATAATTGCATTTGTTCTATTTTCTTCTACTTGATTTGTGAAATATTTAGATTCTAAGCATGCACTGCACATTGTGCCAATATGATATTAAAACAGATTAGTGAAGAAAGAAAATAAGTGTAACTCTATCCAATACATGGAAATGGTAGTTTTACAGCAGGAAAAACTGTCTGTGTCCTTCAAGAGCATCAAAAAAGATAAATTTTAGGCAAACTCAGCACATGTTCTTCATCAATGTCTAATTTAGGTTGACAGTAATAGCTCATTAGTACATCTCTGGGTGTAATGTCAGTGCAAATACCACCCAGTCAAGGCAGACATGTCCTCTGAAACAGGAATCAAATACCAACATGGTGGATAACAATTGATAGTGTGACTGCTACTACCATCGTATAGCCAACGTTCTTGAGGTCAGCCCAGCCAGAGTTTCATATGGACACACTGCAGGTGAGCTGGTGGTAAACAGAGATACAGCATGGACTTTCAAAGAACAACTTAGCTGTAGATCCTTTAATAGGGACAGTTCTTCAAGAGCATCCTAAAATAGCAAAGGAATAGGTGCTAAAACAATGTTATAGATATATTGACTGTGACTGTTAGTCACTGATCACCTAGCCTATCCCATTTCTACACTCTTTATCTCCACTGAAGCACCTACAACTTGAGTTATATTCACATTTAGCACTCATGTTAATTAATCTGCAGTATTATCTTGTTTTCTTCTCTTAGCACTTAGTCCTTATAACTAAGGGTCTGTTCAAGTTTCAACCATACGTAGTTCTATGGTTGTTCTCATGAGTGTTTCCTCATTGCCCCTCACAGCATCAACCAATTTTCTCTGTTCTTCCTTTCTTCCCACATTTCACTTTTCATTTAGGACATTACTGAAGATTGTCTTATAATTGGAATAATTTCTTCATCCTTACTGTTTCATATGAATGCTCAAATTTTTGTTTTGTTTTTGTTTTCTTCTCTGAGTTCTAGAAATAAAAACAATTAACAGTATTAGCATTATCCTCCATATAGGTTTAACCCTGAATAATAATGGAATTACCCTTCGTATAAGTTTATTTCATTACTTTCTCCTGGGGGTTTCATAGGTGGACACTTCCAATAAAAAGTTTCTTTGGAGGAGAACAACTTTATTGATCAATATTTTTGAGATAGCTGTGAGAAGATCTTCAAGACTGACACTGCGTCTGCTTTATGTGTTGTCAAGTAAATCATAATAACCTCCACATTTCACAGCCATGCAAAGGACAGTCTAGATTTCATGCAAAATATCAGAAAGAACATTTGGCTGGTTGGATCCAATTTCAGTTATCAGAACTAAAACCAAATCAAATGCTTCCTGTCCATCATGAGTCATCTCATTCCCTGTGAGTGAAGGATGATTAGATCAAACACATCTGAATAATACAACCCAAAAAAAGTCAGTTCAGTGTAAATCAATACTGAAGATCTACGGGACATGTTATGCAAAGAGGATCATTAATCTTAAGCAATAGGTTCTTTTATGTGTCTATTTTGTTCCTAATGATACACTCATGTCTTACTATCATATCATGAAATGTAACAGATTCTGTTGCTATTTGTAGGCTTCTTATGTTAACAGCATAATACAGCTTTCAACTGACCAGTTGTGAAATGCTTATGTAATTTCTAATAATGTGCTATTCCTGGAAAAGGCTAATATTATAAAATCAGGCAATCCAGATCTTTATAAACAATAATTTGAGCTCTGAATGTGTTGGATTCTGTATTCTCACTCAACTGCCAGATTACTTAGTTTTATAAACTTTTTGTAGAACCTTTTTTTTCTATAGATCTGTTTGTAGAAACAGCACGTATTCTGACAAGGAGTTCACTAATTAAGAAAATTAAGAATATGTAAAAGTAAGATCTGATACTGGATTTTAAAAGTCAAAGAATATTCAGTTTATTCAGAGTGATCCAATATCAATTAATAAGATTTAAAAAGTACTAGCACTTTGGAATAATTTTCTATAACATTTTTTTCTCTCACTATTTTGTGTCTACTAGAAAAGACAATGTTTATGTTAGCCACTTGTATTGCTGTGTTCTTTAGAGTGGAGGTAGGGAAAGACCTTTAGTCTGCAGAAGGGTAAAAATACAATAGCTCCTTAAACATTCACTCACAGGGTTTGGGAAGAGGAAGATGGTTACTAAGAGGAAGATGAGAGTAACCCTTAAACTAGTAACTGGCTGGCTGATTAGGACAGCCTGATTACTAAGGAATATTCATAAGTATTTCTTCTAGTCTCAGTGCCTTTGGAGAGCTAGATGAGCTGTTACCATCTGCTAGCAACTGTGCAATGAAATCAGACATTTTCTGCACCTGTCACTAAGAGTGGAGGTAATTTGGTACCAAACCACATTTGCTAAGGAGGGAATCATAACCTGTTACAAAGGTGTCTGAGGAACTGATGGACCTCTAATTTATGAATGCAAAAAAAAAAAAAAAAAAAAAAAAAAATCCAGGTTCCTTGTACACATCATATTGTTTTTTTTTGTCTGGAGTTGAGATTCCATTTTATCATTAAATCCATAGTAACACAGCCCATTTTGGTTTTGGGCTGCTGCCTGTAAGATGTCATGGCTCGTAGAACACATTTTAAAACATACCTTTCCTAACAGGAGACACTACAACTAATTTGAAAATTACAGGTTTTCCTAGTGACCTTGCACTTGGATAGCTACCTTTATCTCCAGAGGGTTCTAGAGCCCTTAAACTTAATAGCAGCAAAGTGCTTTAAAACAGGACGTGAAGAATCCTTCACCAATTGAAACTGTGTGGTAGAAAAAGCAGTTAAGGGTTATTATTTCATAACTTCACCAATTTTAACAATTCAGGGAGGAATTCTGTATGAGGGTTTTTTTCCTAAAATATGCCTGTAGAAGTATGAATTTTAGTTGTAGTTGTCAATGCATGTTTTGTTACTGAGGTTTTGTCACTGATTCCTGCTTAGGTGACTTTTTGTTTGAAACAAAATAAATCAATCTGTTAAATTCAAAATCATCAGCCTCAAAGACATAAATAAAAATTTAAAAATTTTGTCTTGCAAAAAATGTACTGTAAGATGATAAGTCTGAAATAGGGTATGAACATTTTTCCCACAGTGCACATTCAATCAGAATGAGTTTTCAGTTAAAAGGATTGTATGTACCTTCTATCTGAAATAAAAAGAAGCTCCTTTTTAAAGTGAAATTTGACCTCAAACAGTCTTCACTTTTCTGTTGGTATTTAATAGCCATTTAATGGACGATAAAGCTTGGTCCCTAAATGCACTGCACTGTGTAGTTTGTCTTTGAACTCTCAAGTAATGCATTGGCCTCCGGCTGTTGATGGTACACCACACTAATATTAGTAAGAGGTATCGTTAGTGATACTAAATGTGAAGAGTATTTAAGTTATCATGATCTGGAATATAAATAATCTGGTACTTCATATCCTCTATTTAACTACTCTTTATGGCAGTGTTTACATCTTCCTGCTGGGACATATTATGGTGTGAAATACAGACCAAATTAGACACATGTTCAGGGAGTGTCATGGTTCTCATCCAAATCAGAAGCCTGTTTAGAATAAAAACCAGGTCATGAAAAAAAAACACAAAAACAATTCAATCTTCTTGAGCTTTCAAACACTGTGGCCTGCAGTAACTCATGCAGGTCTCCCAGTTCTTAAATTCTCTTTTTTCTCTTTCCCTCCCCTTTTTTTTTTTTTTAATTGGGTACTGTCAGAAATAGTAATTCAACAACATTGAAATTTTTTTGTTGAATAAAAAAATTGTTGTAATTAAAGAATTATTGTAATTTTAAAAATTAGAATAATTTTATTTGCATGAAAATAAAATGTAAATGTTTACCTAGCATAAAGTAACAAATACCTTTATTCATTATGCTATTAATCATTCTAATCATTATCTTTTTTTTATTACTTATACAATGGGAACTGAATGTAGCAAGAGGGGAGTAAGGCTTTGTTTTTGAACACTCCCTGGTTCCAAGATATATGGTCCTGCACTCTGTATCTTTGTCTCCTTTGAGCTATGATTGTTAAGTGAAATCTGTAGTATGCTGTCTGATTTTACTGTTCCCACCAATGTGGTATGACTCCAAAAACTTCGGACTGAAAGAAGACATGAATAAAAGGTCTTGCATTCCAGAGCAAGGGGGTATACTCAAGAAAGGGAGGAGCAGTGGGGAGAGGGAAACTAGGTTTTTGTCTTTCAAAGCATAACAGCATGTTTATAATAGAGGAAACACACACCCTTTAAAAACTGACTTGATTGGAAGAACATTACTTTTAGCCAGCCACTGAAATCCCCAAGCACATGCTGGTTTGTTTAATGGGAAACGATTTTGAAAGCATTTATGGAATGTATAGAGGGATCCTCTCTGAAAACATATATAAGGAAGGCATACCAGCTGCACTTATTCCCTTCATCCTCGCTGACATTAGCAATTTAAGATTTAGCCAAGCACAAAACACCCATGACCTTCTGAGCCATGCAGTCCCAAAAGAAAGCAGAGTCGAGCTCCGCAATTAGGCAAGACATTATGAAGAAACATCACTGTACCATAGAAGACCTAAAATAAATCTGCAATTCTATTGACAACTGTGGGTCAGTCGAATAAGAAAAGTCATAAATCTGTGTTTTCTCTCATATGTTGCAATACTCTATTCTCAGAATCCTTATCCCTGAAAAGAGAACAAGACTGAAGAGGACTGTAACTCAACATGTTCGGTTCCTATTGTTTGTCCTGACATCAATTTTTCTAGATTTAAAAGTCATTCAAAAACAAATGCTGAATAATGCTTATACCTGATTTCTGCCTTAAAAAGTAATCCATGGTTTACAGAGAAATCTCTGTACTATATGACTCTAAATACCTCCTGATGTAAATATTGAATCTTTCATCTGAATCTGCCTCTTTCATGGCTGATTAGAATCTTGGAGCAATAGTGCCATTGCCATTCCAGCTCTCTAGGCTGCTCATTATTAGTAAGTTTCCATTCAATATAGAAAAATGTATTTTTCTTCTTGAAGTGTTTGTGTTGTTGTTGTTTTTTTTTGTTTGTTTGTTTTTTGGGTTTTTTTGGGTTTTTTTTAAGTTTGTGAAGANGCATGACTGTAAAATTCTGTGAGGGAGGAAATGAACAGAGCAAGGAAAAGAGTAAGCTGCTGGAGAAAAAATGGATGTGAGAATTTCCTAAGCAAAATCACTAGTTTATAACTGTAAATAACAAAACTTACTCTAATCGCATTAGTGTGGGACATTTTATTACAATTTGCTTAGTTACTAAGTTTTCTCAGATTGGAAGGATGTCAACAGAAGACAGAAAAATTCCCAAAGCAGACTGGCCGTTTACTTTTGACAGGGAAAGCACTATCTAGGAAAAGAGCACTTCTACAGGCTCCTAGCTCCATGATAAATAATCTTCTCCCTCAGATATCAGATATCCCAAGGAATATCACATCATGCCAGAATGTTTATTTAAGGTATATGGTATTCAGCTATTCCAATTAAAAATAATAAAAAAAAAATAAATCTTTGGGATTAATGGAACTATTATTCACAACAGATGAAAGAAAAATATCTATCTCAACACCTGAATTAAATTTTCTAGGAAATGACTGACTCATTAAAATAAAATATATATATATTCTTTGCAAATATAGACTCATGGCTGAAATTAATTTTATGATTCTTAGAGCTCTATGAAGCTTCTGGGCAACATCCATTTTCACAATAAGGCGAAATTTTCCCCTGAAAAAGGAAATGATGGGAACTTGCCAAGTGGTTCTTGTGAGTCCTCAGTGTGTTTTTTCATGCCCTTCCATAGGAAAAGTAGAAGGAATGATATTAATACTGCTGGCATTCTTGGCAGAATTGGAGCATATATTTAGCCATTGAGTTCACAGTTCTAAATAATAATAGAATAAATGTGCTTCATTAATGGTGTCCATTATAAAACTTTTGCATGATTTACAAGAGTTTAAAAAGTACCCACATCACACCGAACATGGGGGATTGGGAGTGATTTTTCATTCTTGTTTTAAAAATACATAATACATTATGTATTTTTAATACATAATGAAAACCTGTTTCTCATCAGCATTATCAAATGTATTTTTGAACAAAAGCTACAATTAAAAGTTAATTCTTCTAGTGTGATTATATTCACATCCCTCACACAATGTTTTACATTAAGTTTATATTTATTATTTCCCTGTGACATCACTGAGAAATATGGACTTTTATCCTTTTACTGTTAACTTGAATATTCAAGTATTTAACAGCTTGATAGCTGGAAAAATTTGTATTTCAGATAGAGAATGGAAAAGAAAAATGTGTCCTTAATAGAAATACCATGCCCACTCTTATCTTCTCCCTGGTAGACAGTCTCCCTGTGTTGGTAACTTCCAATACAAAGGTTTCTTTACATTCCTAGTCATTCTCTTGAGCTATGACTGATTATATGCTGTTGATTTTATTCTTTTTCATTTCAATGTGAGAGACTTTATCTCAGTTAAGCAGCAGATCAGTCAGGCCTTGTTTTACAACCTTATTCCAAAAAAAAAAAAAAAA
>VXAU01001320.1:9356-19753 GCA_013399695.1 Formicarius rufipectus
TGTTGAACTGCTTCCCTTGCCTTAGAAAACGTCTAACCTCGAAAGGACTCGCTGGAGCTCTGGAAAGGTCTTTGGACAGGCCAGTCTTTGGGTGGCATGGAGAATGGGAAAAGTTTGGTAAATTGGTAGGACGTGTAGCACCACCCATAATCTGGGATTACACGGTAGAGCAAGTGCTTGATCCTGATGAAATGGCTCAGCACCTAGCATATGGGTCTTTCCAATATGATGATCCAAGTAAGCAATTCTTTGCATTGTATTGGGGCATGGCTAGTGCTTATCAAGCAGCCGTAGAATACCAACAAAGGGTTACGGCTGGGAAAAAGACTCAAACACGCTCCCAGCAATCCACATCACCGTCGACAACCAAAGTAACACGCTCCCGGCGATCCAAACCCGACACATCTTCCCGGGCAGAGGAGAGTGGAAGGAGAGTTAGAGGAGAACTAACTGGTTGGTAGTTCCCAGGATCCTCCCTTATACCCTTTTCAAAGATGGGTACAATATTTCCCTTTTTTCATTACCTCAGGACTCTACTTGACTGCCATGACTTTTCATGGCGAGTGTCTTGGCAACTATCCCTTGACTGCCATGACTTTTCATGGCGAGTGTCTTGGCAACTATCCCAGCCAATTTCCTCAGGACTCTGGGATGCATTCCATTGAGTACCATTGGTTTATGTATATTTGGGTTCAAAAATCATTAATACTTCAGCCTTCTCCTCATTACCTATTACCTGTTTGCCATTCTGATTTACTGAGTGGGTTGCACCTTCTTTGACCTTCCTTTTCTGGTTAACATGCCTGTATAAGCTTTTGCTTATATTCTTTACATCCCTGGCCAGGTTCAGTACCTGATCCCATCCCTACATCCGATGAACTACTAAACTTCATTCCTATGCTCTTCCCAGGTTATCTGCTGTTTCTGCTGCCTGTGTATTTGCTTCTTTTGTATTAGTTTGACCAGCAGTCCCTTGCTCAGCCATCCTGTCTCTTGCCTCCCTTACCTAATTTCTTAGTCCCGGGGATTGCTAGTTCTTTCTCTCTATGGAATACTTCCTTAAAGTTCTGTTCCACTCCATTGTCTCTGAGGCCAGTCCCCCAGGAGATTTACTAACTTCCTGAAGAGATGGAAGTTTGCTTTTTTAAAGTTCAGAGACCTAACCTTACTCCTTGCTTGATCAAATTTCTGTAGCGGTCAGTATCACCATCTCCATTTTGGGGGGCAGAGATATTTATTGAAGCAACATGATACAATATATAGGTTCATTGAGCAAATATTCATCTCAGGGGCTGGTTTTATGCTAAATATGGGAGGAGATATTACAATTAAGAGAATACAATATGGTCACTATGAGGGAACTCAGGAATGCAAGGTTAGTCCATATTTAAGGAACACAAGACAGAAGAAACCAAGGGATTGATAAGGTGAGACTCCATCCGGGCTAGGGAGTACACAGAAACCCACAAATCTTGTCAACTGCAGGCAGCTTGGAGATACTGAGTCAGCAGATGTCTGTAGGCTGAATTGAGTCTTATCAGCTCTGAGATACTCCCAATACACTTTCCCAAGGTTTAGCTGAGTTTCCAGACAGGCCTTTTGTAATCAAGCTGTACCTGGACTCCACAAATTTCCTCAAAACTGCAAACTCCACCAATGTATGAACACTGCAGCCCAGGTTGTCTCCAAAATTGGCATTGCTCATTTATTTGCTTACATTGGAGTCCATCAGATCCTGTAACAATTTCCTCTGATAAATCAATCTATTACTTGGATGAAGAAGTTGTCTTCTATTCATTAATTTTAGCAGTCTCCTGGATTGTCCACAGCTCAATGTGCCAATTTTCCAGCAGATGTCAGAGTGATTTTAGTCATCCAGCAGGACAAGAGCCTGTGAACATGATGCCTGCTGTAGCTGGAGCAAGAAGACTTCATCAGTAGGTTTCCTTTAATCAGGGACCTATAGTAGATACAAGACAAATGGTTCCTTTTGTTGTCTCTGTGTCGTTATGTTTTTGTTTTTGTGGGGTTTGGTTGGTTGGTTGGTTTTTTTGGTTGTTGTTTTGTGTTTTTGTTTGTTTGTTTTTGGTTGTTTTTGTTTGTTTGTTTGTTTTTTCCCTCCTGATAAACTGTAAAAATAGAAAATCAGAGTCAGGTGCCTGATAAGGATTAAATGAAAATTTGATGGTGCAGAGCATGGAAATTGTTAAGTACAATCAACTTAGAGAAAAATTTTATTTGTGTTTCAGCTGTTTATTTTGGTGGATGATAGAATACTTTTGCATTAAAGTCCCTGGGTGTATTTTGCCTGACAATTGAACAATGTCTATCCAGATAACATTTTCCTTCCAGAACTTTTCTATATCTCTAAACAAATAGAGATTTTTGAAAACTTTTGATAAATTTTTGAAAATTTAATACTTGTTTTAAGCTTCCAGTTGTGGTTGTACAGTCTTTCTGGACTCAATGTCTGCTACTTGCAACTGCAAATTAGTAATCTGCAATTCCACTTAGAAATTATGAAAAAAATGAATATATAGCATATATTCCAAATCTGAACATTAGGAGCGCTCATCACCAGGTCTTCACAGAAAATGTAAAAAATAATGATTCCCAAAAAAGTGAAATCCTTCCCCCTCAAAAAACACGAAATCAATAAATGCTTGAATGTTTTGTACCTATCTAATGCTTTATAGTGTTTCTGTGCATTCTGAGGACAAATACATTTTTCTGGATGCAGTGTTTGATCAAAACATTATGGGCAATGTCTTCTACATGTTTTGTCACACAACCATTTTCATTTGTTGATCTGTCAATACTTTTAAAAACAGACCAAATACTGGACTAAGTAACTTTGAGTTACCAGAGCCTTGGAACTATCACAGCTATCACAATATTCAGGTAAATATTGGCCAAATTGGAATGAAACTTTTGGAGTCATTCCAGATATTTGTGAATGGCTGTAAAGCATACAATCACAGCACAGAACTGTCCCACATTGCTCATCTGCAACACTACTTTGAGGAAAGTGATTCCCTCCCTATAACTTACAGCACTAAGCACTGTGATCCCTCTCCTTTTGTTTCTACTGTGATGGAAATTCTTACTTTTTCTTAATTGTGACAAACTGTTTGCAGGGCCCCTGAGGCCTTCCCTCATACTCATCATATCCCCAACAATATGGATTTGAAATGCAGTGTATGTTGTGACAGATTTGGATAGACTAAATCATTTCTGTAAATGCTTAGCACCTCAGACCAAGGTACACTCATGGCATGAATATCTCTAATCTTAATATTTCTTTGTTTTTCTAATAAAGAAAAAAGAAAAATAAAAAAATTAGACCAGCATTTCTGATTTTGAGGTTGTTTGTTTCGTTTACAATTTAGAAATTAGATTGCATAGCTATTGCTCAGGTGGAATTGTAGAAAATTTCCACTGTAATATTTCTAATAAGACTAAAATTATTCCTAGTGTCTAAAATGTAAGAAGAATAAGCAGTGTAATATTTTTGTTTACAATATTGTGTTTTAAGATTTCCTTCAGATATTCTTGGTCCTTCATTCTGAGAAGTGAACAGCTTTGTAGATATTAATTCTATTACTGTTGTACTGTTTTTAATACATTTTTCAGCAGCTAAATGCCTTTGTACCATTAAACAACATCTACCTCTGAGTGAAAAGGGTACAAAAGCTCATAAAACTGCAATAAAATATTTATTTCTCTTCAGCAATAGGATTAATTTTATCACTCTAGATTTATGACCCCGGAAATTCTTTTTTATATATCTAATATATCAAAATAGCAGAACAAGAAGTCTGAGTTAGGAAAATTGCAAAACCTGAAACTTAGTATTTACTGAAGAGAACAGATTTAGGTTTTTTTCATAAACCTTAATAAAACAGCAACAAAATTGAATTAGCTTGACATAAAGTTTAATTACCTGACAAAAATTTGATAGTGCTATTGTGTTACAATTTATGTATAGCATACATCAGGGTTGGTCTTTTTTCCAGTGTGATTAGAGACCAGGCTCTACTTCATAAAAAGAGCAACGTTCACTTGCTTATGGGCTTTAAAAGGGGGAAGCATATATGCAATTAAATTTGCATTTAATTTCTCTTGACTTCTTTTTAAAGCTGAGGTTTGGGAAACATCACGTCTATGAAAATAGAGATAGATTTGAATGAATTGCCATATTTTTTATTCTGGAATTTCATAAGCCATCTTCAACTTTAAATTAAAACAACTAAAAATGCTTTCTTGTTCAAAAAAAGTCAAAAAATCACAAGTCATTTACAATTTTTTCAGACAAGTATTTATTTCTGTTTATGTTATGTGATAGTTTCATAGTAAAGCATAAGCACAAAATACCATCTACCAGTGCATTATGTAATTATATCTATTTATATACTCCAGTTGATACTGTATTAAAATATAGAAATTAACTTATCATTATTGTTTGATCTTTCAATTTTTTTTTTTTTTACATTAACATTTTGAAGATGAAAAGAGCTTTTTATTTCATGTGACACTGTGGAAAGCATTAAAACTATTGATGGTAATATTTTTACTCATAATTGCACAAATCTTCTCTTATTTTAATGCTAAAATCACCTAGAAGAAGAAAAATATTTAAAGAAAAAAATTTTTTTGTTGTTTTTTTGTTTTGTTGGGTTTTTTTTGTTTGTTTGTTTGGTTGGTTGGTTGGGGTTTTTTTTGTTTTTTTTTTTTTTTTTCCTTTGTTGAAGCATGAGACTTTCCATAATAATAGAACACAAATCATAATGACAGTGAATACGTTGGAAAAAATCACTGAAGTCTTTGCTTTGCTGAAGGTCTTCAGGTGCTGCTACTTATCTTCAACTCTGTTCAGAGATTGAAATGGTACTAGAAAGCTATGGTCTGTGATATACAGAGAGTTAAATTATGGTCCAGACTAAGTCACTGCGAAAGACTTGGTCAATCTATCACATGGTCTCAAAAAGATAGTGACCTGCACTGCATATTAAGGATGTCAGACTTAGTTCATAAATAGCAAACTCACAGAAAAAATTCTATTGCAGTAATTTCTATCCCTTTAATAGGTTGGGTCTGTGCTGATTATTCAGAGCACTAGTATGCAACTGCAAAACAGAAGAAGTGTTAAGGAGGAGCAGAGCTAAATTTTAAGACTAATACAAATGTTTAAAAGTGAGGAACTGAAAGTTTAAAATTATAAATAATATCTAAGTGATAAAATATATTTATTGAATGAAGCAACTGTATTTTCTCAATATTATATTTACTGTTTTACATGGGCAACTGATTTGGAGCTTTTAAGATCTCATCATCTGAAAATGCAAACATTTTAGCCAGTTCTTTTGAAGCTTTTAAGGAAAGATACTCCTTCATAAATTTTAATATGATTTAAAGTTTTTGGAGCTTAAGAGTCGCTGAAACTACAGTTTGGGTTTGTTTTTTTTTCGTTTTTTTTGGTTTTGTTTCTTTTTTTTTTTAATGACACATTTACTTATAATGGTATAATGCATATAATTGGTACATTACAGTGAAAGAATTAGAAGCATCCAGCCACAAGGTGCTAGATTAGTAAGAGCTTTGTTTTTCCCTCCTGGAATTATTGAGAAAGCATGCTTAATTAGCATAAAACGAATTAGTAACAATTAAACAAAGTGGAGGTCAACAAATTAACCCCTTTCTTAATTTAAATATGACTTCTTAATTTTGGAGAGCTAACAGAAATGACATTTTATTTAAATAATATTTTCTGATATTGTTGGAATAAACCCACAGTCTATCTCTTCTACATCAAGCATAATAATAAGTTCACTTAAAAGGTTATAAATTCATCAGGAGTGCAACTCTGTCTTACTTTATAAACAAACCTAAAGCTATTAAATTCTGTCATTCTGTGCTAGAAAAAGTATTACTCAAACTTTATTGACTGTCCTTGTTGAAATTTTTGTTAAGTGCAATGAAAAATAGACACTTAACTACTTTTGTGTCTCCTAAGATGGTATCATGCATATCAACATCAAGATAAAGTGTTTGTTCTTCTTGGACCATGAGTTCCTTTATAACATCTTTCCCCTACTGTAAAGGAATTTTTTGAAGGTTAGCAGGTAAAGATTACTGTATCCTTAAAATTCTTAGCTCATGCCCTGAGACATAGGGACATTCAATGATATGTGGATAAAAATCCATGGTTTGAATACCACAGATATTAAGTGTAATTTACAGTATAGACATCACTTAAGAAATCTTAGTGATGTTCTGAGGTGGATGACTGGAAATACGAAAAGCAAGAGAGAAAGCAATTGATTCTATGAAACTAATGCTCCCCATTATAAAGGGAGATGCTTGTGATATGATTACCACTAAAGGGACTAGCAAGGGACAAGTAAACAGAAGTAAAATGTCTTTAGCAGATGTATGACAATTCTTAAAAATGAGATTAGCTATCTCCTTTTTCAATGGCTCTTTTCCAGCAGGTACTCCAAAACAGAAGGCATCACAGAAAATATCAGGTACAGGACCACCTGTCATAGGTTTGGAATTCCTGGTCCTCCACCAGCAGAATGAAATTGCAGATGCACAGCAAACTTGTGAGGTTTACTGAGAACCACTGACAGTGGTCCTGTAAGTCAAGAGTCCTACCAAAGTATATGTGTATCAAAAAATTTTCCACAGAATGAACATATTCCTTAAAAGCTTTCTCAAGTGTATTTTACCTAAGATCAAGCAAGTACACATCAGAGTATCACAGTTTCTTCAAATCAAATGTGACTACTTTCTTCTGTGCTATGAGAGCAGTTAATCCATCTGAATCTTAATGTCTTACAATTACCCTGGTATCTTAAGAGCTATAGTGTCTACTTCCTTCTTTATAACCTTCGATGATTGTTCATTCTATGCCACTCATTATAAAACATAGCATTCCCTCTAGTTAAACTGCTGCACTTCCTCTTTCTCTAGATGGTGTAGATAGTCAAACAGACACTGAAACAGAGTTCAACATTTTAAAATAAAATCATCACTCTGTGTATACTTTCTAACATTTTCATACCTTTCTTGATTAAAACCTACCTACCTACATATTTATTTGAATATCTCATGGGATGGATATTTCAACATCAAAAAGAAATACAGAATAGAACAGCATGGGGTAGGATTAAAAATAATAGAATCATGTAGTGGAAGACATCAGGAGTGTTTAGCCGTAGCATTTCACTGAATTATCTCAAACATTTCAAAACATTGGAAAAATTAAGAAAAAAACAGTAACAGGATGATAGATTAGATAATTAGAAGGTCCTCTCTGTCACTAATTTCTCAGTAGCAGACAATGAGTATAAAGTCTTTCTGTTGACAACTTATAACATTGGCTTACATGACAGTTTCTATCTCCTCAGATAGTAGATCTCCTGTATGTTTTTAAAAAAAACTATTTCCAGCAGAAGGATGACTACAGATATCAATCTAATTAATAAATTATGTGTTCAGTCTAAGAACTGGAGCACTATGGGTTTCTTAAGTAGATACAAATAAAATATTGATATAGAAATACCACTGATGAGTTTAGATTACTGAAGTCGAAAAGTCATTTTTTCTATTGAAATCTCAATTATAACTCTACTTTAAAAGGATTTTTTTTTTTTTTTTTTTTTGCCAAGCACTGTCTTTCATTTACTTCTGTATACGGTGACAAACTGCCATAATTTTCCTGTTTAAAGTCTGATAGGAACTGCAAAATAAGCTGTGGTGGAGACAATTGGTTCAGCAGTTTGAAAGTCACAAATGCTGCAATTTTAAAGCAAATAGAGTACAGAAAACAAGTTCTAACAATTCATAATGTCTTAATATTTGATCTGGAATTGTTTGTGTAAAACCATGTTTCCAAATGGAAAGTCAAGAGAAAATCTAGAAAGAAAGAGGAACAATCTCATTTCTTTTTTTTTTTGACTCAGAAAATTCTTTGACTTAATAGTGCTTCATTATATTCATATAAAGTAGTAGTTATTTTAGTAATAGTATTACAATATTGGGATAATGTTAAAGAATATTTAACAGTCCAAAATATTGCATATCATAACATTAATTAAAAGAATGGCTGTTGCCATCTTTTCATTGAAATAAAAGACCAAAAGATTTGGAAAAAAAGTAGAGTCTGACTCTTCCTTCTAACTGAAAATCACTCTGTCCATTATTTGGGCTACCTGGTCATATGACCTAACATGGTACATACTGTAAAAACTAATTTGATTTACAAAGTGTCTTGAACTCCTTCATATTCCCTATGCATTTATTGAATAATCTTAAAGTACCATAATCTCCAAGTATTTTTTATCAAACTAAGATGCAGCAGGAGTTCTGCTCTGTCTTTGATTTGTCATTCTGTCTATGTGATAAACTGCCAGAGCCAATATGCAGTTTAAGGATTTTATTAATGAGCAAAAACAGCGCTGGGTGGCCAGGGAGTCTCCTGCTCCACCAACGGCTTGCAATTTGATGGTATCTTGTCATAGGTTTTATACAGTCCTTTTTCCGGGTTTTGCAACTGGTGGGCGTACTCTGTGCTTGCGTCTGGGTGTTGCTAGGTGGTCGTTGGGATGAAGGCTCATAGTCTTCCTTAGATAACTGTTTTCTCTGCTCATGCATTATTACACAAGACTTATACATGGCAAGCATGGTTACACAAGACTTAAGATAGATTGCTGACAACAAAATACATTGCAAGCATGGCTACACGAGACTTAAGATAAATTACAAAAAGGTAGTTCTTAAAAGTACAGAAAATTTGTTCTAGTTTCACTGCACAGATGTCTGCAGTTTCTTGTTCTATAGATCACAATATACAGATTTATCAACAAAATTTTCCATTGTCTACTTATCACAGTCTAGCAAAAGGTTTGTGTCAGTAGCACTCCTCAAATTTAAGGCTTTTTTGGAATATATTTTTTCCAGCCATCAAATTGGATTCATAACATGGAAAGCTGAAATGTAATTTATTGGCTAATGACTAGTAAAAGTTTTCAGTTAACAGAACATTTTGAGCCATCTATGCAAGATTGAAGCAACTGCATATAGGGAAAAGAATAGTACAAGAGTGGCAAGACAAGTGGCAAGATCATGTCTCTTTTTGAATTTTCCTCTTGAAAGATGATGTATGGCTGTTTGACCAATTAATTAAGTCTATCGGATGGTCAAAGTAATGCTGACTGGATTTTTTGATGAAAAGTAGGCCTCAATTAGTCTGCTGGCTTATAGTACGCTTGACTAGTTCCAGGGAAATCTACATCCATACTAAATTAGTCTGAAAGTAGGCGTAGCTAGGTTGCATGACTAACAACTTTGGTCTTGTTAATGTAATTTATGATAATTTATCCACATCATAAAATTATTGACAAAAAGAAGATTTATAATTACACAAATTCTTTCTCTGAAAAATTATGAAATCAGTAAAAATAATTTGAGGCCATTTTCTGTCTGCTGAACTATGTGCATGTTCACAGAAGACACATTGAGAAAACCAATTAGAAGGCTTTCAAACCGATTCTTAGTGTCTGTCATGTCACTAATTCACAAATTAAATCACTGCTGAAGAGGAATATGGTATGCTTTTTCAGAACAACTTCAAAGACAGTTACAGCCAATTGTGTCTGTGATTTACACATGAAAGTAATAATAATAAAAATACTTAGTTGTACTAGCACTTTGATCCTTAGATCATTATGCACTTGTCAAAAGTGAATAAGTATTGTTCTCATTTTACTGATGAAGATACTGATTTCCTCAGATGCTCAGTAAAAGAAAGTAAAAGTGAGCACTATTCCACCGTTGCTACCACGTGTCACTTGACAAAGCCATTCAGCTTGTCAAAAAGTATCCATTGCATAGAGGTCACATTACAGTTTGAAAAACTGGGGATCTGATCCAAAGGGCTCTCTAATCAGTCCAAGTCTTCATAAAGCAATTTTTAGGTCAAAATATTCTTCCTTGCTCTACTGCTTTTCTTCATCACTGTTCCTTCATTGTTGTCTCATATTTCTGTATTCTTATATTTCAATTATCTCCATTTGAGCAAGAAGAATGTGATAACTTATCAGCTACCAAACTGCAGCAACTTTTCCTACCTGTAGTTTAAAGAAATGCTATGACAAATTTTGCTGAGCATCTGGACAGATAAGAGGCACCCAGGTGACTGACAAGTAGTACATGGAACTAACATCAACAAATGGGAAGGAATGATGGAAAAAGGTGCTGTATGTGGCTGAGTAAGAGCTGGGCATAAATGTATGGCACTTCTGGTTCAGAGCCTTGGTAAAAAATACACTTTTGGAGGAGAATAAAAATGAGTGAATGGAGTGAAACAAGCCTTTAGATTAAAAAAAAAAAAA
>VXAU01001320.1:19768-49870 GCA_013399695.1 Formicarius rufipectus
AAAAAAAAAAAAAAAAAAAAAAGGTCATTTCAGGTGTTTCAAAAGAGTGGCTTGGGTGCTTGAAGAATCACTGTCAAAGGTATTGCTAAAATCCATATAATTTAATATAAATTTATGAAAGTGTGACTTTAACAGAGGATTTACCAGCACTTACTCCTTGATTAACAGGATTTCCTATGATTCTAACAATAATGTAATTAGAGATTCACATTGATAGCATTCATACCACAACCAATTCACACACACACAGGAAAAGAAATATATATACACCTATATCTATATTTGTGTAAAGGTACTCATCAAACTTTCCCTTGAGTTCAGTGAAATATGTTAAATCCCTTAGCATTTCTCAACAGGCATGGATTGCATTTCGAGGAGTATGTGTGTGTATAGGGGGCTATCAGCCTAGGCCTCGTTGTCCACAATGGCTTTTTGAGTACCACAAATTCAGAATATTAGAATCATTTAAGCTAGAGAAGATCATTAAGTACTTCCATGTTCAGCGCTACACCATGTCACCAAGTGCTTCATCTATATGCTTTTCAAACATTTGTACGAATGGTGACTCCACTATTTCCCTGGGCAGCCTTGTCCAGTGCCTGAGCACACCCTCAGTGACGAAACTTTTTCAAATATGCTCTCTACACTTTCCCTGTCAAAACTTTAGCCATTTCCTCTCATCACTTGTTACTTGAAAGAAGGAACTGAGCCTCACCTTTTTATGCTCTACTTTCAGGTAGTTGTAGAGAGGAGTAAAGTCTCCTCTGAGTCTCCTTTTCTTCAGGTTAAATAACCTGTCTAAAGGCTAAACAAGGGGATAGTTAATAGCTTTTCATTCCAACATAGTGGCTGGGGAGAGGACTGGGGAACATGGGTAAAGAGTGGTTTCGTGGTGGTGCTAGCTACCTTTTTGTCCTCCATCTGCTTGGGTGCCAGCTGCCACTTGCTGGAGTGGTGGAAGCACTGGGAGCCGAGTTCTGGCTCGCCTCTCTGCTCCGCATGCCCTGAGAGAGCAATTACTGCTGCCTGGATTTGCTACAGGATTTTCAAGGGGCTGACCCATCAGCCGAGAAGTTGCTAGCCCTGCCCTGCTCCCCAACATTTTTGGGCAAAGGACAGTGAGAAGGTCTTTACACTCTCCATGGGAAAGGTTTCAGCCCATTCCTGTGACTGCTATTCCCATGTGACCTTTCAGAACCAGCACCTCTCCCTGCCCTGTCTTTGCCTTGCCAGAGCCCTCAGCACACAAAGCCACTGCCTACTGAGGCAAAACGTTGCCTTCTGCTATCTGTGAATAGAACTGTACCTAAAGGGCAGAGATAGGACTTAATCTATTTGAAATTTTTGGTTACAGTGTGGCTGTTTGTTCTGTTCAGTTTGGGGTTTTTTGTTTGTTTGGGTTGTTTTGTTTGGTTGGTTTGGTTTGATTTTTTTGCTATATATATTTGTAGTAAAGAACTGTTACCCTTTTCTCTACATTTTGTGATTAAAGTCTTTTCATTTCAAAGGTTGTGGTGGTTTTTGAGGAGAGGACTCCCTTTCTTAGTCCAGAAGGATTCCTCACTTTCCTTGATAGACATTTTGGTTTCTTTAAACTGAGACAAATGGTCATTTAGTACAACTGACTGATCACTTTGGGGCAGACTAAAAGTTAAACACAGCACTTGGCTCGCCCTTGTGGATTTTGTCCTGTATTTCTCCCCTTGCTAGAGAGTGCAAAGTGATTCCCCCTGCTCAGTATGCACCAGGCCTCATCTGGGCACTGCGTCCTACTGGGATCCCAGGCAAGAGAGAGATAAGAATAAATCAAGGGAGGCAAGAAGAGTCTGAGGAGCTGGGGTTGGTTCTACACAGAGAAGAGGAGGTGTTGGGCCACCTCACAGCACACCACAGTGCCTACGGGGAAGGCATCGAGGGGATGGCAACAGCCTCTTCCCAGCAGTGCCCGATCAGTGTGTAAGAGACCAGCCACATCTCCCAAAACTAGAAAGATTCAGGCTGTAGATAAGGAAGAAAAATTCCCATGGGAACTGTTAAGCACTGGAGTGCCCTGCCCCAAAACTTTGTGGTATCCCTGAGTCTGAAGGTCTTCAAGACCTGAGTGACCACAATAGAGAGTACAGCTGTTACAAATCCATGAAGGGATGCTGACTGAAGTCCCAGAAGAGAAAACATTGCCAGTGGGAAATGTAGCAAAGGTTTCCAAAAGGGCAATAGCTTTCAGAAGCTCCTATGTCTCAAAAACACTTTCTGGTTTCAGAAACATTTATTTCTAACAGAATAGTTGCATTTGGAAGGGATCTACAATGATCATCTAGTCGATCTGCCTGAACTTTTCAAGGACTGACCAAAACTTATAGAATACCTTGAAGACCTTAGACTAAAGACCTCCTTTTAAAGCACTGGCAAGCATAGAGCATTGACCACTGCTCTGTTCTGGTGTTTGACCAAACCTCAGTAAAGAAAAGCCACCTACTTACAGGATCCCACAGAGAAGAGATCAGCATCTCCCTCAGCACTTCACCTCCTCAAGAAGCTGTAGATAGTATCAGTTTACTTCTCATCTCCTTTTCTTCAATTCAGTCAGAGTCCTCAATCACCTCTCACAGGACTTGCTTTCCAGTCCTTTCACGAGCTTTGTTGCCCTCCTCTGGATGCATCCAGCGACCTTTATATCCTTTTTTAATCGTGGGGCCCAGCTCTGCACACAAGACTCAGGGTGAGGACACACCAAATCTGAGAACAGCAAGATCATCCCCTCTTTTGGCAGCTGGATGTATTGTCCAATGCAGCCCAGGATGTGGTTTGCTTTCCTGGTTGCCAGGGGACACTGCTGACTCACATCCAGCCTTGCTGTCCACCAGCAGTCCAAATCCCTTTCATTTGTGCTTTTTTCCAAGTCAAACCTTATTTTATAGTTTCACAGTATACATATGCATAAAATTTTTGTTGTGGAATCTTCAACAGATCCCGTAAAGAAATGGGGGGTTCTGTGCCTTTTTAAATTATGGTTTGAATCACCTTTTGATGTACAGAATTAACTCTCTACTTTTTAACCACAGCAGGGCTCTTAACTAATATTTCTACTCACAAAATGAGTCTTTTTGAAGATGGAGACACTAGCCACTGTGATATGTTAAAGGTCAGAGATAGTTAACAATTTTCCTAGAGGGTTATAGAGAATGAAAAGGGGGTTGTGAAACAGGGTCCTGCCTTATCAGTGAAAAAGACCAGATACCTTCAAAGGACCACCTGGGATTTTATACTCTTCATGATAATCTGGAGTCTTCCTTCTGAGTCATTGACTCCTGCTCTGTGTCTTGTCACCTGGCTCACAGATCCCTGTGCCCTTTGTAATGCAAGGGATCAGTGCCAGTTCACAGCCTCAGGCTCCTGCCGTCCAAAGCTCAATCTGCTGCTGCACACTGAACCAGCTGGGTAAGAGGCAATTCCGGCAAGGGGAGATTGGGGCCATTGACTCATGAGCTACTCACTCAAGAAACCCACTGACTCAAAAGAAGAGAAAGGCTCATCAAAGGAATAATTAGCATGACAAGTGAGAGAATCATTTAACCAATAGATGGTGGAATACTAATCAATAAGACAACCAAGTAACTTATAGCCAATAGAATTGTTATTTTTTTTGTTTGGTAAAGTGAACTTAAAGGGCAAAGCTTTTAGTATCACTGTGCTGGCTTTGTGGATGGGACCTACATCCCATCTTATTGTAAATATGAAATAAACAAATACCTCAACTCTCTGTGTGAGATTGGCTTACTGCACAGCAGGTGATAAATCCTGCTTTGGGGTACAATGAAAAAACTGGTACTTTCCTACCTAGGACATATACATACTATATAATGTAGCATTTATTTTGCCCAGAAAACACTTCCTTTTGCTCTGACTACAATCTGAAGTATTGTAAGTCTCTCAGGAGTTAGCCCAAAAATGCTAGAATCAAAACTCTTTTGAAATACAAGAACTATATATATATATATCTATATATATATCAAAGGAAGTTCGTGAATTGCAGTGCATCCAATCCACAATTTTTTCTCACCTAGAAAAGAGGTAGATGGAAAAGGAGCAGATGCCACTAGGCTGTCACAAGAGAGTGCACTATTGCAAGTGATCTTATGGTGTAGTGAGGAGTGCAGTAGAAGGAGCTACGCTTGGAAAAATCAATCTCCCCTCAATCTCCTCCTGCCAAAATTAATGACTTAATTATCAAATTCAAGTTCAAAACCTACCTACTTGGTCCTCCTTTGTCTGGACCAAGAAAAGAGACACTACAACACAAATTCAGTAGTGACCAAGTATTGCAGTAAACTGTTTTCCAAAAAGCATGGTAAGCTATATTTAAGTCTATTTTTATCCAGTTTACCACTGTCACTGACTTCTGATTTAAACATTAAATCCCACTACTCTTACTCACTTTAAACTTCTTTCCCTCTGAGTTACCAGGAGTAATAAGCTAAGTCCAAGTCTTTGTAACAGCCAAACAGCATTGTTTTCTGAAAGTGTCAGGGCACTGCAGGGCCAGGGTGTCCACGGGGCTAAGGGTGTGAATTGGCACCCTCTGCTCCTTGCCAAACCTTCCTGGGAGTCCTTCCTTCTCCCTGGTGCTACAATTGCATGACATCAGGAACCACAATGGGCTTTTGGCCATGGACCCCACACCTTGCTATTATCCCATTTCTTACTAATACAGAGGCGGTGGGCATTGGCCGAATGGTGTAAGTCACCGCCTCTGGAGCTGGCTCCTCCTCTGAGGACGTCGGTTCGAATCCCAAGGAACTCGCTGTCACCGCCCGAGCGTGCTCGGCCGTGGCAAGATGAAGTTCAGGAGTAAAGGGGGTGGGGCCAGTTCCGCGCACACTGTGCCTCACCTAAAACATCCATTGAGCAGGCTTATCCCAAAATCTTCGTTCGTGAAGTCCAGCCAACAACAACAACAAATACAGACTGTGATTTAATTCTTTGTAGCTCACAGCATATTATTAACTATCAATGAACACACACATGTATATGCACACACATATATACAGGGTTCTCATTGTCTTCATTTATAAGAAAACACTTTGAATTAAACACTCCGGAAGAGGAGAAGAATTAGCCAGACCAACCTTCAAAAGAGAAATGTGATTTGAAAGCATCTTAGTTGTATAAGATAAAGCAGAAGACCACTGAGGTAAGGGGCAGAAGTGTGAAAACTTTCTGATTTTGGAAAGGTAAAATTAGCTGTGAAAATAAAATCTCTTACCTGCTTGCTTCTCTACTGGGGAAAAAAAAAAAAAAAGTCACACTAAAATATTTTCATAATGCTACTATTTTTCCTCTACTTGTTATATGTACTCTCACAGTGTCCTCAACAAACATAACATTCTTGAAAAAAATCCATATAAGATGAAAAAGGGTGAGTCGGAAAAATGAAAATACAGTTTTGCTGTCTCTCTGGTTTTGACAGGAGCGCCTTCCTCTTTTCCTCAGGCAAAACAGTTGGAATATATATCTATAAATACCTATATAGATATATATGAGAGCCTATGCTATCATTCTAACTTATTTCCCCAAGGTTTGCCATCACAATTCCCCACACCAGGTTCCCATTATGTTGTTATTACAAGGTGCTGCCCTGACCTGGCACATATGGTGGTATTAACAAGAGATTTTTTCCAGTTTCAGAATAGCACACTGACCGAATGCAAGGCTGTTGTGTCTGCTTTAAAGAATTATTTGTTGGTTGTTTCTTTTTGTTTGTTTGTTTGGGTTTTTGTTTGTTTATTTGTTTGTTTGTTGGGGGGTTTTTTGGTTGGTTGGTTTTGGGGGGGTTTTTGGTTTTTTTGTTTTGTTTTTACAAATATTACAATATTTTCATGTTTGTAAATAACTAATGTCATTTGGGACTAGCAAAAGCTTAGCATCTTGATAGAAATAGTCATTAAAACACAACACACTGTGATATAGATGGTATGTTACATAGGGAATTTCTCAAGAGTCTTAGATTAAGACAAATTTTACCTCTAAAATTTTCAGTAATGAGCCTACCAAAACAAAACAAAACAAAACAAACAAAAGTGATTACTAAAGAAATTAATTGATGACTTTCAACTGGAGGGAATAGAGGCTGATCAGAACATTGTAAGGGAAGAACTGAATGATATCAGGAAACTGGGACAATAGTTGACAATGCCATAGGTGTGAAAAATGTGTTTGTATATTAATTGTTCATGATATATATATTGTCATCTATGCAGTTGCAGCTTGACTTGACTACACATAATCTTTGGATTTACTCTGAGCACAAAGGAGTATCAGTGGCATTGCACTGTACATGCTAATCCCCTACCTGTTATGCAATTCATGCTGAAGAATGATCAGAGAAAAGGCGAAGTATGAAATCGAAAAAAATGTTTAAGAAGAGTCTAAATGTATTCATTACTACTAATGTGTGTGATAAACAGAAGGTATTTTCTGTCTATATGAGGAATGATGTTTCAGTCTTTCTGTGGAAAACCTTACTAGCTCCAAGACATATGTGAGAGACCCTAATAAGTTCACTGTGTATCAAATGAGATAGCTGGCATCAGTGATGCAGCAATCTCCTTTCCAAGTGCACTTCAAAAGAAGTGACAGACCAGGCAACCCTGGACAGCCTCCTGGACTGAGTGATTTGTAAGGAAAAAGATAATGGAAAGCAAACTTCAACCAAATGTAAAGCTATTTCTTTCTCTCAAAACCTGAAAAGCATTTTGCATGAGAAGTTGTGGGTTTATAGAAAACTACTGTAAAGCATGTATGCTATCTCTGAACTATTAGACAAACATAATTAGCTAGTTGCTGTCTTCCCCCCTGTTATTCCATTTTGTTATTCTCTTTCTTCTTACCATGGTATGAACTTAGATTGTAAGCACCCTGGGATAGACGCCATTTTGGTGGCTTTAAGGCACTATTTATCTTACCTGTACTTGAAGCACCCAGGACATTATCAAACTCCATAAAAGAAAAACAAATGAACAGCAGCAACAACAACAACAAAAAAAAACAAACACAAAAAAACCCACCCAAAACAAAACAAAACAAAACAAAAATCCACAAGACAAAAAAACAAGAAGGAAATACCTTAAAAGCAGTCTCACATATAAAATCTCTGGCAATTCTATTACCGTTTATGTCCAGAAATACTTTGAGAAAAGCCTCTCTCATTTTATCAACATTTCCTGTTATAGGAAATATATATGAAGCCAGTATGTAACAATATAATCAATTAAAATTAAAAAAGGAAAAAAAAAAAACCACCTTAAAAATTAAAAAATTAAAACCTCAAACATGACCAAAAAAACCAAGCTTAAGCACATTCCTAGATTTGGTTATATGTTCGGAGGATTCTTATCCTTACTTAGTAAATATACTTCAAATGCAGAGATTGCAGAAGGATTACTACATATAGCTCAACAGGTCACATGTCTCATTTTATGCATACACTACCTCATGGACTGTTAAAGGGAATAAGTCTGTGCATCCGTAGTCTACATAAGATATCAAAGAACACCCCAAGTATCCCTTCTCCAGGTTTTAAAATGCAATAGCTCCATGAATAAGGTAGATTTTTCCAGTCCTAATACGACCCCTTGCCCAGGGCACAGGGCATGTCATGGGGCATTTTTCTCTCTCTCATTAGTAGTTCACCATATGGAGGGCTGGTTTTGAATCCAAACCCTTCAGTTTCAATCAGATTCCCCCGTCTGAGTCATGGGTTGCAAAGTCAGAAAACAACACAGTGATGAGACTGCAACTATTACTATTCTGAGTGATTGAAAGACAGCAAGCAAAGGAGGAAGAGATATGAACCCAAGCAACAAAAGTCACATAGGAGAAAAATCAGTGAACATGACATTGACTTCAACATTTCCTGTATATGGCATAATTAGAAGCACAAGCTACAGTTTTACCTGTAGCTTTTCATGGTGTAGGCTCGTGCAGTGATTGCTACTCAGAGTGCCTTGATGAATCAACGGCACTTCCGTACATTTTAGCTAGCCAGATTTTAGATAGATACATTTTCCTTTAAGTAGAATAACCTTTCTGTGTTTAGATGTACTCAGCAGAGAAAGCTGATAAAGTCTGTGTTTAAAATTGTGTCTGCAAAGCCCTATAACCTGCAGATATAACAGCAGATATATTCAACTGGGAGTAAATATTAGATGGCTAGAAATCAATGTTTAATGCATATAGCCAGGGATAGGAGACAGAACTGATGTTGGACATTAGGATTAATATGTGGTTCATAACTCCTAACAATGAAGATCAATTTCTTATTTCTAAAAAGATAAAAAGTTTAAGTGATACAGCAGGACCTGCCAATCCCTGTTGTGCAACTACAAATAACATATAATAATAAAAAAGCCTTCTATGTGTGTAATCCTTCAGAGCCCTGTATCTATCAGAGTGTACGAATTATTCTAAGATACAAGTCACATCTTAAAGTGAAGCCAAATTACTTGTATTGTAACAGTAGAGGAAATATATATATATACATTTTGTGTCTCTTCTCCATGGACACCCCCTTGTTGTGGGGGAGAAGCATGTGTGCCCTTATGAGGTTGTGAGCTATACTAGTGGTGGTTTATGCCTTCGGTAGGGTCTCCCATACTGGTCAGGTCTCAACTGAAGGGTCAGACAAAGTGTGTCCTCAGGCAGGATGGGCTCATCAGCTGCCTGGCAGCCATCCTAGGAGAAGGACAACTCTAATTCCAAACCCAGGCAGATGGAGCTCGCTTAGCCCTGTAAGGCCATCCATCTAAGAGAAGGATGCTCTAACCAAACTGTCCTGGTTTTAGTAGCCAGGATCAGTTTGTCACTGTGTGGGTGTGTATTCTAAAGCCTCGATGCCATTTTTTCCCATGAACTGCTCACAATGGCACATTAGCAGCTATTGTCTAAGGCACAGCCCTCCGGCTGCAGGCTGGGTGTTTTGGAATTTCTATGAGGTAAGGAAATTCTTCTGCCTCCACACCCACCTGAGGGGTCATATCTGCTAATGGGCCATCAGGGGTATCAAAAATAGGCTATTGTTTATCTCACAGAGTAAATCACCCATTGTTTAAGTCTCCGCTCTGGAGGAGGGACTGGGCGGAGCCTAAGTGGATATAAGCAGAGAATTTTTGGCCCTGGGAGCTCTCTTCAGATCCAGAAGGGGACCACCATACTGCGATTGCCACCAGACTGCAACCATCACTTTCACCAGCAGAGGATTTACACTGCTCTTCGGAGGGACACGCCAAAGCTTTTTCTTCCCATCCACCAACCCCCCAGGGGGCAACCCAGCACCAGCTACTCATCTCATCACCTGCGGTCTGTAAATACCTCTGTGCCCGCCAGGGACAGGGACTGGTGGAGGGAAGGGGCTTTGCTCAGGTTTTTTTTCTATTTTACTCATTTAGTTCTGGTTGTTTTTGTTTATCTTAAATACATATATAGAGATTTATATATATAAATTATAGCTAGGAACTGTTATCCTTCCATTTATCATATCTTAATTAAAATTTGTTTTGAAATTGAAGGAGATTTGTTCCTCTGTTTTAGCTATAAATTTTTCTAAGCTCTCTAAACTTAGACATCAAACCTACATCCTGAAGACCTCACTGTCACCATCCAAGCTTGCTAGGACCTGTCAGATGAACCTCAGGAGTAAAGGGTGGGGCCAGTTCTGCGCACGCTGTGCCTCACCTAAAAAATCCACTGCGCAGGCTTGAGGGATTTGAAACTGCACGCAGAATCAGTCTAGAGGAGAAGAGGCAACGCCGAAAGAACCGTGCCCTGATAGTACCACCTACGGAAACTTTCTGCTGTGCCTTTTGCAACCGGACTTTGCCTATCTTGCATTGGCCTTATCAGCCATCAGCACACTTGCAGCAAGTGTGGGTAAAACCCTCCCAAATCTTCGTTTGCAAAGTCTAGCCATGATGATGACAAATTGTGTCTGTATGTGTGCATTCTTTCCTAGAGGTTGCAAACATGTACAGAGTCTCACAAAGCTATATACACATGCTTTTACATGGCTAGTTTTTCGTTATGGAATACCTAATATTCTATTAAATAATTGAAGACCATCCTGTTATATTTATTACTGAGGTTGCTGATATTACTGTCAATTGTCAAATTTTGGTTTCCTGTTGTTGATTTTCATGCATGAGAAACACATAGCTGCTGTTCTTGTGCCAGAACCCATCAATCTCTCTAGACTGCATCAACCTTAGGATTTGTAAGAGTAGCGGATAAATTGGAAGATCAATGACTTGTCCCTCCTGCTGTGCCAGCTGCTATTGAGAAATTAATGAGGTTCACTATAAATAAAAGATAAAAGTTGATATGGCTTACACTGTAAAATATTAAGGTTGGACACAATGTGTTCTATGAATCTAAAGCCAAAAGCTAAGATAATTAATGCTGTAAGAGTATCCACCGTCTTTGTGAATATATGGAAAACAGCAGGCTAGAAAACAGAAAAGTTGTCTTTAATACCTATTTGAGAAAGCACAAAGATTTATCACAAGTGACACAACATCGGATATTGCAGGAAACTATCCTCAGCCATTGTCTAGTTTATCAGAAATAGTGAAGTCATAAACACATTGTTATGTGTTCAGTACCATAATTCTGGGAGAGCAGACTGATTAATTTAATAATCATAGAATTATCATAGAATCATAGGATAGCCTGGGTTGAAAGGGACCTTAATGATTATCTAATTTCAACCCCTCTGCCATAGACAAGGACACTTTTCACTAGACCAGGTTCCTCAGAGCCCCATTCAATCTGTCCTGGGAGATTAGGACAGGAAGATGCAAATCTTAAGTTGTTTGAGTCTTCCATTGTTGCTGTCTTTGTTAACAGAGTAATCAGAATGCATGGACAAATCCCACTCATTACACACACTTGTGATGTCAGATGGAGAAACATATGTGTCCCATCAGAGGCTGCCCCATCAGAAGTCTGTCCCATAAAAAGCACCATCAAAACAGGATGATGATCTTCTTGTTTTACTCTTGCAAGTTTCCTAACCAGAGACATTTAATTTCTCCAAAACAAATAGGCTTATCAATTCCTGGAGTAATAAAATATGTGAATTTAATTCACAAAATGGTGAGTAAAACTCCACAAAAATTGCCTGTTGTAGTTCAGGGACTTGAAACTTACCTAGAGTTTCAGGTCTGTGTTGTCCGCAATTGTGTTAACATAAGGAAGTTAGTAGAATGGAATTCAGATTTATATGATGACTTTAATTATATTTCATTTAAACTGGTCAAGTATTATAGCAATATCCTTTGGAGAAAAATTCTTTTCACCCTGCCTATTTGGGTTTTGGTCTGACTTCAGCAATTTTTTTTTTGCTTCTGAAGCAAAACTCAACTTTTATGAACTGTGATATCTTAGTTTGATTCCCAGATAGCATGCAATAGCCTGAAGAAGATTCATATTTTGCTCGATGATGACATAATACATTGTGCATTAAATTTAGAAATAAATTAGTTGTCTCTAAGTCTGCATTTCCCACCTTCACAGGTACTCAGTTGCTCACCACTTAAGACATAATTTCATGCCTTAAGACAAAAAAAGAACAACTCAATATGTTGCTTATTGAGTACGGTAATGACTTACTTACATACTCCAGACACTTGTACAATAGAATCGAGTATTCATTAGAATCAGATTACTTCTGCTGAATACAGAATAACTGGGAAAAATGGGATTTTCTAGACCTCTGCTCTTCAAAGCAACTAAATGTGGAAATAGCTGAACACATTGCACTCATTGTGGAGTAGTCAAATTCTTCTTTATTGTCACGTGCATTCAGGCAACCACCCTAAAGCTGGGATGGAGTCCAATATGATGTGCCATTATACCTACCCCAGCCCATGCCAGTGGTTTTATACCAAATTCTGAATGATTCATAAAATGATTAGCAGATAATTAAGCACAGAGAAGCCTGCCAGCATGAATTTATATGACGTCTTCACAGACTTCTTGTCATGACTTGTCCCAATCTTATTTCTCTCAAGCTATTGGAATTTTCATTTGATATCCAAACTGGGATTAAAAAATTTTAACAAGTAAACCAATTTATCATTGCTTTTCATAATTTCAGAGTGATGAGTAGAGCATTTCCCATAATACATATGATTTCGGTTGACCATTTTGCTAAAATATAAAAGGGAAAATCTGAATATTTCCAAACAAAAAAATACAATATTAGGAAAGCAAGTTGTGTTCACATTGCAGAATGCAGTTCTATTAAAACTTTGTACACACACACACAACAAAAAAGATCAGTTTACATTGAAGAGTTGAAAGATTGAAAATAAAATGAAAATTTAATAGACCCTTAATAATGTTTTTCTAGGAATTCAGATTTTTCAGAATTTATGTAAATCAATGTTTCAGTTTGAAAAGAGGGAAAACATAGTCTTGAATCCTTCATTTAGACAATAGTTCTTGTCCGTTTGTATTTGCACTAAGAAAATTGACTATTCAGTGGCAGCATTACTAGACAGAACATAAACTCCAGCTGATTACAAAAGCTAGAATTTGAACTCTTTGAATAGCAATCATTTAACTAATAGGTTGGTATCTTGGGACTGCAGGTGAATTTATTGTAAGTTTATGCAAAGAGCCTTCCTATTCATATTTCCAAAGTCATATCTTCTTTTCCCAAGTTGACTCTCCACCTGCCTTTTCACATTCAAGGTTCAATTCAAAAGTAGCATACAAATGTCCCACCCAAAGAGAAATTAATGAACTTGTTTCTTATTTAAAGCCACATCTGCTAGTAAATGAAAAGAGGTGGTTCTTTTTCAAATTCCTAGGAAGAATTCCCAAAGTATGAGGGTTTGTTTTCTTTTTCCAATCTCATTTCTCTCTTTCACAGTTTGTACCTTTTCTTAAGGTCAAAAAGTGATGCCAAAAAAACCTAAAATAATTAAACTGCCTAAAGCAAATTTGGTCTTTAAGCAGCAAAGGTATTTAATGCAACATTGGGAAGCGAGGCAGTTCGCACAGCACAAACTCGCTTCAAAATTTTAGCAAGCATCATAATTTATCCAGTTGATATTTAAGATTACATCATCTTAATATACATATTCATGAAGTTGTGGTGGCTAATTATCATATTCATAGGAAGTGTAGTTAAGGCAGAGCTTGGGGCAATGCCTTCCAGGATCTTGGCACAGTGTTTAGGTGGTCTTTCTGGCCTTTGGCCTCTCTTCAAGTGTCTCATTTTCTCCACTTTCTCACTGTTATCTCTCCACTTTTTTTGTTAAATGACCTAGCTAGTCAATCTTGCAAAACATCTTGGTTTGAGGCCTTTCTACCTTATTCAAATGTCCGTGTTACCCTGTTTAATGACCACTGTGTTTATTGTATAGCACTACTAGCAGTCTTCTGGTTTTGATACAGTAAATAGAACAGGACAAGTTATTCATTGGGTATCAGGCAGAACAAGCATCTAGCAATTTTCTAACAGAGCAAGGTACCTTTACTAATTCAGTTAACTCTTTTAGGCCTTGCTTCTGCTTCAAAAGGGAGAAGTAATTAAAGATCAATGCCTTCTCTTCTCACAGTGACTACCTTGGTTGAGAAATGAATGTGAAGATGAGCATAAATAAAAGATAAAAGATATGGCATTTGGAGCAAAATATTAACACCAGGCACAAAATGACGTAAAAAAAAAAAAGTCTGACAAAATTAACCTCCTGGGATAAATAGAGACATTGTTTATGATTACTAAGAAAGTAAATAGTGGAGAATTATGTCGGTGCATGTTCTGTGCATGCTCACGTGCATGCGTGTGGGCATAGGAAACACCGAGAATTCAATCCCACTCCCCCTTCCTCCACACCCAATCCCATTCTTTCAGCACTTCCTTATGCAGACATAATGTGCATTTATGTTGGTGACTGCATACACATTTGAGAATGCTTTCATTTTATGTATTTGTGATTTATGTTTCCAAGTACATTGGTCATTAAAGGAGTGGAAAATTAGAAAATAGTAAAGACAAATCTCTTAAGTGTCTGCAAAGCTGAATATAACATACATATAAGAAAGTTATGGCATGCGTATATATGTCTATTAAGTTATTAGCCAAATATTCATTTTGACAATGTCTTTACAGAGTCAGTATCACACATCCACTTCTGAATATGGGCAAACTTCAGTGTGGATCAGGTGAAATAACAAGTAAATGATGCCATGCATGCCCATTATCATACCAAATTACCTGCAGTCCTGGAATTATGTAAACACTCTTGCTGTACCAGATTCTGGAGGGTTGACTTTAGAATAAGCCAAATAAAATATTAGCTAAGTGCTGAGATCTAAGACCAGTGGCATCACTAGAGGTACACCAAGCCACTTGTAACATGAACTGATCTACACAGATTTACACAGCCAACTATACTTTATCAGAACTGCACAATCCTTTATTTTCACTGCTTCATTTCAATTTCTGCGTAGTGTGAGGAAGTGCAAATAACATTATGGTTGGTTTTTCATTTCTTATTCTTCTTTAGTTAATCTGTAAAGAATCAAAGGTTAATGAAGTTAAATGTTGTGGCACATTCATACTATAGGCTGCATGATAAGATCTGACTTGCAATATTAAGGTGTCAACAGTGTTAAAATAAAGCACTTAAAGAAATTGAAGACATTCCATGTAAAACCAAAATCTTACATTGTTAACAATACCATTTGCGGCATAAAGTATATTGAATAGCATGATGCTTTTTGTACACTGTACTCCAGTATTTTTAATGACATCTAGATAACTGCATGCTTTAATGTTACACATGACAATCTCTGAGTTTTGGTTATTTCCTCTTATTTACTGCAATATATATATATATATTTATCCTTTTAGGCTGAGGAAGGAACCACCAAACTGTAAAATTAGATAACAAAAATTTTCTTTCCTTCCTGTCTTGCCAGACCATCCTGAAACTTATTTCAGTTATTTAACTCTCTGTGTGAAAATATCCAGAGCATACAATCCCTTAACTCCCATCAAGATTAAGAGGAGCAAAAGCAGTGAAAATAAATTCCTCAGAGGTTCAGTAAGACTGTCACATCCTATGACCAACTGCCTGGACAAATATTTATATCAGTGCTATAACAACAAGTATTATTTTAAAATACTTGCAAGCATATTAGATTTTGACACATGTATCTCATTGGCAATTCAAATTAGGGTCCCATGGCTGAGCCTTGCAAGCTATTGTCCAGTCGAAATCTCTAAATCTGGGAGAAGGCAAGCCAAAAGCAGCTGCTGAAATGGACATTCTTGAGAGTGGCTGTTCCAAATTACAGGATGCAGAGGTAAAATAGCCAAAGAAACTTACTTATGTTTTATCTACATATAGAAACTCCTACATCACAACATGCTTACTGACCTTTTAAACATAGACAGCCCATGAAAAACCTGGTTACTGATGTAATTTTCTCATTTGATTTTATTCAATATGTATTCATGGATGAATATCTGGAAATCAAAACACTAACAATCTAGTGTCTCTGCTGATGAATGTCCAACATAAAGCAAGCACCTCTAGGGAGCAGGAAAACACAGGATTTCTTTTCAAGAGTCAATGCATCCTTTCCAAGAAATGAAGGCAGAAGTGTTAATCAATTCAAAGGTAAACAAAGAAAGATGCTGTTACTGGTGTATCTCTATATATAAGCAATTTAATGTATATTGGACAAGAATGTGGCAAAGGCATTTTGTGACAAGGATTAAGGAGTGCAACTAGTCCTTTTATGTGAGGGTTTTTAGGTATAAGGTCTAGTCTGCAGTAGGGAACATTTGGCCTTTGGTGGAAGAAAGAATGAAAAGTGTTGAGTTGATTGGGATGGTCAACACTCTTAAACAGGTTTGGATAGATTGTTCTTTCCCTTCATGGACAAGGTGCTTTTCTCCAAACACATTCTATTTCTTGAGCTACACAATTACAGTGCTAAAATGAGGCTTCATAGCCTCCCTCATCAGCTGAAACAAGATAGAAATAAATGACTGAGACATCAGGGTGCTTCCAGGAGAGCTTAAAAGTAGACAGAGGAGGGAAAGGCTCTCCCTGCAGGTTACTGACTTAGTGAAAGAGAATGCCTAAAAAGCTACACCAGTGCTGAGTTATAGTGCACTGTCAGAAAAACAGACAAAGAGTAAGACAAGACTATTCTTGGTCCAGTCAGTGGTACAAAAAAATGAGAAAGGAAATAATGAGCAAATTTAATTTAGAAAATGACAGGAAAAGTCCCCTCACATCCATCAAGAGAATGGAAACAACACTGCGAGGACCACCAATGCTTTGAAAGAAATACTTACTGGGAACCAGTATTGAAATATGCCTTCAGTGATACAAAACTGAAGAGGTCCGTTAGACCTACATTGAAAATTGAGGCATTCCAAAGCAAGTGATAAAGTGTTGCATTTCTAATGATAATTAATGATATACACAATGCATATATTGTAATGTAAGTGTAAATGTATGGAGATGTATATTTTATTTTCATTTAATTGGACAAGAAGTGACAGTAGGGACAGTATGGAGATATTCCAATTGTATTTTTAACTAACTGCAGTAGAATAACAAATCATGGTAGGCAAAGATGAGGCAGGAATAAATTTGGAGAAGGCAAGTAAGCAAGTGCTTATTCAAAATAAAAGACAAATCTCATTGTTCATAATATATGATCTTAAAATAAGCCATACAATATTTGATAATTATAGAGAATAAGAATTTGTGCAGAAAAGATGTGCTGTGTATAAATTTCAGATATTTATTGTCATAACATAACTGTTACTTTCACACATGGCCCTGCAAATGGATATGATTGCTATACTAGGTACCATGGATTTAAAACAAACGAATACCAAAAAAAAGCAAGCAAAAAAAAAAAAAAAAAAAAAAAAAAAAAAAAAAATCCCAAAATAGTACTTCTACCATTTTCCTTTCATTACCATTTATCACATTTACTTTGACATTATTTTTTATTTGTTTTTGTAATACGATTTATTCTTTTTGTATTATCTCTCTTCTTGGGTACAATTTTTAGTGTAAATTATGTGATTTTGGCAAAACTGCTTCTCCTCACTGTAATAATACGAATATAGTGGTTAGGTACATGGTATCATGTGATATATTTGAGACACAAAAGTCTTGTTAGAAAGAGGAATTATTGCTTCATTTTACATGAGGACAGCTAGGGAAGAAAGTCCCAGCCATACTTATGCAGCTACTTCTAGACATGAAGAGAGGCAGCTCCACTCTTATGAACTGCAAATCACTGGGGCTGCCTGGGCCACACACATTTAAAATGTTGTTTGCCAACTTGTCTTTTGGTTCTTATCCTGAGATACCGTCAGGAAATCTACCTTGCATCATTTCTCCATTACAGAACAGGCTGAACAGGAGAGGTAAACACTGTTCCAGGAACAGGACAGTTCTTCCGTATCCTGTGATTTTATCTGTGGGTTTTGTTACCACAGAATGTTGTTGATGCTAAACATCTGTTTGGGGTCAGAAAATGAACAAGAAAAGTAATGGAGCAAAAAAAATGTTGAACACAAATTCATGTAAACCTACCACCTTTGGTGTTTGCATCATAAATGCCCAGAAGTGAGGAGAGTGTTCTAGGAAAAATATCATTGTATGTTTGCTCTGCATTTATAGTCCTTCCTAGGCCCCCCATCAGGAGCAGGATGCTGCAGTAGGTAGACCTTTGATCTGACCCAGTACAGGTAATTTCATGTAAAAATGGATTAAAGAAAAAAATTAGTTTGATTGACTTGAAACAGAATGAAGAATGAAAATCAGTTAATTCAGGAAAAGCAGGACTAGGAATATACAGAGCTGGAACAAAATTATAAACTGATGTGAGAAAGTGTCTTATCCTCTCAAAGAAAGTGTAAAGAAGTGAATATTACATTTTTTCCTATTTTTTTTTTTACTCTGTCCATCTCTCAGTTGTTTCCATTCTTATGCAAAAGAAGTCTACAAATACTAATTAGCCATCTAATTTTTGTGTTCAAGATAGTGGTATGTGTACCAAAGCCTGCACTTTTCTGCACCATGATACAACACTGCTCCCTGTAGTCAAACTACCTACAAGGAGAAAATAAGATTAATTACAGGATGAGCAATTCTTCAAGACCACCTGCCCTGCCACTTTGTTTGTTCCAGATAGAAAAAAATATTAGAGTTCAGATCATAGAGTCTTGTCTTCTTTGCTGTACACTTTGCCTGCTACTTCTCACAGAAATATCTCTTCATTCTGGAGTCACTACTGGATCAATACTATTTCATTACTGTAATTCACTTTCAAATATCTCTTTAATATATTGACTTTATTATAAAATTAACATGAAATTGGAAAAATGAGAAAGGTAAAGAGACACCAAGGATTTGTGTCAGGATACAGGTCACTGTAGACCTTGCTATTCATATACACAAGAAGTGAATGGAGGTATTACCATCATTGCTGTAACATGCCTGTATACAAATTAGCAATTAGCAGCTTTGACTATTCTAATAAAGTTTACCATTTAATATAAGCAAAGCAAGTTAAATAACAGAAAATAAAAATGAAGTTACTGGTCTCACAAAAATAATAATAATACATATGGGCACTGAGAATGCATGTATAATTTTATATTTTTAGCTTTGGTATTTTAAAGTCTGCTACTTTCTAGTCTTCATTAAAGAAAGTCATGCCTGTACAGTGGGTCTTGTGTATTACCACCAAGTTACTCCAGTCTTTGTAACATGATAATTTGTCCCCATACCAGATCACAGCACCAACTTCTTATTTGCCTTTCTATAAATTACTTTCCTTGTGAAAAATGAACTATAAATCACTAAACAATATTTTTAATTAGTTATTGTAATACCTTGCCCCTTTGTTAATGGTATGAATGCTTTTTTCTCTTTGTCTAAGAGAAAAATAATCAAACTCAAGACAGAAGTATACTTTTCTGGATTTCTTCTGTGTTCAGTGATCTCTAAGTGGTTCGAAACATATTTTTGTGTTTTGTCACTCATTTAATAAAAATTAATCTTCTACAACTTTTAGCTGAAATTCTTTTGGAGGATTGACTTCTGGGCTCTTATGAGATTAATAAATTGTCTAATTAATCATTCTCTATCAATTTGGTATTTTCAGATTCAGGTGCCCAAAAGTTGACATTAATGTCATGTCAGGCTCACAGATGTCTACTGTCTCCTCGAATACAGAACAAAGGAGGTGGCTCTGATCAACTCTCTCACCAATTTAAATTACTATGTTCACTGAAGATCCTTAGAGGCTGACTGACAACATGGTCAATCTGATAGCAAGTGGCTATCATTCATGGCTCCCTGGTCCTTAATAATAGGAACTGATAGGCTCTGGATGCAGAAAAATTATAATCAGTAAGCATCACTTTCCACAAAGTATGACAGATTTTTTCCTAGCAGTGGAAATTTAAGTTACTGTTCACTTATATTCTGTCATATGTCACAAAATTCTGCACTACCTCTTGGATACTGACCTACAAAATTGCTATCCAGTTTTCTGGCTCAGTAGTGAAGAAATCAGTGTAATGGTATCAATAGTAAAGTAAGATAAGTAGCACATGAGGAATTGTAAAACTGTAACTATATGCATGTATGTATGCATCTATCTATCTATCTATCTATCTATCTATCTATCTATCTATCTATCTATCGATCTAATCTGTCTGTCTGTCTGTCTAACAGGATGTCCTATTAATCTCCACACCTTTCTTCCAAGGGTTAAAATATGAAAAGAAACATTAAAAAAAAATAAAAATAATCTTGATCACAGTGGAATAACTATTCTTTAATCAAGTAATCTTCTTGTAATAATGGAACAAGGAATGAAACAAGGGTCAGATCCTTGGGTCAGATCTCCAGATTTATGGGGAGAGTAGCCTTTTACATAAATGGCAGGTTTCCAGGCAGGGAGAAAGCTAGTTATTACTTCTAAAGTATCCATTTTCATCTCCTTGTGGATAGTACAGTTAATCTAAGAACCGTAATTTTTAACCACAAGTGAATAAATTAAGAACAACCAGGCAGAAGAAAAGAAGTACACCTACAGTGAATGATTGGGGTTCAAGGTTTTAAATAAGGTATAGAGAGCCTTCACTGCAGAAAATATTTCTAAATTAGCTTTACGACTGCATTTTTAAGAGTATAAAAACCCTATAGCCTGAAACATTACTTGAAAGTTCAGGTTTAATAGGTTGGTACAGATACAAGTTGACAATTTTGGATAGTTCATAAGAAACTATGTAGCAAGGAGGGAAAAGTTACAGGTGTCATGTTTTCAGAAAAAATATCATCATGATTATGGTCCTGCTTCACCACTAGTGGCAGTGAATGTAAGAAGTACAAGTTTTTCCATGTGAAAAGGTAGAATTGTTCAGACCCTGAGGCAGATATTAATCTATTATGGATTTGTGATAGGAAATTGTTGCTTGAGATACTGAGTCTGTTTTACATACACTTTATAAACTTGTGTGTGATTTATGTGTAATATTATGTAGTGTAATGCTGGACAAAATAATTGATATATCTGGAATAAGAAGGATAAAACGCTATAGCAAATTATAATGAAGAAATCTGAGGTCCTCATTTCTTTTCATATTTATATTAAGAATGCTCTGAGAGGAAAGAAAAATATTGCAATAGGGTGAAAGTGTTTTCAGTAAAAGTGGTTTTCTTCACAACTTTTCTACCAACCACATACTTTAACTGTTGACTATTTTTTTTTTTTTGTCCTTAGAAGAAGAGCACAGAACAAAGAGATCCTTCAAAAACACAGCTGTGATCTCTGATTTAACATCACTTTGTGAAAAACAGGGCATAAAAGGATGATAAGTACTGAAATTCCCCATACAATTCCAGATATGAGGACAGGGAGCAGGGAGAGAAGCAGTCCAAACTCAGGAGGGAAAACCATATGTTTTCTTCCAAATGGTATTTGTGGTTTCACAAATCTGAGAATCCAATGATAATTGTAGGATGTAGGAGATGCATGAAACTTTTTTTTTTTTTTTTTTCCTTAAGTGTTCAGCCTTTCAAATGTCTTGTGTGAAATACTCAGTAGTTAGAGCATTTTTTGCTCAGTTAGAATTGTCTAAGGTTTTGACTGTGGAGAAGAAAAACATCATAGTCTATCGTGCATTGTGACCTAAGGACACGTATTTTCAAAGTAATGTAATCAATCAACTAAAATCATAAGCTCTCAAATCTTTCTTTGCAGTTTACTTTTCCCTATGCTTACTAAATCTGCTTTTGCTGATGGTAGACCATACTTAAAATGGTAACTGTCACAGACAGACAAATACTTCAATTTGAATGATCTTTTCATTGAACAACTAATTTTGTGACATTTTCCTCTTTAAGTTATGTCTATCACATACGAAGGATTTGACTTGCCCAGTATTCATGGTTTTTTTGCCAGTTAAGCAATTATCTAATTGTAATGAAAATCACATTTATTTTTTGTGTCATGAAAAAAAAAAACAAACCAATAATAACAACAACACCACAAAGAAATGGCACTTGCATTCAAAATAGTTCCCCATTCACAGTTTGTAGTTACATTTCCAACATTAATATTTGACAGATATGAATGGAGAATAATGTATTATTATATTTTAAAATCTCAATTGTCTCATATTTTCTGCAATAGTTCTCACTAATTAAAGAAAATACCTTGTGGAATATGTTTTCTGTTATTTGATTAGATTTCATTAATGCTGGCTATTGAAGTCAATATAAATTCATCCTAACTAAATGAGACTTGGGCATCATTCATTTGCTTTGTTAAAAGTCAATAGGACCTTCAAACAGTTACTTGTTCTGCAGTAGACAGAAGCCATGAGAGCATAAAATAACTACAGCCAATCAATATTATTTGTGCTCAATATCTTGGAGCAGAGATGCTCATCTCAAAACATGAAAGCATCCTTAAAGGAAAAATAAAATTGACGGAAATCTAATGAGTTGACACACTTTCTGCCTCCTGCTTTTGAACTTTTCTACTTCCTCCCTTCTTAACTCCGGATTGTTTATTTCTTTTCTGAATGTTCTGCTGCTTTGACATTTTTATAGGTGTCTCTGGGTTTTTTTTACAGTCAGGATAAGAGCACACTCCTTGATCTCCTGCTATTCCACCGATTCATTCCAAAGAACTAATTTTACCAAGAAGATTATTAAATTTATTGAAAAATACTCTGTGGGTTGATTATTTAAATAAGTTGAATAGCAAGAAATGCAAAAAATTATTGTGATAAAGTCCATGAGAACAGTATTTTCTTACAGTTCTATACAAGCTTATCATACAGAAAAAGAGTGATATTGCAAAGAATCTGAAGTGTGAATATGTATGCAGTTATTTTAAAACTTCAAATGGAAAACAGACTGAGTCTGAAATCCTCTATATAGAAAACTTTGGAGAAAGTGATTTTTTATTTTATTTTCTCCATAACATTTTCAGCTAAGCCAGAATGTGTGAATAGATTATTTCTTCCAGAAGCAAGGAAATTACTTTTGTAAACACACAGGTATGAAAGGCTCCAGCTCCTTTTCAGTGAGTTTCTCCTATTGCTATCAGCAGCACTGGGCTAAGAAAGGGTAAATATTCCTGTGAATGAAGAATGTAAACCAGGAGATGTGTGGTAAAGATCTTGGCCATAAGCCTATGTGAGGACAGAAAGAGTTTGCTGAAACAAACTCACATGCAGGATAAAATGTACAAAGGACCTCTAACAGCCATGTAAATCCTGCAGAACATGTCCCACGGAGATTCTTACAGTGTGCTGGAGTTTGGTCAGCAGTGGTTGGTAGCCCTCCTTGCATGTTTAGAGTTCAGTGAGGCTGAAGATTCTAACTACAACTGAGCCTGAAGATTTGCATTACTGAAATCAGTAGGAGTGCCGCTCTAGCTGTTCCAAACACGTGTCAAGTTCAACATGAGTGCAAGCATTTCAGAGCTTTCTCATTGAGATAAAACCAAACCTGAAAGTACTGCCCCTCTCATATCACTTCTGAAATCCAGCAAAAGTTTGTTAATATTGATATGGTTAATATACCTCAAACAGGATTCCTTTAATTTTTTGAATTGAAAAATTCTCCACAGTGTTGACATTTCTTCACTGAACTCTCAGGATTGTTTGGCTTCAGAGACTGTAGGGCCCAAGACACATTTTGTTTTATATAATCCTTCATAAAATATTCAACTTTCAGTCTAATATGATTGAAACTCAGCTTGAGCATGTTTTATAATGCATTAAACTGGAAAGACTATGGGTGTTGAATTATTCAAAAACATGATAGGGAAAATAGTGATATATATATGTGCATAGAGGGAGGGGTGATCAAAGAAATCAGAGTGACTTGGTATGTCTTGTTATCTCATTTTATTTACTTTTCAGAACACATCCAAATATTAGAGGGGAAAAAATCAATATCAATTTTCACCTCTGTCACGTTCCACACTTTGGTTATTAATGAATGTCAAATTTGACCACATTTCTTCATACCACCTACTCTGCAATAATATTTCTGAGCCTTTATTAAAAATGTAAAATTGTCATTGAATTTCCAAATATGATTCTCTGGTGACTAATTCAGCTTGTTTTATTAATAAGTGAGTTCTGATGAGTAATACTAATTTACTACGCCTGCATGTAAGATTAAACCATAAATTATTCCTGCTGAAGGTGATGAGATTTGACTGCTCTGTGGATGGTAGGTAAAAACCCTCTGCATTAACCCATAAGTGCATCAAGTACTAGAGGACTCTTCAGAGGAAATAAAATGTTAATATTTGTTGTTTTATTTCAGGAATCTTCTGCATGCTTTTATTCACACTAATCCTTTCCACTGTATCTTTTGTTTAAGATGATGAAAACAATGAATGGCTACAACACAGTGAATTACATGCCTATGCTACAAACATAGAAATATGTGCCTGTAGACACATCAACATAAACACACAGGAAAAATAAAACTAGAAATCTCCTAATTCTCACTCATTGGAACAGGATCTAAACTGAGAATTTTCTTCAAACAAGCTTTGACCTTTTCACTCACATTGGAATGCTTTATGATTTTTTTCTGTTGTTCCTGGAGTTAAGCAATATTCCCAGTTTCCATGTAGTGTTGATAAATGGAAGGAAATTTAAGTTCTGACAGAACCAAGATCATTAAAATAGTGTTTAATTCATGGCTTTAGATACTTCTTTTTGGTACTACTTTTTATTTAGAAAAGTAAAGTTGTTTTCAAAATAAGCAACAATTTTTTCCATATCATGGCTATCCTGAAGGAGGTTAAGATGCACCAAGTGAAGTTTTAGGGTATGTTTCTTTTGATTTAAAATATTTGCATTTAAAATATTTGCATTTAAAATCTTCCAGACAGAGCTGATATTTAACTATTGCAATTCATGTAACATTCAACAGCCTTTCTATTTGAAGACTATTCACAGGACAAAATAACTTCAAATTTTCTAAAATATAAGACAAGAAGTGTTTCTCTTTCAGGCAGATAGACCATTCCATTTAATATTGTTTCCATTTGTTGTTTCTAAATAGGGCAGCATGATAAGGAACATATACAGTCAAATGTACACATGCAAATTTGATCTTTCCCTTTGTTATTGAAGTTCAGCCATGCGTTGAATTACATTATTCACCACATTTATAATAATAGGATTTTTATCTCTCAATATTAAAATAAAAACAATGTGCTGAACGTGAACTAGTAGAGTTCTCTGGTAATAATGAAAGCCAAGAGTACCTCAGGAGCCTATGAAAAAGAGCAAGGCTAAAAGGTTAAGAGGAGTTGTTATTTTCATCTATATAATGTTCACTAGACCACATCTAGAGAATGTGCCCAGTTTGGGGCACATATAGGGCCTTCTCCATATATGGAAGATATTGATTAACTTGGGCAAAGTTCTATGAAGGGTAAAAATAAACCAGACAAGTGTTGGAGAAGAGACCCTTCAAGGAGACAATACGGGATCATGACTTTTTCAGCCTGCAGAAAGGATGGTTTTAGAGGCAATTATGGAAAGCAACTCTGGAGAGGACATCAGGAGGTCACAGTCAGGTTCTTTGCAGCCATTTATAGCAGGACAACAAGAGACATTGCACATGAACCATAACAGCTGAGGTTTAGACAGGATATCAAGAATTTATTTTTTTTTCCTCAAAAGGACAGTTCAGCAATAGGACAGAGGTCTGGAGAGGTCACATGATATTCACCCCAAGGTCTTCAGATTTTCCCTTCCCTTCCCTTCCCTAACCTTCCCAAACCTTCCCTTCCCTTCCCTTCCCTAACCTTCCCAAACCTTCCCTTCCCTTCCCTTCCCTAACCTTCCCAAACCTTCCCTTCCCTTCCCTTCCCTAACCTTCCCAAACCTTCCCTTCCCTTCCCTTCCCTAACCTTCCCAAACCTTCCCTTCCCTTCCCTTCCCTAACCTTCCCAAACCTTCCCTTCCCTTCCCTTCCCTAACCTTCCCAAACCTTCCCTTCCCTTCCCTTCCCTAACCTTCCCAAACCTTCCCTTCCCTTCCCTTCCCTAACCTTCCCAAACCTTCCCTTCCCTTCCCTTCCCTAACCTTCCCAAACCTTCCCTTCCCTTCCCTTCCCTAACCTTCCCAAACCTTCCCTTCCCTTCCCTTCCCTAACCTTCCCAAACCTTCCCTTCCCTTCCCTTCCCTAACCTTCCCAAACCTTCCCTTCCCTTCCCTTCCCTAACCTTCCCAAACCTTCCCTTCCCTTCCCTTCCCTAACCTTCCCAAACCTTCCCTTCCCTTCCCTTCCCTAACCTTCCCAAACCTTCCCTTCCCTTCCCTTCCCTAACCTTCCCAAACCTTCCCTTCCCTTCCCTTCCCTAACCTTCCCAAACCTTCCCTTCCCTTCCCTTCCCTAACCTTCCCAAACCTTCCCTTCCCTTCCCTTCCCTAACCTTCCCAAACCTTCCCTTCCCTTCCCTTCCCTAACCTTCCCAAACCTTCCCTTCCCTTCCCTTCCCTAACCTTCCCAAACCTTCCCTTCCCTTCCCAAACCTTCCCAAGCCTTCCCAAACCTTCCCTTCCAAAGTAATGCTCTCAGAAGATTCAGTTCAATTATTGATCAGATCTGAAGGAGAGAAATAAGTAGTCAGTTGTTTTAGCTCTGTATTTTGTTTTCTTTTTACTTTTAGAGGAACCTAGCAAATTCTTTGAGTTCAGAGTCACAGGGGAAAAGAAAAAAAAAGGAAAAAGACTGAATGCACAATAGCAATGCAACAAAGAGATGGGATTTCAAATAATACAACAATATGGTAGTCTAATGACAGGTAGAACATCTGGAAGTGAATACACAGAGTAACAGCTGCTAAGTACATCAGTGGTCAGTGAGCATGATGCCTTCATCATCAAAGTGTGTATCAGGTAAGGGGAAAATATTAAATCACCCATAAACCTCAGGGAGATTATATTGTTTTATTGAATAGAAATATTTTGCAGAAGAATGTAAGAACTAAAGGACTAAGACTTTTTTCCTCTGGTGCACTCAGATGTTGGTGTGAAAGTCTTAGATATTCCATTAATCCTAAAAAGGTAAAGGAAAACTGTGGAGAAGAGGAAAGTTGCAAGCATTGCAGTTCTAACACAAAATAGGTAGTTTGAGGTAATTTATCAGAGCAGATTTCTCAAAACTTTGAGGGAAATCAACACCACACATATGATTTCAGCTTGCTCCAAATAGGCTACTTAATACATAGGGATAAATATACAATAAATTAATTGTGAAGTATAGAAAACATATCCAAAAAAAAGGTAGAAATATCTCCAAAGTCTACAGTAAAATTTTTTTGAACATTTGGAGAGTAATTTTCTTATCTTTTCTGAATCAATGATTTCTTTTAAGATGTAGAGTCACAACTTCAAAATCTCATTAAAAAAAAAGAAAAAAAAGGAACTTAATAGTAATAGAGGTAGTTTCAGCTGGCTAAACAATTAAAAGTTTCTCAAAGACTGACTGAAAAGACATCTTTCTTCAGAACTTAGCACAGTGAAGAAAGGTCTAGAATAGATCTGCAGTTGTTACTACATGCAGCAAAATCACTTCTGACAGAGGAGTATAGCTATTAAGACTGAATACTATTCCATATTTCGGGGAAACCATCAACTGTTTTCTTGCAGAGATTCTGTGTCACTGCATATTGACTCAATGGACAAGTCTACGTGAGAAACAATCCTGCAGTGCACTCCAGCATTTCAACCACCACATCATCTGCTTCAGAACAAAAATTCCTACCAGCACAGCTTCAGTCCAAGATCTGGCATAGAAACAAAAGACATGACACAGACATATGGTTTGGTAGTTCAGCCTGGACATTAGGATCCTTCACTGAGAACAGCTCCTGGGGAAAATGATCATAGCATCATGACCGTCAGAGTTGAAGGAGCATCTGGACAGTGCTCTTAGTCATATGAATTATTTTTTTTTTAGGTAGACCTCCAAAGGGTGTTGTACTCAACAATCCTTATGATCCCTTCCAACTTGAGATATTCAATAATTCTATGTTTTCCTGAAAATTATATACAAATTATCCAAGCTGGTGCTGTTACATTCTCTGGCAAAATTCAACACTACTAATCAAAAAGCACAGCTCATCTGATGACAGAACCAGCTAGCAATGGGTGGAACGGCATTAAATCAGCAGTAAATGGCCTCAGGCATCAAGTAAAACTCAAATGAAGAGGTAAACTGCTCTTATCTAAATGGTGATCTTCCTGCCTTACATAGTACACGTGTGGTACTTTGTCTGTAGGCCTTCTCTAGAAACTGGGGACATAACTAAGGAAGTATTCCATATCATTCCCTTACATAGTCAGAGGTATAAAGACAAGAGGGAGTTTCCTCTCTTTCTCTCTTTCCTCTTCTCTCCCTTGTTGGATGAGCACAGAACCGGCAGCTCTCGGTGTTTAGGCCTCGGCTTGTCTCTCTGAGCCGGGCCTGGCTGAGAGCTGCTGTCTGTGTCGACAGAGGGAAGGCACTTCTCCTAAGGGAAGCTGGTGAGATCTTACTGTGTTGATTGTTCTACTGAATTAATTCCTGGGATTTGATTGTGTGGGGTTGTTTTGGTTTTACCCTTTTCGCTCCTTTTCCCCTTCCCCTTTTCCCTTTTTGGGGGGTGTTTGGGATTTGTTTGGAATCCTTGTATTATATGTACATAGTATTTAGCTGTATATATATGAAATATCTATAAATATTTTTTTTTTTTTCTTTTTGCTATTGTTTTTTCCCTTTGTCAGGAGGGGGGGGGGGCGCTGACGGCTCACAGCTGCATTTGGCAGGGAGCCAAGCAAACTCGGCACACCACCACATGAGAAACTTAGCTGTTTCCAGTGGCACATTAGTAAAAGGTGAAACACAGTCTCTTTCTGCAGGATCAAGATTTTAAGAATATAGGCTGATGGATGACAAACAGCTGCATTACAGTCAGAGGAGATTAGAGAGAAGTCAGTGACAAAATGAAATACAAAATTTAACTATGTTCCTTTCCTCCTTTACCAAAATAGTGAACAAATAATAATAATGGATGATTATAATGGATTACCACATATTTCCAGTGATCAGAAATCCAGATTTCTCTCTTCATTGGTAGTAAAACAAAAATAATTTTATTCTTGCCCTTTAAGGAAAAATTAAGTTTAAACCATTCATTTTTGGATACAAAAATTTTTGTTATATTCTAGCTTCTGTTCAGTCTTTCTTTTGTTCAATATAAATCAGCATCTTCAACTGGGAAAACAGAAAATTTTAAAATCTCTTATAAAATACCTCATTTAGAACATATTACATTATATACTTAAATGACCAGGGTTGGATAGATGTATCATCTATAGTAATTAAAGTACTGAGCTACTCTTGACTGCAGTTTAGTTTCCTTCCAACTGTAATTGTATATGTAATCTTCAATGAGAAAAATGGTCTTAATTTTAAAAGAGTGAGGGCTTGAGCAGTTAGCCTTACTCCTCTCTGTAGCTCTGCATTATTTCAAAGTGCAAGTAATTGCTACTGGTTGAAATGCATTATCCTTCTGAAGAGAAAAGTTACATAAGGAGCCCAACAGAAGTTATATAAGTTGTTATACACCTAAGCATCTTCAGCATGATTTAAGCGCAATCTTCACCTAAAACATTGACAACATGTGAAGTGGCAACTAATAAAAGAATCTATCTAATTCCTTTAAAGCTGGTCACAAGTCTGTTGCGCTCCATTATTAGGAAAAATGAAAAATCTCACTTGCTTTCACCTAGTTATCTATCACATTTGAAGAAAACAGGAAAAAGTGTAAATCTAAAACTGTAATGTAAAAGGAGATTGTCCTGCTTATAATAAAGCATAATAAAGGCTATTCAAGTGTGCAGTGAAGTTAAGACTTTTACAGTTCTAAGAGTAGGAACATTATCTCACTAGGGAAGTACATATTAAAATTAAAAGGTATATTAAATAAAATCCCCTGATTGTTAGCATCATTCTGCACAAAAGCTTATCTATGCATGTTGGAAGAAAGACCTTTCAGTTTTTTGTATATGTTTTGGAAAATCAGCTTTAAAATTAAAAAGTACTGTACTAAACACCTAAATACTCCATTCTGAGAACTTCTCCAGAACTACAAGGATACATATGTATTTCATGACACTGAAAAAAAGGTACTTGGGAGCACTGATGAAGAAGCACTGAAATCAAGCAGTTGTATTTTGGAGAGTGAACTTTAACTTTCTAACCCTCTTATCTATATAAGAAAGTGTCTTTAATACAGAGAATGGCGCTGATGGCAGAACTGTGGAAACAGGCTATCTATGATTTTATTAGTTGCTCCAGAAGTCAATAATCCTGACTTTTTAACCATGTCTAACAAATCTTTTGACAAGCTAGAAAACCATTTCTGAAGTATATTAAATAGGATTAACAATTTTCAAAGAAGGAAAAGGATGGCACAAAATTCAGTGTCTATATTAAAAAAAAAAAAAAAAAA